>CM056059.1:59889537-60442264 GCA_029574335.1 Rana kukunoris
AGAGAGAGTGGGGAGAGGAGAGAGAGAGGTGGGGAGAGAGAGAGAGAGAGGGAGAGAGAGAGAGGGGGGGGAGAGAGAGAGAGAGAGGTGGGGAGAGAGAGAGAGAGGGGTGGGGGG
Organism: Rana kukunoris; assembly: GCA_029574335.1. Lineage (NCBI taxonomy): Eukaryota > Metazoa > Chordata > Amphibia > Anura > Ranidae > Rana > Rana kukunoris. Next base: position 59,889,655 of record CM056059.1, read on the forward strand.
AGAGAGAGAGAGGTGGGGAGAGAGAGAGAGAGGTGGGGAGAGAGAGAGGTGGGGAGAGAGAGAGAGAGAGAGGTGGGGAGAGAGAGAGAGAGAGAGAGAGAGAGGTGGGGAGAGGAGAGAGAGAGGTGGGAGAGAGAGAGAGTGAGTGGGAGAGAGAAGGGGAGAGAGAGAGAGGTGGTGGGGAGAGAGAGTGTGGGGGAGAGAGAGAGGAGAGAGAGGTGGGGGGAGAGAGAGAGAGTGGGGGGGGAGAGAGGTGGGGGAGAGAGAGAGTGGAGAGAGAGTGGGGAGAGAGAGAGAGAGGGTGGGAGAGAGCGCGAGATGGGAAGAGAGAGAGAGGTGGGGAGAGAGAGAGAGAGAGGTGGGAGAGAGAGCGAGATGGGAAGAGAGAGAGGTGGGGAGAGAGAGGCGGGGGGAGAGAGAGGTGGAGAGAAAGATGGGGAGAGAGGCGGGGGGAGAGAGAGAGAGGTGGGAGAGAGCGCGAGATGGGAAGAGAGAGGTGGGGAGAGAGAGAGAGAGGTGGGGAGAGAGAGAGAGAGGTGGGGAGAGAGAGAGAGAGGTGGGGAGAGAGAGGTGGGGAGAGAGAGAGAGAGAGGTGGGGAGAGAGAGAGAGGTGAGGAGAGAGAATGCAGAGATGGAGACAGGAGGGGGGGCAGTGCAAAAGGTGGTGGGGGGGAGGGAGGGGTTTTGTTCTGTGTGCAAAAGTTTCACTTACCAATTATGCCTCCCGTCTCTCAGGCTGGTTCCCCTTTAGGTGGCTATAGAAGACATTGTTTCAGATCTCCCGCCCAGCTTCACACAAAAACCCCAATCACAGCTCATTGCAAGCAGGGGGTTGGACTGTGGGCGGGGTTGGGCAGACACAAATGGGAGGCGAAGTGTGGCATTGGACAGTTAGTGGAGTGAGGGAGTGGCTGGGAGAACGAACAGGACCAGACACTGAGCACTTGCAACCCCACTCCCGAGTGAGATGGCTTAAGTCAGGCAGAGTCCCTTGGCACCGTCCCTTGGCACCAGCTCTCACTTTAGTGCTCACCTTGATTCCAGCAGGCTGCAGCCACGATCCAGGCTTCTAGTCTGCTTCTTCAAAGCGAGAGAGGACGGAGGGGGGAGGCGGAGTGCAGATGTAGATCACTCCGCAGCCGGAACTATAGAAGCTGCATCGTCTTATGCGGCTTCAGGCTGGGTTACTCCGCGGCTAGTTCCCTCCCTGCTCATTCCTCCCACAGCTGTATTTTCTGGCAGACATTACCCCAGGCAGTGTTGGGTGACTGATTTATACACAGGGACATTATGTACATGTTGCAGAGTGTAGGAAGTCCATGCAGGACAAGAGCACAGCAGGGATGATTAGGGTGTGCCTGGGCACACCCGGCGCACGCCACTGGAGGTAAGGGAATGGAAGGATATTTATGTAGATACACCCGGGAACACCCCAGGAGCAGCAAGAAACCGAGCACATTGCATTGCATATTGATAGCACCTGAGCATATAGCAGCTAGAGAACAGAAAAAATCAGTGAACAAAAAAAACATAGCAAACATACAAAGAAACAAACTTCCCAGGCACCGGGTGCCTATCCTACTATGTCCCATCCCTCCAACAACGGTCAGGGGGGTGGGAATAGTTATTTTCCCAAACAGAAAACAGAACACAGTGTAAATGAGCCCCGGAACTAGGGGCCCTACACGGCAGGCGCCAGGTCACCTGCTACTACAGCCGGCCGACAGCGGTTATCAAATGACCACTTGGTCAGGGTCCGGAGTCCAAGTAGAAAAAAAGGGGGAGGATACAACAAAAAAGGGGGGAGGACGAGGGGGGGGGCAGGTGTAGCAGTCCTGGTGTGCTGCTACGTCAGTAGACCACAGTCGTGTGTATCTCGTATCAGGCATTGAGCATCAAAACTCCTCTTGGTACAGTTGGGCCGGATTCCCCAATAAAACAAATCAGAGAGTCAAATCAAAGGAGGGTTGAGTAGTTCCGGGTCTCCAAGCTCAGGATGACCCAGTGAGGACATGACAACCACCTCGCATCAGTTAGTGGTAGGGCCCGGGGGGGTAAAGGCACACAGCGGCCATATTGAAAAAGGGCCAGCTTGGGATGGCAAGAATACAGTACCATTTACCGGAAAAATGAAGGGGGGGGGGGGGGAGAGATAAAATAAAAACAAAAGGTGAAAAACAAAAATTCTTGACAAAACAGGAACATCTCACCATAGCAGCGGGGTCCCTTCTAGATCACCAGGGGGACGGGAGGTAGTAGAGGCAAGGGGGTAAACGGAATGCGGCCCCTCAGCGACCATCCAGCCACGACATCGCTGCCTCAGGGTCCATGAAGAAGCGCGTGCGGTCTCCATCGATCACCCTGAGCTTGCTGGGGTAGAGTAGGCTAAACTTGAGGCCTTGGTCCCTCAGGCGTCTCCGTACCTCTGTGAAGGATCTGCGGCGATGTTGAACCTCCGGGGAGTAGTCTGGGAACAGCATGATCCTGGCACCATTGTAGAGGAGGTCCCGTTTTTCCCTGGCAGCAGCCAGAATCCGATCCCTGTCCCTGTAATTTAGCAGGCGCAACAGGAAGGGTCGAGGTGGAGCCCCCGGGATCGGTGGTTTGAGGGGGACTCTGTGGGCCCTTTCCACCACGAATGTAGGCGGCATCGCAGGCAGATCCAGGAGGGAGATCAGGAAGGCCTCTGTAAATTCTGCAGGCCTGAGGCCCTCTGCCTTTTCAGGTAGGCCCAGGACCCTTATGTTGTTTCTCCTGAGCCTATTTTCGGTGTCCCTGGAATCAGCCCTGGTGGAATCTTCCAGCTGAGAGATGCGGCCCTCCGCCTCGGCAAACCGGGCCCTAAATTTGTCCATGTCATGCCGGATCAAGCTGACATCGGCAACGAGGTGATCTATCTTGACCATCATCGAGTCCCGACCCTCCTTGATGGCCGCCAGGAGCTCCGCATGCGAGGAGGCAAGGGATGCAGGTGGATTAGGGGAAGCCATGAAGCCGGCTGACATATTCCCTGCTGGGAGTCTCGTGGGCAAGATGGCCGCGGAGGACCCATCCCTGGACACCGAGGACGAACGGAGCTTACCCGGAGACAGCGGAGGTGGCCTCGGGGTGCTGGATGTCTTCTTCCGCCCCAGGGTGTCTGAAGGTCGGACGCTGAAAGGAGGAATCCGCGCTGAAATCAGGTAAGGATAAGAGAAGGAGCGGAGCTCTGCCTGCACACGTCTGGTCTCGTTCACATCCCGGCCACGCCCCCACTCAAAGCTCCCATTTTGGAGACAACTTCCAGTTTGGAGACTGCTCCCACTGTGGGAGATTAAAGACATTACCCATGTTTAGTGGGCCCCAGACAGAAGCCACGAGACAGAGGTCTCATCGAGGGGTCAGAGGGCCCAGCCAGGAGACAGCAGGTCTCAGTTCCAGGAGTCAGGTCAGCTCATATTGGGGATATCAGAAGAAACCCCAATCCTTAGGCCAGAGGTTGGTCGCAGAGCAGGGAGCTGCGACTGAAGGCTAGAAAGTCAAGTATTCCAGGAGAGCTTGATAACACAGTCTAAAGAACTGGTAAGAAGAGCAGCAGTGCAGCCAACAAGTGAGCCAGGTGGCTTGGTATTTAAGTTTATGAATGATTATGTGGAAGAAACCCTGCGTGGGCAACTGATGTACAAGTGAAACGATAGAAAAAAAGGAGTCACCGCTCCAGGTGGGATCACTAAATGGTTACAGGTGGTGCAGGACACCGAGGGTGCTGGCGGTGCACTAAGCAAAATGAAGACAAAGAAAAATGGATAGCCGCACTCCAAAACCTGATGGGTGGTCTTTTATTCAATAGACAGCATGTACAAAAATAGGGTCACAGCAGTGAAAACAAGGAACAGCCGACGCGTTTCGCACTGGATCAGTGCTTATTCATGGCATTGAATTCGAGCCATGAATAAGCACCGATCCAGTGCGAAACACGTCGGCTGTTCCCTGTTTTCACTGCTGTGACCCTATTTTTGTACATGCTGTCTATTGAATAAAAGACCACCCATCAGGTTTTGGAGTGCGGCTATCCATTTTTCTTTGTCTTCATGATGTACAAGTGAACTTTTCATTTATTCAATAAAAGTGGGCTGCCTTGCCCTAAATATACAGTTTGGACTGGCGCAACTCATTGTAAATGCACCTGCTGCTTGCGTTTAATTACCCCAATCGCACAGGGGATTGGTGTGAATAGTGCTATATCTTCCATTAGAAGCTTTGTATTATGGCATTGCTATAGGAATTACATAAAATGAATAATGATTTGGTAGAAGCTGCATCTCCTGAGGAACTGCAAGTTTGTAACATATTTTGGCAACCTTTTGTAGACAATCTGAAAGGTCACGAGCCTATACCTGCCCTAAAATGATATGACATTTTTTAATTTCTTTTAACTAAAATAAAAAGCGGGCATACTACCCCCCCTTCCTTCAATTTTTTATTTTCTGAGAGTTTACAACCACTTTTAGCCCAGGTTCACACTGGGCTGCGGGAGTGAAGCAGTGCGAGTTCAGCTGAACTCGCACAATTTCACTCCCGCCCGGCAGTCTCGATTTCAGCCGCGATTTCAGAGACATCTGTGCAGGTTTCTGCACAGATGTCAATGTAAATCGCAGGCTGAAATCGCAAAAAGTAGTACAGAGACTACTTTTTGAAATCGGTGCAATGCCGCAGATGCAGCGTCGCACCGATTAGGACGGTGCCATTGCCGGCAATTTGAGGCAAAATCTGCCGTTTTGACATGCGATTTGACATGCCAAATCGCATGTCAAAACGCACCAGTGTGAACCAGGGCTGAGAAAAGAGTTTACACATCATTAACTCATCTAAAGTGATACTAAAGCCTTGTTTTTTTTATTTAAAAATAACAAACATGTTATTCTTACCTGCTCTGTATAATGGTTTTGCACAGAGCAGCCTATATCCTCCTCCTTCTTGGGTCCCCTTTGGCCCTTCTGGCCCCTTCCTCCTGCCGAAACGTTGCAGGGAACGGAGATCGGCGGCACGCGGGCACTGTGTGAATCTAATGGAGGATGCCACTCGTTCACGCAGCACAGATGCATCGCTGGATCCAGGGACAAGGTAAGTACAATAACCTGCCTGGAAAAGGTAAGCCAGCACGCGCTGCACACTCTGCACATCTACCCCGAGCGTGACTCGGGGTTACCGATTTTTGCATAGAAAATCCACCCGAGTCACGCTCGGGTTTACCGCTAAGGGGGTTAAAGTAGAACTATAAGCAATTTTTTATTTTGAATAGAGTAAATGAGGGTAATAACCCCTACCAGATTTTTTTTCACCATCGCAGAGATTTCCCTTCCTGTCTCATAGCCAAACAGGAAGTGAGAGGAAATCCCTGCAAATTAAGGGAATGTCTGGGGGACCTCCAGGTCACCAAAATTAGTGTCCCCATTGGAATATTTCCCCTTTCCTACTTTTCTGATGACAACCCATAGACACACACATCACTGGTAAGCCACACACACGCTCCCTCCTCACAGGAGTGTGATTGACATAACAAGAGCCTATAACTTTCGCTGCCCTTAGTGTCTCCGGTGAGCCAAGGAAGAGAGATAAGCACTGTTGCAGCCGGGACAGTTCTGAATTGATGAGAGACGACTGGTAGGTGTTTAGGGATGGTTGGGAGAGGAAAAAGTAGGTGGGTTGTTTTTATAAAAGTGTTTATTAACCCCCAAAAAATATATACTTCCTGGTCCCTTAAAGCAGATTAAACAGCATAGTGCTTGTGCTGTGTAATCTGTCCCACTCTAAAACTGTAAAAAACCTCCCTGATCCTGTCACTTCCTGTATCTCCCTCTCTGCTCTGACCATGAAAATCAGGTCTGCTGAGCCCTGACCACCATGGTCAGCGTATGTCCCTTCATCATCTGTAGCCTTACTCTCTGCTCTCCTCTCTCCCCCTCACCCTTCCTCCTGCCTGTCAGCTATGGCCTGGATTCACAAAGCACTTACGCTGACGTATTTCCAGATACGCCGCGTAAGTACAAATATGCGCTACCGTATCTGTGCGCCGGACCCACAAAATAAGATATGCCTAAAAACAGACTTCATCCGACCGACGTAACTTGCCTACGCCGGCGTAGAGTGGGCGCATATTTACGCTGGACGCATGTGGCTTTCCCATGGATTTTCTATTCAAATGAGGGAGATACACCAATGATTCACGAACATACTTGCGCCCGGCGCATGATTTAAGCGATTTGCGTAAGGTTTACGTTCGGCGTAAAGCTCTTCCCCATATTGGAGGCTCAGCTCATGCAAAGGTATGGACCAGGGAACGAACGCCGTCTAATTTTACATAGTTTACGTTGTACGTGAATAGGGCTGGGCGTAGGTTACGTTCACGTCATAGGCAGTGGTTCGACGTATCTTAGGCAGTTGTTTTGACGTGATTGCGAGCATGCGCACTGGGATGCGTCCAAGGCACGACGCATGCACAGTTCGTTTTAAGTACTTGTCTGAAGCTTGGCCCATCATTTGCATGGGGTCACGCTTCATTTACATGTATCACGCCCACTTCCAGCCCACTTCCACCTACTTTGACTTAGGCCGGCTTACGCCGTCGAATTTACGTTACGCCGGCGCAACGTTGGGAGCATTTGCTTTGTGAATTCCATGCTTCCCTCTCCGCGCTGCGCCGGCGTTGTGTAAAAGACATACGCTACGGCGGCATATATATGTGCCGATGTATGTGAATCCGGACATATGTGTCTGTCTCTTTCTCAGCCCCTCTATTATAGCCTGATATAGCACACTGTAGTTATGTTTTATAAAAACGTGCATTATAAATACTGGTTTAGCGCGATCTTCAGGCCGGTCACGTGGCAATCAACCGGTTACTGCAGGAGGAGCTGAGCGGCCATGTCATGACGTCAGTGGGAAAGCGTAGCCCCTTCTGCAGAAGCCATCCATCGGAGGTTTACAGCGGCTGCTGGTCATGTGACTGGCCTAAAGGTCGTTCTAAATAGGTATTTACAAGCTTTGTTTTTATAAAAGACTAATGCAGTGTGCTATGCCAGGCTCTAATAAAGGGTCTGGCACTGTTTGTTATATATGGGTTAACAAACACTTTAACCTCAATGCAGGAAATACATTTTTGACATTAAAATCACTTTAAGGATGGCATTATCGCTAATACACAGATGAAAGAGACATTTTCAAACCATTCTCTGTCTTTTGGTCTTTGACTATCACAACTTACAGGATGTATAGTGTTGCTTAGAGACAGACTTCCTTGCATTTGTTTCCTGTCCAGACTCAAAGTATGCCACCCCACAAAAAGATAAATTCTGTCACACTCACTCACATAAATCACTGTTGCAGCATGACAGAGCGATCACTGCAATAGCGATGATAAAGAATAATCATTAGCGAGTATGGCTGCAATGTTTTACCTTCTACCTGTCAGCTTAAAGTGACTCCGTCACCAAAATACACCCTGCACAAGAACAGGTATTTTTCCTACAATGATCCAAAACACTCGTCTACGGCCACTGCTGCATTTCTGAAGAATAACAGAGAAACAGAGAATCAGTGATTGAGTGGCCAAGTATGTCTCATGATCTGAACCCAATCGAACACCTATGGGGAAATCCAGAGAGACAAGTTGCTCCATCCAGGATCCCGGCTCAAAAAAAAAAGAGGTCGTTCTTGAAGAATGGAAAATCATAGATGTTGCAATATGTTGCCAACTTGTTCATTCCATGACTAAAAGACTTGGTGATATCCTTACAAATCATGGAGGCCGTACAAAATACTAGATGTAGTAGTTTTTGTTGTGGGGTGTGTTCATCTTTGCATCAACTAATTTGAGTAAAACTGAAGATTTTATAATCCAAGTTATAATATAAACCTCACTTTCATGCAATAAGCTAAACAAATGTTCTATAAAATTCAGTTTTGTCAACATTTTGAAAATGTTCTTGTGTTCATTAAGATATTGATTAAAATTGTACTTTTCAAAAGGGGTGTACTCATTTATGCTAAGCACTTTGTTTATAAAAACAACCCATTAAAGGGGTTGTAAAGGTCATTTTTTTTCTCTCTAAATAGCTTCCTTTACCTTAGTGCAGTCCTCCTTCACTTACCTCATCCTTCAATTTTGCTTTTAAATGTCCTTATTTCTTCTGAGAAATCCTCACTTCCTGTTCTTCTGTCTGTAACTCCACACAGTAATCCAAGGCTTTCTCCCTGGTGTGGAGAAAGCCTCTTGAGGGGGGAAGGGGCGAGCAGGAGTGTCAGGACGCTCTCTACTTTGCAGATAGAGAAAGGATCTGTGTGTTAGTGGGTGTCCTGACACTCCTGCTCGCCCCCTCCCCCCTCAAGAGGCTTTCTCCACACCAGGGAGAAAGCCTTGCATTACTGTGTGGAGTTACAGACAGAAGAACTGGAAGTGAGGATTTCTCAGACAAAATAAGGACATTTAAAAGCAAAATCGAAGAATGAGGTAAGTGAAGGAGGACTGCACTAAGGTAAAGGAAGCTATTTAGGGAAAAAATGTTACCTTTAGAACCCCTTTAAGTTATTAATATAAATTAAAGTCAAAACATGTGTGTGTGTGTGTGTGTATACACACACACACACACACGCGCACACATTATATATATATATATATATATATATATATATATATATATATATATATATATATATATATATATATATATATATACAATCTTTTTTTTCTTTCTTTATAAGTGATCACATAACCTCTGTTCTTAGCTACATAATGAGCTCAGAGAGCTAGGGAAGAGGAAATAGCAGTACACTGGTCTTCCCAGTAAAAAGCTGTGTAGACTAGGTGGGGGTGCAATGACATGTCAGCACAAGTCTAATCATTGGAAAAGAGCAGGCTGAGCTCCCAGCACAGCCAGAAAACTGACCACACTGTACTCTCATGCCTATTATGGTCAGTTTTTAATAGGAAAGCAGGGGTGACTGGCAGGAACACCAAGGATTTAAACAAAATGAAGCAAGGGAACAGGACACTATTTCATACAAGCACATGGTACAGCAGGCACACATCAGGAACATGACATTTTGGGGTAACAAATTCTAAAGAAGTGACAACTGTTTTTTTTTTTTGGATAAAGGTTTTACATTTATGAATAAAATCTGACCATCATAAGCACCCCTGTAAGTGGTAAATGGTTTGTCTCAACCCCATAACTAACTTTTGCTGGACAGCTTTGTCTGTAAAAGGCAGTTGCAAAATAACAGACTTAGGGGTGTAAAGGTTAGTTTTTTATTTTCTAAGTGGGTTTCTTTAAGCTAGTGCATTGTTGGTTCAGTTACCTTTCCCTTCTAAATTTTTTATTTTTTTTTGTCTGAATTTCTTACTTCCTGTTTTTCCTCAGTAAGCTTGCCCCCATCAATCGAGCCGTTCTGGCTGGGGGTTAGTCAGCCAGAACAGCTTACTGAGGAGGAACAGGAAGTGAGAAATTCAGACAAAGATTTTTTTTTTTAGAAAGGAAAAGGTAAGTGAATCAACAATGCACTAGCTTGAAGGAACCTATTTAGAAAATAAAAAACAAACCTTTACAACCCCTTTAATGGCAGGATCACCAGATGCAAAAAATAAAAAAATAAAACGATGTTGCAATATAAAAATGTTTTGTTTTGGGCTTTAATAGGACTTTAAATATGTATTTTTTTTAGCCGTCAGCCATTGGAGAGATGCCTTTCATTTCCTGTGTGTCCAAATGAGCAGCACAAACAGGGCCAAATCCAGCAATCAGAATCTGTTAGGGGTTAATCCTTCTACACTCCAATACCCAATAATACTTATATGTCCAAAAATAATAATTAGAAAAAACATGGCTACCAATAAGCGGTTAGTATTGCTCCTCTTTATTATGGTACACTAATAAAGTCCACAATGCTTTCTTTTTCTAAAATGTAAATTTTGCGGTTTGTCAGACGGATTAATTTTTACAGAGAAATGGTTAACCACTTCAAACAAAGGGCAACAAAGTATCCTGATGTAATCCTTTATTGACTTGACCCAGCTGGAGTTTCTCACATCAAACACTGTTCTGATTGGTGTTGTATAGCGGTGACATTTTGGCTTGGAGCTGAAGAAGTGCTCAGTTAATGCATGCCCTCAGAATACATTTCTCTCTGTGGGGCCCCTACCTGGCTTTTGTATGCAGTCATTTGTAAATACACGGACTCATGGTCAATATATTATTATTTTGGATCTACCAAGAAAGACTGAAACCTGAAAGAGGGGAGACTGCGTCCCAATGTTGGGGTTTGTGTCTGCTCCGCTGGGGCTGTGTGTAGAGACTGAAGACTGAGGCCCCGTACACACGACCGAGCTTCTCGGCAGAATCCAGCGAGAAGCTCGCTGGGATCCATATTCTGCTGAGAAGCTCGATCGTGTGTACGTTTTCACCGAGCAAACTGCCGAGCGAGGCATCGAGCCAAAATAGAGAGCAGGTTCTCTATTTCCTCGACGGGCCATCGAGACTAATGGCTCGACGCCTTTTTCGACAGCCTGGTCGACGAACTCGACGGCTGGCCGAGAACCTCGTCGGGCGGAACGATGGGTTTAGCCCGACGAGGTTCTCGTACGTGTGTACGCGGCCTGAGATCCACAAAAAAAGGCCAAGAACCCAATGAAACGTCAAAACAACCAGAAATCCACACGCAAAAACAAACCTGCAGAGCAAACAGGCAGGAACCCAACTCATTGGTGGATCGGTATTGTAAGATATTTTATTCTCAGATTGTGCAAATACGGACACCTATTTGTGGAGCTTTTCTTCTGAGGCAGAAGAAAGCTCTAATTTTAAAGTATCACCAAATCCACATCATAAAAAACATCAATAAATGGTGTATTACATGCTGTTCATACTCATTCAGTCACTATGAGATCCGTTTTCTGCATTCTTCAAAAAACCTGGTTGATCCTGCTGTTTTTTATCCCCCCCCCCCCTTCTGTCCATGTCCCCATTGCAGCTAGGGATTTTGCAGAGCAGTGTTGGCAACTCTTCACATGCTCAGTTTTCAGTAAGTTTCTATGCTGAGCAATTCTTCTCTATCAAACCTCTCCTCCAATCCCTGCACTGGCTCCCGATCACCCAGCAAATTAAATTCAAAATACTAACCACAACCTACAAAGCCATCCACAACTCTGCCCCAAGCTACATCACCAATCTTGTCTCTAAACATATCCCAAACCGTCCTCTCCGCTCTTCTCAAGACCTCCTACTGTCAAGCTCTTTTGTCTCCTCCTCCCATGCTCGTCTCCAGGATTTCTCCAGAGCCTCTCCCATCCTCTGGAACTCACTACCTCAACCTGTCTGGCTATCCCCTACTCTTGCTACCTTCAGGTGATCCCTGAAAACTCATCTCTTCAGGGAAGCCTATCACGTTTCCAACTAATCTTTTACCACTTCCATCAGCTCATTCCCCAGTTACAACCTTTTGTACCACCTGCCCCACCCTATTAGATTGTAAGCTCTTCTGAGCAGGGCCCTCTTAATCCTCTTGTATTTTATTGTATTGTAACTGTATTGTCTCTCTTTTATATTGTAAAGCGCTGTGTAAACTGTTGGCGCTATATAAATCCTGTGTAATAATAATAATATCACATCCAGATGTAAGGAGGGGCTCCGCTGCCTGGAACACAGATCTGCTTCTGGGGGCACCTGATGTAAGAACAGACTCTGCTGGGGGCACCTGATGGCATCTGGTGGCAGGCGACATGACAAGTGACACACTCAGGGGTCCCACGGATTCTGCATTATGGTGAGTTGAATGATTTCATGCGCTTCAATCATCCTGACACCATAACAGCCATGGTGCCGGGATGATTGAAGCGCTAACACCAGGTGTTTGAAGTATCTTTATCTGTTCATTGTTAAACTTTCTGGAATACACATATTTCTATTGTGGTGTAGGATCTGGGCGTACTGTCCCTCTATTCCTCTTTCCTTCCTTCTCTCTCCTTCCCTCTCTCTTTCTTTCTCTCCCCTTCTTTCCTTCCTTCTTTCTTTCTCTTTCCCTCCCTCCCTCTTTCCCCCTTTCTTTATCCATTCCTTTTTCATCTTAGACTCTAACCACACCCCATTTGAGTCACACCCATTAAAGACGCGCCCACTAATTAATGTAAATCACACCCATTCTTCACGCGCTACATTTTTCTTTTTAGTAGGACACACCTACAAATGCATGCCCCTGTCCCCTAATTATAATAAGACTCCGCCTACAGCCAAAAAAGTGTCCCTACATTTTTTTTTTACAATGTTGCCAACTATGCAGCAGGAGACTTGTCCATCCATGCTGTGTGGCCTGAAACTCGAGGCTGAACAAATAAAATGTATATGTGTATGGTCAGCTAGAGTGTCTGAGGGAATGCGGTAAGTTCCTGCAGCGAGTGCACTGTTTAAGACAAGGGTTTTCAAACAAAGGGCCAGCTTTTTGTCTTTCACACTTCAGGTAGGCCGGATTGTGGCCAGCGGGGGCAGAAGATGTCCCAGGTCTGGCATCAGTGAGAATAAATATATCCTTAGGGTTGGTGGTCAATAGGAGGAGGAGTAGTGCCCCTATTAGTAGGAGGAATAGTATCCCATCATTGGTATCGGTGGAAGAAATAGTGCCTTATATTAGTGGGAGGAATAGTACCTCAAGGGCCAGATAAAGGCTAACAAAGGGCCACATCTGGCCCTCGGGAAGCAGTTTGGAGACCCTGGTTTAAGAGATGGGTGGTGGATAATGTCTACAATGGAGGGGGGATAAGGATCAGGGAAATAAGATAGAGGGGAGAAAGTAAAAAGCGGGGGCAGAGGAAGGACACGAAAGGTGTACGGAAGGTGGGGTCAGCTTCACCCCACTGAATGTATACAGATATAGAATGTGATTGGATATAATTCACACTTGGACTAAGCAATCAATAACGTCATTAAAGTATGTGAGCCTAGGTAGGAGTAGAGAGATCCACAGATTTCTGGGATTCTTTATATACATGCCAGGCTGCCTCCATGGCATTTAATTGAAAGAAAGAACTGGCTTCTTGAACCAGAAGTCATTAAATCAGAAATTCAGCCAAAGATTTGATGAAAATAGGCCATTAAAAGATGAAATAACAATACCATTTTTGATGAAATACTCATGAACAATCCAGAGACTTTTCCCACAGTACTTTTTTTTTCTGATGCTAGATGTCCTTAGGCTCCATGTACACGGGACAGTGTTGATGGGGGAAACCCTCCCGTGATGCCATTATTCTCCCAGGAGTGGGGGGAGCTTATCTTTTTTGGTGACGCTCAACCCCTGACTCACAAGTACTGTGAAGAATCCATAACTAATTCTATATTTGTATATATAACTAAATGACTCCAGCTATTTGAAAAATCCAAGGCAATGGTGTGGAGCAGTGTTGCCAACCATCAGTATTTTTACTGGCAGTCAGTAAAAAACATGCAATTTTCTCCTGCCAGTAAAAGTAAAAGGTTGCCAGTAAAAAATATGGCTGTGACGCTCGGCTTGGTCCGGAGCCGGCTGAGACCATCGGAGTGCCTGCTACAGTGTGATCGGGTGGCCTGAGCTTCTCGTGTGATGTCATGGTGCAATGGAGCCAAGCAGAGTGGCCAGAGCCTCGTGTGCGGGTCTGCGGTATGGGAGCAAGGCAGGCTGGGACCGGGACCGTCAGTGCTGATTAGACTGAAGTGGACTGGAGGAACTGCTTGGCTTAGAGAGAGACTGTCACTGTGACTCAGGAGAGGACATGTCATGTCAGTGAGGTCTCATCACCATCTGTACTGCTGTACACTGCTGTCAGTGTCACTGTGAGAGTAAATTTTATGTGTGTGCCCATTCTAATTTCTTGCCCCCTGAGCTACTTACTGTATCGAAAATAAATTGCCTTATTATCTACCTTAAATCATATTTCTAATTGGATATTGTGTTTGTTTGTAGCCTAAGTACTCTAATTTGCACTTAAAGTGGTTGTAAAGATAAAAGTTTTTGCACCTTAATGCATTCTATGCATTAAGGTGAAAAAACATCTGCTGATTATAGGCCCCCCCTTTACTTGCCTGACCCCTCGAAAGTCCCGCGCTGTGAACGCGCAAGCTTCTCGGCCGTCTTCCAGACTCTTTCATTGGTTGATTGAAAGCTGCGCCGCCATTGGCTCGTGCTTCTGTCAATCACATCCAATGACGCGGCATGCCGGCGGGCAGGGCCGAGTGATATGGCTATGGCCACCGGCTGTATCACGGGAACGCGCCCCCAAAGACTCAACACCATGCTCGCTCGCTCGCATGAAGGTGTTGAGCCCTTGCAGGGGGGGGGGGCCGAGACAGCCGCCGAGGGACCCCAGAAGAAAAAACGAGCTGCACAGTGGAGGTAAGTATAACATGTTTGTTATTTAAAAAAGTGCAATGGGAGCGTTCTAATCGGAGCGACGCAAGTCGCTCGGACTTAGAAATGTACTCCCTGTGTGATTCGGGGGCGGCTCGGGGCGACTTGCATTGACTTCTATACAGAAGTCATCTTGCAAATTGCCTCTGGAGTCGTCCTCTTAGGCTGCGTACACACCATAAAATAAATCCGATCAAATCGGTCTGACAGAGCGCTTTGCTCGGATTTGTCTGCTGGGATAGATTGGTTTGATCGTGTACACACGATCAAACCAAAATCCCCACCGGCAGACAGCGCGGTGACGTGGCGGTGACGTTGACGCCGCCACGTCACCGTCACCAGGAAGTAAAACACTTCCGCGCATGCGTCGAATCCATTCGACGCATGTGCGGACAGATATGTCTACTGGTTAGCGTACTAACCAGCAGACATGTCGGACGGACGGGTTCCCAGCAGACAGATTTTAAAGAATGCTTTAAAATCTGTCTGCTGGAAAAATCTGTCTGTCCGCCTGTACACACGATCGAATTTGTCTGCTGAAACGGTCCGTCGGACCGTTTTCAGCAGATAGATTCGATCGTGTGTACGCGGCCTAAGTGATCCTTTAAAACTGTAATTTTGTAACCAGTAAAAACTTGGCTGTGCCAGTAAATTTTGGGTGTTGTGTCAGTAAATTTCAATCTGGTAGGTTGGCAACACTGGTGTGGAGGAAGCAGAGGTACACTAATGATATCAGGAAGGGGCATTATCTGTACTCCATGAATCCCATCACATCCTCCATGGCAATCTCTCCAGCCAGGCATAACTCTTATCACTTGGGATAATGTACACACCATGTTATCTGGGTTTTATTCAGGATTCGGGACTGTTTCAAGTCAACACTCATTAATCAATTTCAAGGAGTAAAAAAAAAAAAAAAAAAAAAAAACATGGCTATGAATGGCAAGGGCATTAAATAGAAAATACTAGCAATGCTATCAAGAGTTACCCAATATCTAAGGACACCATTTTTTTTTTTCTGGTTTAATAAATAAGACATTCTTGTGAAATTGCACTGACAAGCATCCCAAGCGAATTAAGCCATCATAAATGGAAAACATTCTTGTTTGATCCATGCAAATTCTCATATCAGAAGACAAAATAATTTCCATCAGAGTAAGGGAGGGTTGAAAAAATGTCATGGGATTTCCTAATGATCTCTGCTAATCAAGCAATATTGGCCTTGTTCTGCATGGAAATGTTTCTTATAAATAACACGGAACTTCCAAAATGTATATCAGAAAGCAGACAAATAAAACCATTACCTTGTTAATATGTCATGAATGCAGGCAAAACATTTTCCAACAATCGCTCCTTGCAGCTGTAATTATAACGTGCCCATTAAAGTAAGCACAATGGAAAAGCCAGCTGCTGGCGAAGGCATTTGATCTAGTGCCGTTTATGGTAACCCACTGCGGTATTTTACCCCCATCCTTTTGACTGTCACATGTATTTTTAGAAATGAACAATCAATGTCTTTACAGAGTTCAGGAAGAGAAAACAAAAGAAATTGTGAGGGACATAATACAACCCAAATAGAATACAAAGAGCCAAAAATAAATGTGTACGGCTCCGACTGAAAACGTAATGATCTTGTATTGTATAATATTCATGAGAGCGCTAAACAAATTACCAGGTCGATTAAAAAAAATAAAAAAATTAGAGGAAGTGGAGTTTGTGTTTACTGCAACAGTTTGCAAGATTCCAATTGCCATTTGCTAGCAGAGGTTGTGATTTATTCGAATTGTATTTATAACATCTACTACTTTCGCAACAAATTTTATGAGACTATTACGACACGCACATCATTCTGTTTTATTCGGAGCCGACTTAATTAAAAATAGGATCATCATGCGCAAGATAATTGGTTATGGTCTTTTACTTTTCTGTTGCTTGTGAAATATTTAGCAAAAAAGAAATAAAAAGGAGAAGACAGAAGTCACGGTAACTCACCAAAAGTTTGAATACACATCTGTATGAGTTCATCCAAGCTGGCTCCTTTGATAAGCTGTCCTAAAGGCATCATCATCCGTATGGGATTCACTTGGGGCAGCTTGGAATGGGACGTGCAGTGAATGATTTGCTTTAACTCCAGGGCCAGTCTGGGGATTGTCGTACAGCCATGAGCTGGTCTACTGTGAAAATAAAGGAAGAGGGTAAATGAACATCGCAGTCACCATGAGAAAAGCCTTTCTGGACAATGTATTTGAAATGTCAGGATCTAATACAGCACTGTGATGGAGAAAGAAAGTCGCCTCCCCTTCATTCCTCCTCCTTTCACATCAAACAAAAAGCAGCAGGTCTATTTTCCTTCATAGGAAACAGGACACATGGTTTTCTCACAATTCCAGAAATCCTCACGTCTTGTCTAACTTTAAAGGGCCTTGCCTGCTCCGTCACAAGTCTTCGGACTTCCTTTACATACAAATGCAGGACTTCCACATTGTCTTGTACATGGTACAATGGCTGATGACATACGAATGGATATTTTTATCTCATCGTTGAGTACCAAAAAGCCAACTTGCAGCTTCAGGCATTTATTTCCAAGAACAATGGTATAATACTGCTTAAAGTGGAGGTTCACCCTAAAAAAAAAATCCTAACAATACATTGAGCCGAGTCGGCTCTATACGGCGCCTGCGCAGCGACGTTCGCCTTCTTTCAGAAAGTCGTGACGCTCAGTATGTGCCGGTCGGAGGAACGTCAATCAACTAGGAACGCCCAGTCCCGCAAGAATCATACCCGGAAGCCGAGGGATGAAACGGTGCTAACGAGGTATGTACGAAAAAAAAAAAAAAAAAAACAGCATACCCGCAGTGTAATCAGTCGGCTCAATGTATTATTAGAAATTTTTTTAGGGTGAACCTCCACTTTAAAGGTTGTAGAGATTTTTTATTTACTGTATATACTCGAGTATAAGCCGACCCGAATATAAGCCGAGGCACCTAATTTTACCACAAAAAAATGGGAAAACGTATTGACTTGAGTATAAGCCTAGGGTGTCCATCTGCATGCCTCACTGTGCCTCACTGTATCCATGTGCATGCCTCACTATGTCCATGTCTCACTGTTGTCATGCTTTATTGTGCCCATGCCTCACTGTGCCCATGCCTCACCGTGCCAAAACACTACACCCCCCATCGCACTCTCTGATCATCAAACCAAAACCTCCTCTACATCCCCAAGTCCAATTACAAATCAAAGGGAGAACGAAGATTTGCAGTCCAAGGACCACGGCTATGGAACACTCTGCTAACGGACATCCGCATGGAAGAAAACCATCGGGCCTTCAGGAAAAAAACTTAATACCCACCTCTTCTCAAGGATAAGGAAGACAACGTATGAAACAAGCACCTTGAGGCGATTTCGTTTGCATGTGTAACGCTATACAAGTTATTCACTCACTCACTCAATGCCTCACTGTGTCCATGCCTCACTGTGTCCATGCCTCACTATGCCCATGCCTCACTGTGCCCATGCCTCACTGTGCCCATGACTAGACTTACGTTTAACATGGGAGTATAGAGAAGGGGTGCCCGGGTTTGAAAAATCGTTGCTCCCCAGCCGTAGGTCCTCCAGACAGCAAACATTGCACACTTGTAGAGGAGAACTGCGGCTACATGTGTGTCAAATGTCGGATCCAGGAAACCTACGGCCAGCTGGTACCGGGTCCCCAAATTTACCAGAGAAATTACTGAGAGTCTATGGAAGAGGTGCCCAAATTTGAAAAAAAAAAATCGGTGCTCTCCGGCCGTAGGTCTTCCACACAACAAACTTTGCACACTTGTAGAGGAAAAGTGGGGCTATATGTGTGCCAAGTTTGGGTGATACCGGGTCCCCAAAGTCCGGGAGATTAGGCGCAAAAGTGACTCGAGTATAAGCCAAGGGGGGCATTTTCAGCACCAAAAAATGTGCTGAAAAACTCAGCCTTTGGGATGAATTAGAGAGGAGACTGCGAGCCAAGTCTTCTCGCCACATCAGTGCCGGACCTCAAAAATGCGCTTCTGTGAGAATGTTCAAACATTCCCATAGACACACACCTAAACTTTGTGGACAGCCTTCCCAGAAGAGGTAAAGCTGGTATAGCTGCAAAGGGTGAGCCAATTCAATATTGAACCCTACAGACTAAGACTGGGATGCCATTAAAGTTCATGTGCGTGTAAAGGCAGGTGTCCCAATACTTTTCACAATATAGTGTAATTTAACTTTGATTTTAGCTATTTTTACATAGTTCAGCTTTATGTGCCATGCACATCTGGCACTTACAGAGTATAGTTCACCATTCAGATACCAACTGCTCATCTGTACCAGTCAACAACCAGATGTATTTTGAAGACCTAGTGCTCTAAACTTTCAATAAACGATTACAGACAAAATCTTGAATCATTACCCTAAACAGCTAGACCAACATGTACTGTAGTCAGATCGTCAATTCATTCTTTTATTGCATCTTCTAATTGATTTTAAGTATAAAAGTAAAAAAGAAAGAAAGAAAAAGTAAAAGTCCACGGTAAGGCTGGAAACACACATTTGCAATGTTTGTGTGATGTATTTTTCATAGGAAGCAAAGAGATGGCATCAAACAGCAGGCCTAGGCGCTTTGTAACATGTTGAAACACATGTTGATACATCGTTGCACATCATGATTCTTGCCTGCCCACATCAATATATGTGAATGCAAAAATAACCTTTGGGAAATAGTTTCCATATATAGGGCCAGATTCAGGTAGGACAGCGGTTCTTTATTTCGGAGTAACGTTAGTCATTTACGTTACTCCGCCGAAACTTTAGGAGCAAGTACTGTTATTCACATAGCACTTGCTCCTAAAGTTGCAGCGGCGTAGCGAAAATGAGCCGGCGGAATTCAAATTGGGCGGGTAGGGGGCGTGTATTATTTAAACAAGGCGCGATCCCGCTGCGAACGTACTGCGCATGCGTCGACTGTCAGTGCGCATGCTCCAAATTCTGTCAGTGAACGTCAATGACGTCAATCCCCATTCACTGACGTTTTACGCAAACGACGCTAACATTTTTACATTTGACGCGATGACGACGGCCATACTTAACATAGGATACGCCACCTAGGGGGCATGTTTTTCTTTACGCCGCGTATCGCTTACGGAAACGTCGGAAAGTCACTGCGTCGGGCCCGCGTACGATCGTGAATTTCCGTCTCTCGCCCATTAACATATTCTCGGCGTTAATCATCGGGAACGCCCCGAGCGCCATTTTTAAAATTGCAGTTCCGATACGACGACGAAATACAATTACGCCGCTCGTATAGGAACTCCAACCCGGCGTTTCTTGTTTTCTGCTTACAGAAAACAGAAACGCCAGCTCAAAGTGAGAGTTAGGCTGGAGTATCACTGATACTCCAGCCTAACTCTACCTGAATCTGGCCCATAGTGTGTATTTCAACTTTGTGTTTAGCTAATTTTTTTTTTCCGTTTTGTTCTTGTTAACCAGTTTTTGCCTGGCCTATAGACAAATGACAGCCGGGCGGGACCGCTCCAGTTCTTGGTGGGCATCATATGATGTCCTCCCCGGAAAGTGTCTAGCATGGTCTGCGCTGTGGCGCAATCTGTCACCCGCTGTGTCCAGCCGATGACAGATCACTGTACTGGACCATTGCTGGTACCATGTGACCAATTACAGCAGATCACATGACAATTGTACACAATGGATGGCTTCCATTCATGTCATTCATTGTTTACTATTGTGCTGCTCGCTGTGATTGGTCACAGTGATCACATGATACAGACAGGGCCAATTACAGAAAATCTGTACCATGTGATTAGCTGTGGCAATCACAGCTAAATCACAAAATACACACTGAATTAATCGATTTCATTCAGAAAAACTGGTTGCTTATAACCGTAAATATCACATCCAATAAAAACACACATCAGTAAATGAAAATGCATTAGGTAAAAAAAAGGCAATGAAATGCAAAGGTGTGAATGGACAGCAAATAATATATTACTGAGATCCCCACCCAAAAAAATCCATTTGCTACATATGCTTTGGTCCGCACTTAAATAGGGTCCTGTGCGTCCTTGATTCTGATTCAGGTGCAAATCCAGGCAAAAATTCGGAAATGATTTGCACCTGAAACGGTGGACAGGAACGCACCGGACCCTCTGCTGTGAGCTGCTACCACAGCATATGTGAACGGTGCCTCAAAGTGTTGTTTACATTTTTTAACTTGAGCTTCAGACTGTGCCTAGGCTGAGAGATGCAGTCTATGAGAATGTGGTCATCAGGCTGCTGCAGGCTGGAGGAGGCATTTTCTCAGTCTTTCCCTCCCTCCTGCCAGAATTTATACTGCAATATTAGAATATTGTAGCAATGTACAAAGTTAGAGATGGTAGTAGGAGAATGATATTTGAGAGAAATGTATACTGTGACAGGAGTCACTTTGGGTGGGGGGTTTGTGCAACTCAGCTTACCTTGGAAGGCTCTGGAATCTTTGTGTCCAGCTTCCCCAGGCCCTCCTATGTGTAAAATCACCCTGTGTCTCCAATAGGGGCACAGGGTGACCAAGAAATCCAGTCTGATCTGTACTAATCGGACTCACTGTACAGCCACACTGGAATGTTGTGAGATATATATATATATATATATATATATATATATATATATATATATATATATATATATATATATATTGTATATTGTCTCATTTTGTTGTGCACTCTTTGCTGTGATCGTTTGGGGTGTGGTTGTATTCCATTGTTCATGTCTGTCTGCCTTGGAAAAAACGTATATTATGGGATGGATGTCCATATGGAGGGAGGGGGACTCCTCCAGCAGCCCCCCCCCCCTTCTGATAAGACTGTTAACTGATGAAAAGTTTAAATTCACCTGACCTGTGTATCTATTGTCATTGGACAGTTTAACCTGCCCTGAATCCAAGGGTGGGGGGAGTGTCTGAGTCATTTATCTGTTGTAACATGTGCTGGAATAAAGGCAGTTTGATGTTGTTAGTCACCCTACACTGTGTTACGGCTGGTGACTGGGTGAGCCAAGGGGTCTTGGATAGTGCTGGTTCTGGACAGAGGAAGCATTGGCAGCAGACATAGTCCTGTTGAGGACAAGGGTTCGTCACATATACATACACAGGAATTACACAATTCTGTTATCAATGGACCAGCATCTTAAGAAGTACTCCTGTGCCTAAGCACTGTTGACCCCAAAGTCCAATTCATTTGACTAGTGTGATAGCTCCAAACCATGCTAGGGCACAGTTTAGTGTGTTGTGCTCTGTCCCACTTAAAGAAGTAGGATCGAGCATGGTACTGTTGGACACGCCATGGTATGCATCATGTGAGGCAGAGGTGATGACCTAAGTGTGCCCCTAGGTGTGGCACAATGTGAACATGGGCCAGTGAGGGAATAGGGAGTGAGGACAATGGTGCTCAAGCATGGTACATGGCAAGTATGGCCATAGATCAAGATGTGGATGTAGGCTTTGGATGTTACCTAAACAAACATGGTGCCAGCCTTTTAGATAGAAAGTTGAGTGTAAATGTTGCACAGGCAAATTACTTAGCATGTATACAAAATATATCTGAAGCTGGCTTTAACAGGCTATGGTTGCCATAAGCCATGTAGCTATTTTTTTTTTTTACAATCATCAGTTTAATGATTTGTGTTTTTTGCATCCTTTTTTTCTGATGGTAATTGTTGAATTTACCTGTAAATACAAGAGTGCTCCTTTGGCACACAAATAACTGATTATTTATTTTGGTGAATTTAAATGAATGAAGGTAATCCCAGGGACTAGGTTTCCTATTTATAACCGTGAACTGATTCATGCACGCAAATTAATGACGTTTGTGAACAGGTGTTTATACATCATATATTTGTAGTGATATGGGTCTGGAGGCTGCGGTGACCTGGGTCTGTACACCTTGATGACAAATATGTTCCCGAATAGGTAAATTTACTTCATGTGTGCAAGTGGCAGAACAGATCAAGGGCAGATAATGACAATGGGTGTTTTAGTACTAAAGGCAATGCCCGATAGAGTTAGAATATCCAAATCTATGTAATCCTGTAGGGATCTATGCTCCAAAGGAATGTATTTAAAGGTGAACTTTGAATAAAAAAAAAAAAAAAAAAAGGACCCTTCCAGTGCCGTATTGCAAAGATTAGGGGCTTTTACAGCACAATTCTTGCGTTCAGCATTTGTTCAGCATTACATGCATTTGTAGTGCATTTTTGACATTATGTTTTTTATTACTGAGTTATAATTTCATGCATTTGTGGTGCATCCATGCATGTTTATTTGCATTCCAGAGCAGTTATGTGTGTCTGTAATAGGTATTACTAAATCCAGGACCCTGAATTCACTATACTTGGTCTCCCCCAGTACACAGAACATGGCGATGGAATCGTTTCAGTGGTGCCTGGTGCTCTAAACCCCCCCCTGCCAGGTCTGCACTTACCCCATCCAGATCGCTGCCGGCCTCCTCATCTGGCCAATCCGGTCTTAAGACCGCGTACACACGATCGGTCCAACCCAATGAAAATGGACTGAAGTTCAGTTTTATCGTTCCAAACCGACCGTGTGTACGGCCCATCGGTCTGTCGTCCTTCGGACCAAAGTTTTAAAACTTGCTTTAAAATCGGACTGATGGACGCCTGACCATCGGTCCAAACTGATCGTTAGTTCTCAAAAGCATCGGTTCAAAAACCCACGCATGCTCAGAATCAAGTCGACGCATGCTTGGAAGCATTGAACTTCGTTTTTTCAGCACGTCGTTGTGTTTTACATCACCGCGTTCTGACACGATCGGTTTTTGAACTGATGGTGTGTACGCACATCAGACCATCAGGCCACTTCAGCGGTGACCCGATGAAAACGGTCCATCGGACCATTCTTATCGGGTTGGACCGATCGTGTGTACGCGGCCTAAGACTCGCTTCTTGTCCTGAGTGGCTGGGAGGAGAAGCAGGAAGACAATAGTGAATGTTGATTTGGGTTGGTACGGGGAGCACAGCTCTGAGTCCTGAGTCCAACCTGTAATCAGGCTCTAATCATGTGCTTAAATAAAAAATAAAAAAGCTTGTAGAAATCAATGTGTCTGGCTCCCCGCATGGAGATTAGGGGGGTGGTGCCCCTAAGCCTCTTATGGACCGGCCGCCGTATAAGTAAATATAACCTGCTAAATACCTTTTGTCATTAGTAGTTAGAGCAGTCTTGTGACTTCTAAATCAGTGTCTGGTTAAAGCTTTTAAGGAGGAGTTTTCATTTCCCTCGGACTGTCCTATAAGGCTGCCGGACCCCTGACCCTCTGTCTGGCCAGTGCTGATTGGCCCTGTGCTGATCACATGCACTCTCTAGCAATACACACCAAACTGAGCATGTGCAGCTTGTACCCTAGCCTCTGTTCTATTAGGAGATGGTTTGGGGACTGTGGAAGAAGGGGAGGAACAGACAAAACAGGGTCAAACAACCTTTTTACACAATGCTGAGGATTTTTCCCTTAGGTTCCACAGTGAGTATAACAAGCATGCTTTACTGGATGTACAGACTGATTTTACTTTTGTGGGTTTAGTAACACTTTACGAAAGAAGCTGCAGCCTAGGTAGAAATGACTTTTCCTTGTTGGTATACTGTACAGAGGGATCCTTATTCTCTGTGGAGAAGCAGTGGTCTCTCCGCAGAGGTCTAATTGCACAGGTCTGAATTAGCCAACAGTAGTCCTTAAAAACACATACAAAACGCGCGTCTGACATTTTTAAAGGACTTTGTAGCAACTGATGAGAGATGAAATACCCAATTCACTTCCTTTTTTTCCTCTACATTCTTCAGTGTCTGTACACTTAGCCCAGGTTCACACTAAGCTGTGGGAATGAAGCTGTGCGAGTTCAGCTGAACTTACACAAATTTCATTCCCGCATGCCAGTCCTGATTTCGTCAGCAATTTCACAGACTTCTGTGCGGGTTCATCTGTGCGGGTTGGTTTCTGCAATAATTTGCATCCGGAAACTTACAAAAATGTGTACAGAAACGACTTTTCGAAATCGGTGCAGCTCTGCAAATGCAGCGTCCATGCAAATGCAGCTTAGCACCGATTAGGACGGTGCCATTGCCGCCAATTTGACATGTCAAAATGCAACAATGTGAACCACGGCTTACAGTTGAAGAACACAACAATCAGTGCATATGTGTTCCATTCAAGGAAATACGCATAAAATATCTCCAAACATAATAAGGTTCCTTCCCAATAAAATTCTTATGAATCAACATATAATAAATTGCTTTCCTTTCACACCTATTTTCCTAATATAAATTGTTGTGTTCCATAGGCTTTCCTGTAAGGTTTGGTTGCACAGCAGAACTTAAAATGGCGTAGTGCGCTTTGATGATGTCATGGACTACAGGGTAATTAAATGTACGCTTAGTGGCAAAGTATCACTTCCTTGTAGGTATGCTGAAGAATTAATCACGCAGGAAGTTTGATAAACAGCCACAACAAGTCTATAAAACAGACATATTGCTACTTGTCAGCTCGGTATACAGGCCGGACTGGCTGCTCTTACATCATATAGGGAAGAACAGCTGAACGTTTGAAGTCTGGTACACAGTCAAGCCATTCTGAGCAAAATGTTCTGTAACATAAGCTTGGCTCAGTCCGGCAATAATTAACTCTAATGAGATTCTTCACTAGCGTGAGCCGCAGTCTCTGTGCACTCAGCATTACAACTGACAACAGACTGTCTCAATTTCATGTATTGCATGGGATAAAACACTGCCAAGCATAGCTCTGTTTATCTGAGAACAATAAAACCATTCTATAAAGTCATATTCAGTTCCGTAATGTGGATAACTGGCATTTCAGCACTGTGAAACTATCCAGCTGCAGGGTTACCTTATCATATACTACTCACTTGTAAACAGGGGCGGACTGACAACACATGGGGCCCCTGGGCAATAAGAGATTATGGGGCCCCTGGGCAATAGGAGATTATGTGGCCCCCAGGCAACAGGAGATTATGGGTGTAGCGGAGTACAATATTAAACACCACAATCTCCGCTGGTAACCAGGGTAAATCCACAGTCAGCGTTGAAAAGTAAGGCAATGTCCCAAATCCCCCCCAGTAACCGGACGAAACACAGCTCTGAGAGTCAACTGACTTTTTATTTACAGGCTTCCATATTTAAAGAATTCTCCATGCAAGGGGTTTCCAAACAGCCAAAAAGATTTAGCAGGGGTAATACAGGGAGGACCACATGGGGAACTTAACATTTTGGATAATTCTCCCATCAGGCATTGCTGCACGAGGGAAAAGTCAGTTGATAGCTGGGGTCTGGGGTTATGTGTTGTGGGAGTTCGGTTTAAAACTGCCGAACACTGATTGGGCAACATAAAACAAAGTACTTGAATGCTAGTGGCTTACGGCTGCCAGCATACCAATTACTATGCCCACATAAGACCCAGTAGAATACATAGCATATAATACAGACAACCTTTTGACATGTAACGTCCAGCGTTCCAGAAGTGGCTAGGTTTGCCACAATGGGGCACCTGAGCAATAGGAGATTATGGGGCCCCCAGGCAATAGATTATAGGGCCACACAATATACACACATAGGGCCAGATTCAGGTAGATGAGAGTATCTTTCCTCTGGAGTAACGCTTCTCATTTACGTTACTCTGAAGACCCTTTCAGCGCAAGTCCTGTAATTCACATAGCAGTTGCGCGTAAACTTGCGCCAGAGTAACGATAATGCGCTGGCGTAACCCGACGCAAGTGGAAGTGGGTGTGATCATATGTAAATGATGGGCGGAGCCCAGCGCAGAGGCTTACGTTCAGCGCATCAACCACGGAGCATGCGCAGTGAGTGAGGCTCCACTCGCCCCCTTTGTGCGCATGCTCACAACTTCCGTCGGCACCACTTCACGGGAAACGTCATCGCAATGCCTTCCGTTGGGCGTTTAAATGCGCCCGTAGAAGCGCCATTCCGGCACTAAAGTATATCCTGCTCCCCCTCCCCGCAGTGATGTTACTTTTGTTCTGAGATAGCTGCTCCCGTTCCCCGCAAACACACAGGAGAAAGCTGAACTTTAATGGCCAGGAGCTGACAGCCATCATCTCGGCTATGGAGACCTATGATGTCTTCCTCCATGGCTGTAAAATTTGACAGACAAGCATGGACAGAGGTGTTGTCCTGCAAGTGGGACTGCTCAGCTAGCTCTTATCGTCGGTAACGCTGCTGTAGCTGCTCTCCTGCTGACCTGTGGCCGTCTGGAGTAAAGATAAAGCAGCCTTTTGTAGAAATAACTTTGCGCCGGACGGACGAGATACGCGCGGCGCATGTAGCCAGCGTATGGTGCTAATCCGTTCGTGAATTGGGAAAAATCCCTCATTTGCATATTTGCAGGGGAAATCAATGGGCGCGACTGATGCGCCCAGCGAAAATAAGTGCTGACGATACTCTGGCGTCGGAACGTTCTGCCGGTCGCAAATGACCCGTTATTGGGCGCATCTAGTTTGGTGGGTACGGGCACATAGAAACGACGGCGCATCATCACAGTTACGCGGCGCATATCGAAATACTCCAGCGCAAGTGTTCCTGAATCTGGCCCATACAGTATACATACAAAGTATACACAAAAAGACACAGAATACACACACACACACAGTATACATACACACAGAATACACATACACACACTGAAAAAGTACTGGAGAGGCGGGGCAGCTATAATCTTGGGATTTTTTTTAAAACACACATTTTTACATACTGTCCCTGGTTTTACTGAGGCTGGCAACCCTGATGGGGTCCCCTAGCGGAATAGGGCCCTCGCCCCTGCTTGTAAACAAGCTACAGGTCTGATCAAAACAAAAAAAAATATTCTATTTGGTTGTTTGAATATATTTTAGCAGCTGTTTAGCAGGGATGCTAACCACGCTTGTAGATATAAAGACAGCCGCTGGAGGGAGAATTTATACAATTATGAAATGCAATCGCAAAAACAGAGGCGCTTTATTTCAGCAGGGATGCTAACCACACTCATAGATAGACAGCCAGCAACTAAAGGGAGAACTTATACAATAATGAAAATAGTGGACTCTGCATGGGGCTTTTTGATATTATTTCGGCAAGGGCCGCTGTTTTATATTGTTCAACAAGGATATAATGACACTCGCAGATATGCAGACTAAAGCCTGTGTGAGGGATTAGCTCGGTAGCGGGTGTGTGTGACCCCCTGGATGGGTTCACTACACGCTGAACTGTACAAAAAGGCAGTTGAGGAGGATTGAAAACAAATGATATGGTTTATTTTTCCATATTGCTGGATACACGTGCAAGCATCAAAACAGCATAAACAAAACAAAACATAAAATAAACCCTTGCCACTTGGGGCGTCTACCTTCTCAACACAGGAACCTACCTATGGAGTCTGGCACAGCCTACTGCTGGTCCTACAGCAGAAAACAAAAAGTCTCTTTGATATTTCTCACACAGAAATATCCATCAGCACCTCACCTCTTCAGTACTGTTTGTGACTGCTCCTTCACTCACACAGCCTCAGGATGCAGCAATCAGTCGTCATACTTAGGCTGTCTTTATAGGGGCTTTAGTTGCTTAATTCTGAACAGCTGAAGCCTTCCAACGCCCTAAAGCTCTCTGGCCATTTTCTGCAGCCGACGCCCAATAGTAATTGGTGTATTGTTTAAACAAGGCAGAAAAGTTTCTCCCGTCTGTGACAACACACACAGATTTACCTGACTTCCTGTCACATACCCCCCCCCCCTCTTGTTTCAACCCTAGGGTTGGGACACAGGTTGCCAGGCACGCATGCACTCGGGACAAACCATCTGCATTCCCCATTTTAACACCGGGGCGATGCGTTACGACAAAACTAAATTCCTGAAGGGCCAGAAACCACCTACCTATTCTCCTATTGGTCTTCAAAATTTGGCTGAGGTACATAAGAGGGTGTTCCTTGCTCTGTAATATACTCATTTTCAGTTGTAAACCATGCAAAACCTTAATTGGTTTTTCAATGGACACAAAGGTTTCCCTCGATAGCTCAATCCCTGAAGAACACAGCGAGTCATAACCAATACCAAGAGCTGATAACACTGTGCTCTGCAATGGATCATCCATGTGGATGCCTTCTTCAGATGTAAACACACCAAGACTGGAATCCTCCAAAGCCTTGTGACACTCAAAAAAATCTGTTCTTCTATGAACTGGACTAAAGTCTGACGCATATGACCTCTGTTAAACCGATGTACTCGGCGGTTTTTCTTCCCTTTGGTGCTCTAGACGGAAATCATTACTTGTCAAATCTGTATTTCCAAGTACTTTACTTTGTGATAGTTCAGACTCACAAGTATGGTGAAAATCTACCAAACCCAATGTAAGGTTTTCAGAAACTGAATCCTCATCGTCACTTTCTTGAACCAACTGCTTACTCTGTGCATCACTTGTTCGCACATCCTTATTCTCACCAAGAACTTGACAACTGCTATCGGACACATCATTAACTGAGCTAGACAACATTTCCTGTCTAGCAGCTACAATCACTTTTGAACTCATGTTTATGGCTAGTTGTTCAGCTATCTTTGCCTCATAGTCTCCCAAAAATGTTTTAGTATTTGTTTCTTTGAAACCATCGACTATTGGACACAAATTCTCATATTCTTCATTCCTTTCAAGACATTTGGAAAAAGCATCCATTAAATTAGTACATTTAGCCTCTCTGACCACTTCAGTGATGGAGGTTTCACAACGTTTAGAGGGCTCGCCTGCCATTACAGATTCTACACTTTGAAAAATAGATTTTACTTCCCGAGGAATCTTGGTAGTCAAGTCCAAAGTATTATCCTGCGTTACTTGATATGACAGAACACTTTCTAAAGACTGGGTTTCGCAGGATGTGACATTACGTTTATATTCAAATCCGATTTCATTAACATAAAAATTAACACACTGCTCTTCAACATGCAAATAATTCACAGAGGCAAAAATAGCTTCAGTCTGGGTGCATATTTCTTGCAATTCAGATTCCTCAATGACCCTGCTCTGCTGATCATCAATTATGGGAAAGTCATGAATATCACCAGCCTTACTACATTCAGAAGGCTCAGTGGATATTGGACACACTTTTTCTACATCATTTAGTGCAGTGCCAGAATTAAGTTTTTCAGCTTTACTTCCATCAAGCAACTGACTGAGAACTGAAGATGTGCAAACCCCTACTTCCTGCACTTCAGCCACTTCATTTGCCCTGAAGCGGTCAGGGATTTCACTTTCAACATCACTTCCAGAAAGTTCAGCTTCATTTTCCATAAAGTCTTTCAGATTTAGCTTTCTAAGAATTTCCTCCTCCTTATTGTCGTTATCTTCCACACAGTCTTCATTATTTATTGTTACTCCATTCTGAGTGTTGGCTGTTTCCGTAGGACAATCATCAACTTTAACATCTTCATGTTCTGTTTCTGCTTTGGTAATCTTGGTGACACCAGGAACTCCTAACTTGGCAGAGTAGGCCCAAAGAAATGAACAGTGATCCCTACAGCCCTGGCACACCATCTCATGAAACTCAACGTGCTCCGATGGAACTGCCCCTAGGTGCCGACCATGAAACCAGTCCTCACACACCACACACTGGATCATCTCATCTGGGGTATCATCCTCAGGATCGGGGTACGGTCTCTTACATGTGCAGTACATGCCAAAGAAATTGTCATTGTAATTATCAGCCAGGTTTTTCTTCTCTTTATCCGGATATAACTTGCACTCCAGCTGTTTAAATTTGGCATTTCCACAATCGCAGCAAAAGTTCCTCTTGGTGTAGAGCTCAAACAGGTCGTGGCCTTCGTGACACTTGTATGCACAGGCCAGACATATCCCAGCAGGCTCCTCTTTATCCAGGGTGTAGGTACTGCAGGCGTACAGCGCTTGTCTCTTCACATAACCCAGGGGGTGGGAGCACTTTTCGGAATCGCTCCCCGCCAGCACAGCAGACGCCTCATCCTGCAAGGCGTCCTCCTCCAGGACATCCATTTCCACCTTTACTTCCTCCTTCACTTCCTCCTCTTCATCTTCTGCACCACTTTCAATTTCTGCAGGCTCTTCTCTGTCAGAATCATCACATGGTAGAAGATGGAAATCCTCAAGCCCGGCCTCATTTTCTTCATTTTCTCTGATGGTGAAAGAACCGGAACAGAGAGCAACTGCTTCAGACATTAGGTAATTTTTCTAATTTTCAGCATGAGCCTTTGTACAACTAAAAGATTCTTGATTTGAACCATCATCTTGACAGACAAATTTTCCAGAGCAGAGTCCCAGCAACTCATCCATAACCCCTATCTTGGAGTCGTTTGCATCAGGCTGGCTGGTGTTGGACTGTGATTGCTTAATCTTTCCTGAGCAGGGATCAGAAGCCCCGTACACACGGCCGAGGTTCTCGGCAGAAACCAGCGAGAACCTCGCTGGCATCCTGATTCTGCCGAGAACCTCGGCCGTGTGTACGGATTCGGCGAGCATCCCGTCGGGAATGCCGTCGAGCCGAAATAGAGAGCAGGTTCTCTATTTGCTCGACGGCCCGTCGGGATGAATGGCTGGTCGCCTTTCCCGACGGGCTGGTCGCCGAATCTGCCGGCCGGCCGAGAACCTCGACGGGCGGAGCGATGTGTTCCGCCCGTCGAGGTTCTCTGCCGTGTGTACGCGGCCTAACAGTTCGCCCATATTTGCATCCATAGCATTCTCATCCATATTGTCCATCACAAGTCTTTGCTTGGCAGAGCTGTACTTGCTCCTGTTGCGGCCAACATTTAGAAAACCATCAGCATGCGTGACAACGATCTCTTCATTGTAATCCTCATCACTCCAAAGTAAGCTTTCCGTGCAAGAATCGCTGAGTTCTTCAGGGATTGAGCTATCGAGGGAAACCTTTGTGTCCATTGAAAAACCAATTAAGGTTTTGCATGGTTTACAACTGAAAATGAGCATATTACAGAGCAAGGAACACCCTCTTATGTACCTCAGCCGAAAATTTGAAGACCAATAGGAGAATAAGTAGGTGGTTTCTGGCCCTTCAGGAATTTAGTTTTGTTGTAACGCATCGCCCCGGTGTTAAAATGGGGAATGCAGATGGTTTGTCCCGAGTGCATGCGTGCCTGGCAACCTGTGTCCCAACCCTAGGGTTGAAACAAGAGGGGGGGGGGTATGTGACAGGAAGTCAGGTAAATCTGTGTGTGTTGTCACAGACGGGAGAAACTTTTCTGCCTTGTTTAGACAATACACCAATTACTATTGGGCGTCGGCTGCAGAAAATGGCCAGAGAGCTTTAGGGCGTTGGAAGGCTTCAGCTGTTCAGAATTAAGCAACTAAAGCCCCTATAAAGACAGCCTAAGGATGACGACTGATTGCTGCATCCTGAGGCTGTGGAGAGTTGGAAGGCTTCAGCTGTTCAGAATTAAGCGTGAATTGTAGGGAGGTAAGGGGAAAAGGGAATGCAAGTTGAACCACTAGTTTATAGATGTCTATCGAACATCAGTGTATAGAGTCGATCACACATGAAATAATGGTTTGTTGCTGTAACCGTGAAGTCATATAAACAATAATTGAAAAGCATATAGGGGATGGGAGGTGATCTGAGTGGAGATCAGAGATTAGGAAAGAGGGTTACTTTGGGCAACAATAAATGATCGAAAGATATAATAATGATACAAAAATATATTTTAATAGTAGTATCAAAATTAAATAGAAGACTGTAGTAAATTACAGTCTTGCGTAAGTTAAAAAATCATTGTAGCTACAAAGGTGGCTGCTAGATTAAAATAAGAGACCAACACCGACTCACATAAAACAACATGTAACATAGACACCAGTCCGGACGTTAAGGTATATCAGACACCAGGGACATGCAACAATAAAAATCATATGTTTTTTGGAGTGTCCTATCTGTTAATACACGATAGTAGGGGTTGTTTAAGTGGGAGTGGTTGCGTAGCAATCACACCACTGTGAATAATACAACCTTAAAATAAGTCGAATGTTGCAATAACTGGTGGCTGAATAGGTGTGCAGGAAGGGGGAGGGGGAAGGAGTAGGGATGCTGAATGGCAGAAATTAGGTATATATATATATATATATATACACATGTATGTTCACATCCAATATATATAGTTGGGACAGAGTCACACTGCGGGATAGATGCTAGTAATCTGAGGATTTCCCAAATAAAGATTATAGCAAGTAGGTGTCCTCCTGTTGGTATCAAAGTAATTAGTGTATACAGTGAATTGCAGGTAGATTATATAGAATCCGAAGTTTGGCGCTGTCAGTCCATCATGTATAGTTCATTGAATGTAAATGTTCAGGCATTTGCATATGTGGACCTGTTAGTCACAGGTTCAATCGGATCTGTATAAGATGTTGGCTAATCAGGTCATTGGTACATTGCCGTGTTATTGGTTGTATAGAAAGTCCTTATTTGCTCGGTATGTACCGCGCTACTTCGAGTTATGGTCGGACTTGCATGTTTTACCGCCGTTCAGAATTAAGCAACTAAAGCCCCTATAAAGACAGCCTAAGGATGACAACTGATTGCTGCATCCTGAGGCTGTGTGAGTGAAGGAGCAGTCACAAACAGTACTGAAGAGGTGAGGTGCTGATGGATATTTCTGTGTGAGAAATATCAAAGAGACTTTTTGTTTTCTACTGTAGGACCAGCAGTGTCTGCCCAGCAGTAGGCTGTGCCAGACTTCATAGGTAGGTTCCTGTGTTGGGAAGGTAGACGCCCCAAGTGGCAAGGGTTTATTTTAACTGCCCGCGGCACTCTACCATGTGTGAGGGATTAGCTCGGTAGCGGGTGTGTGTGACCCCCTGGATGGGTTCACTACACGCTGAACTGTACAAAAAGGCAGTTGAGGATGATTGAAAACAAATGATATGGTTTACTTTTCCATATTGCTGGATACACGTGCAAGCATCAAAACAGCATAAACAAAACAAAACATAAAATAAACTCTTGCCACTTGGGGCGTCTACCTTCCCAACACAGGAACCCAGGCAGATATATTCGATCGTGTGTACGCGGCCTAAGAGTTATATGGGCCCTTAACAGACATTCACCAGTACAGACAGTATTTTTACCGAACAAATATGCTTCCCATGTCCTTTTTTTTTTAATATGCTGAAAAAAAGTACCTCCCCATAAGTCCAATGCTCTCTAATAAATTGATCCCGTTTTATTCATATGACTACTATGTTGATGTAAGATGGGATGATAATGATCACCTACCTGGGAGTATTTAACAGTCTCTGGCCTGACCTAGATTCCTTCTGATACAAACAGCTCAGCAAATTGTTGAGGCTCAAATGGTATTCCAATTTTCCATATTTTTTTTTACTGAATGTTTCAATGTCCCGAATTTTCCATAGATGGTGGTAAAATGTATTAAAAACAACACTGAATGTGTTTTTTGGGTATATACCGTATCTCACAAAAGTGTAAATATTTTATTATATCTTTTCCTGTGGCAACACTGAAGAAATTACACTTTCCTACAATGTAAAGCAGTGAATGTACAGCTTGTATATTTGTTGTCCCCCTCAATATAACTCAACACTGCTGGCAACAAAAGTGAGTACACCCCTAAGTAAAAATGTTCAAATTGGGCCCAATTAGCCATTTTACCTACCATTGTCACGTGACTCATCAGTGTTACAAGGTCTCAGGTGTGAATGGGGAACAGGTTTGTTAAATTTGATGTCATCACTCTCACTCTTGCATACTGGTCACTGGAAGTTCAACACGGCACCTCATGGCAAAGATCTCTCTGAGGATCTGAAAAAAAGAATTGTTGCTCTACATAAAGATGGCCTAGGCTATAAGAAGATTGCCAAGACCCTGAAACTGAGCTGCAGCACGGTGGCCAAGACCATATAGCTGATTAACAGGACAGGTTCCACTCAGAACAGGCCTCGCCATGGTCAACAAAAGAAGTTGAGTGCACGTGCTTACCGTCATATCCAGAGGTTGTCTTCGGGAAATAGATGTATGAATGCTGCCAGCATTGCTGCAGAGGTTGAAGGGGTGGGGGGGAGGGGGGTCAGCCTGTCAGTGCTCAGACAATATGCTGCACACTGCATCAAATTGGTCTGCATGGCTGTCTTCCCAGAACGAAGCCTCTTTTAAAGATCATGCACAAGAAAGCCTGCAAACAGTTTGTGAAGACAAACAGACCAAGCACATGGATTCCTTAAACTGTCCTGTGGTCTGATGAGACCAAGATAAACTTATTTGGTTCTGATGGTGTCAAGTGTGTGTGGTTGCAGCCAGATGAGGAGTACAAAGACAAGTGTGTCTTACCTACAGTCAAGCATGGTCGTGGGATTGTCATGGTCTGGGGCTGCATGAGTGCTGACGGCACTGGGGAGCTACAGTATATTGAGGGAACCATGAATGCCAACATGTACTGTGATATACTGAAGCAGAGCATGATCCCCTCCCTTCGGAGACGGGGCCAACATGATAACGACCCCAAACACACCTCCAAGATGAAGAGAAAAATTACTAGGGGCTAGTTCTTGGACTTTACAGGCACAGTACTGTGCCTGTAAAGTCCAACAACTAGCCCCTAGTTATTTTTCTCTTCATACTTATCAGGACGCGGCACCTTTTATCATTTAGTATCCACATGCTCACTACATGTGAGGATACTGTCCCCCTCCTTATTTCCACACCTCCAAGATGACTACTGCCTTGCTAAAGAAGCTGACGGTAAAGATGATGGACTGGCCAAGCATGTCTCTAGATCTAAACCCTATTGAGTGGAAGAGGACTCCAGTGGCAACCTGTTAAAGCTCTGGTGAACTCCATGCCCAAGAGGGTTAAGGCAGTGCTGGAAAATAATGGTGGCCACACAAAATATTGACACTTTGGGCCCAATTTGGACAATTTTTTTATTTTGTACTAGGGGTGTACTCACTTTTGTTGCCAGTGATTTAGACATTAATGACTGTGTGTTGCGTTATTTTGAGGGGACAGAAAATTTACAATGTTTTACAAGCTGTACACTCACTATTTTACATTGTAGCAACGTGTAATTTCTCCAGTGTTATCTCATTTAAAGATATAATAAAGTACTCACTTTTGTGAGATACAGATACTCCTTGTTTAACCACTTACCTGTTTAACGACCACTCAGACTTACGACCAGCTTTCTCCACCCAAACAACACGCTATATCATCATTGTATTGTACAGTACATAATTTTCTTTTGTGTTCTCTACAGTAGTTAATAATACTTAAAATATTTATTATTTGTGACTCCTCGTTTAACAACCAATTTGTTTAACGACCTGGGTCATTGGAACAGAACCTGGTCGTTAAGTGAGGAGCACCTGTCCTGTAAAAAAAAAAAAAAAAAACACCTTGCAAGTGAACCCCCAACTTCCTGTAGCAAGCTAACAAGGCTGCACTAAAATCTCAAAAAAATGCTATTGGCCCTGCCTGAGGGAAGGGTGAGGTTGCGCCTCCTAACCCTAACTTACTTACAGCAGAGCGGCCAGCCAATAACCCCAACTAACTCCATTAGCAGTGTTATCGGTTGGCCGGAAAGAACCTGTGATGGCGGAAACTCCTGTGCACTTCTCTGTCTTGTGTAACATCATCCGCTGCCGTGCCGCCCACGGTCGCCGGTGTGCATCTCCGTTCACTTAAAACATCTGTACACAGCCCTGGAATATGTGTAAAACCATAATCTTTGCAAGGGCTCCTGGCCATTGGTTAGCGTGGTTATGTGACAGTGTTGACCAATGAGAGTCTCTTTTTTTGTGTTGGAAGAAAGAACAGACTCGCAATGGTCGGTACTGTCTCATTACCATGCTAATCAATGTCCACTAGCCCTTGCAGAGTGTATGCTTCTACACAGCTTCCAGGGCTGTGTGTGGATGTTTCAAGTGTATAGAGGTGCACACTGGCGACACGGCGGATGATTTTACATAAGACAGATTTGCACAGAGGATGGAAGCAGTGAGGAGGCTGTTAGGAGGGTCTTAATGATGCCAACAGTTAATGGGCTGACAAAAGCCCAGGTGCCAGGATGCAATTTCTAGTCGACATGGTTACCTGACACCTGTCATCTACTGAGCCCTGTCCTAACATATTTCATGTTTTGGGGTGGCTTCTCCACAAATAATACAGTGAGTGTTGCCACCCTTAAACACGAAGTGTGCTACTGACAAGCCTGGAAAAAACACGAATAAAGGTCATCACATCTAAAGATTAGTATGCTGCAATATATAACAATTTTGTTCTTAGGTTTAGATACAATTTAAGGTAGTAGTATACACTGACCTTCTGATATTAAAGAGGATCTAATAATTAAATGTTTGTACAGTTCTGTCCCCATTTTTCTACGTGTTTTCTAACGCTAGTTATGAGGTTTAACCTGCCCCCCTCCTGGAACAACCCTGATGGACATGGCTGATTTTTATAGCTGCACCTTATCTCAGCTGTGAACACTTTCCTGAAACGGCAAGAGTCAGGCAGACCCTAAAGGCTCGTAAAGGGATCAGATTTTCCGATGGGAATTGTGTGATGGCAGGCTGTTGTTGGAAATCCGACTGTTTGTATGCTCCATCAGACAATTGTTGTCGGATTTTCCGCCATCAAATGTGGGATAGCATTCTTTCAAATTTTCCGACAACAAACGTGTGTTGTCGGATTATCCGATCGTGCGTGTAGCTGGCCAGCCAAAACCTGTCCTAGGTAGCTAATATAACCTACATGTATATACAGCTCAACCTGCTAATAACCTAATGTAGAGCACATGTTTATATGTGAGAGACAAATGCAGAGTTATTTACTGTGATTTTATGCTTGGATGTCATATAACACTTGTATGTTGTGTTCACAGAAGAAAAAGAAAAAATATGCCTTTAAGAGTCATTTGTTTGTATGGCAGCAGTAGGTAGGCAATAACACAGTTGAATTCATGCTAGAAAGCATAGAGTTAAGCTTTTGTGACTCATCAGAAGCCTTGGCCCAATCACAGCTAATCTCACATTGAGCAGTGTCTTGAGCAGTCACAGCCAGCTTTACAAACACTCTGTCTGGTTGGTTCCTAATACTCCATGTGCTGCTAGATTATTCCACCACAGAGACACAGCAGAACAGACACAAGGCCAAAGCAGTTTTATGAAAGCAACAGGGCAAACTAGGTACATTACACAGTTACTGTAGATATATGTTATTATTAAAAATAGTGTGATAATACCTCCACCGAACAACTAAGTCACCGAACTAATTCACAAACCAAACCCAACTAAGCTAACCCTACAAAAGCAACCAAGTTGCAAACCACAGTTATACCTTTGAGA
Source organism: Rana kukunoris (assembly GCA_029574335.1). Lineage (NCBI taxonomy): Eukaryota > Metazoa > Chordata > Amphibia > Anura > Ranidae > Rana > Rana kukunoris. Next base: position 59,927,465 of record CM056059.1, read on the forward strand.
GAGAGAGAGAGAGAGAGCGAGAGAGAGAGAGAGAGAGAGAGCGAGAGAGAGAGAGAGAGAGAGAGAGAGAGAGAGAGAGAGAGAGAGAGGAGTGAAATATATCCTCCATCTTATGTTAAATGACAAGATTGAATATTTGAAGCACCATTTTCTGTTATACTTACTTTATTCATCACGTGTATCTTATATGAAGAAAAGTGAAATTAATAAAGAAGTTATTTTAAGCATTTGGTGTGCTCTTTAAACCTACTGCTTCCATAGAATGGCACTAGAGGAATTTCAGAGTAATAGACAGTCTTGTTGGACTGAAAAGTCAGAAATATCACAATTCTTCTAATGCCACAGCGCATGAGGCACTTCATAGTGCTGCGCCTGCCACAGTGTGTACAGAAGTCCTTCGGACAAAACTACAAAGTACAAAACATGCATGCTCAGAAGCAATGCTAATCATAACACAACATTAGCAGAGGTTGCCCAAAGGGTGGCGCAAAAGAGCTGAAAAAACACGTTGTGGGCTTCGCAGTGGGCTTCACAATGCCCACAAGCAAAATGACAACGGTGTGGACATAGTTTTATAAACTATCTTTTTTGAATAACTATGCAGAGCGGTGGCGGATTGTAAAATAGTAAGTGACCGGATTTATATTATAAAAACGCATGATGAAAGGACATACATTTAAAAAATGCTAATTGTGGTTGGAACTCCGCTTTAAGGTTGTGTACATTGATTTATTTGCATCAGAACTGCTTTCCTCCCAATACAAAAGTCGATGAAAATGTAAAACAAGCTGAAAGCAGCTAAGGAGGATTTCAGAAGCAGCTGAGAAGGAATTCAGTAGTATTTCAATAATCTCAATAAAGCCTTAGGCTCCATTTACACATCACAATTTAGAATCGTGCGGCGAATGCTACAGAACCTGTGGCGCCCGTTTGGGTGCCATTAGCTCTCAATAGCACTCCAAAAACAATGTGATTTTGCCGTGATTGCTGCACAACAGGATCGTACTGCCATTGTGGTAAACTGCTCCTTTAAAATTGCGTGAAGCTTGTCGCTCAAAAAGAAACAGAAGCTTCTTTTCGGGTGACAAATACATATGGGACAGCGCATTCAAATAAATGGGCTGCCCTATGGGACACGCAGAATCATGTGAAAATTGAGCTGTTAAAAATCGCATTTATTTTCCCCTATATGATAATAATAATAATGTGACCTTACTGTCGTGCAATCCTGTGCAATCATGCTGATAGTGACGAGACTTGTGGCCTGTACACACCGGCCAAAAATCAGACAACAGATTGTCCATTTTTTTGCATGCTAGTTGCATATCGATAAGAGGAGAGGTTACTAAAGTTGCGAAAATTCTCGTACGACGGAATAAAAAAAATAAAAAAATCGGAAATGATGTCATGTGTTGTAATGTATTTCTATTGTATTTTCGGGCAACAACTGTACTGATTAAACAAAAGTCGTACGGTCTGGTATCATACGAGATTTGATTATCGTACAATCGCTTCAAAAGCGGCATTTTCATCTGATTTTCGGATGGTGTGTACCGGCCATTAATATAAACCGACAAGTGCAAACTAAAAAGTACACTTGAAATTGCACTTGGAAGTGCAGTCGCTGTAAATCTGAGGCCGCGTACACACGATCGAACATGTCCGCTGAAACCGGTCCACAGACCAGTTTCAGCGGACATATCCGATTGTGTGTACGGCCTAGCGGACAGGTTTCCAGCGGACAAAAGTTTTAAAACATGTCCGCTGGAAACCCGGACGTCGGACACGTCTGCTGGTTAGTACGACTAACCAGCGGACCGAAATCCCCCGCATGCGTAGAATGGATTTGACGCATGCGTGGAAGCATTTTACTTCCTTGTTTTCGCACATCGCGGCGACAACGTCACCGCCACGTCACCGCGTTCTCTGTCCGCAGGAATTTTGGTCTGATCGTGTGTACACACATCAGACCAAAATATCCCAAGAGACATGTCCGATGAAAACGGTCCGCGGACATGTCTTTCTACGCCTTAGGGGTAGATCTGAAATGAGGGCAAGCTCTGCTGATTTTATCATCCAATCATGTGCTAGCTAAAATGCTGATTTTTGTTTTCCTTGCACGTCCCTCTCAGATCTACAGCGACTGCACTTCCAAGTGCACTTTCAGCGCAATTTCAAGTGCATAGTGGATTTGCCTTTCGTAAAAAAAAAAAAACAAACAATGTATTTAACACACTTTATCAGTCTATTTATTAGTCCATTTATGCCTATTTTACAAGCACATCGATTTTTGTTTTATTTTATTAACCGCTTGCGGACCGCCACATGTACATTTACGTCGGCAGAATGGCACGTACAGGCACATTGGCTTACCTGTACATCCCAGCCTTGACGCGGGTCGGGGATCCGATCGGGACCCCCCCCCCCCCCCGGTACATGCGACGGTCTCTGCGGCTCTGGGAGCGATCCGGGATGAGGGGGCGGCTATTTCGTTTTTGTCCGCCCCCTCACGATCGCTCCCAGCCAATGCGCGCGCCCCCCCCCCCCCCGTCCTGTCACTTCCTCCTCCTGTGTAAACACAGGAAGGAGGAAGTGATGTGATCTCTCCCTCGGCGTTTTTTTCAACCACCGCTGAGGAGAGATCACATCTCACAGTAAGTGTACACAACACTAAACTGATACCAGGACATGTAGGCACATTAACCCCTTGCGATCACCCCCCCTACCCCCTCCCCCCTGTCACAGTGTCACTGAATGCAGTGATTATATGTATGATCACTGCAGTTAGGGTCAGTGTGACAGTCAGTCAGTGTTAGGTTCAGGGTAGCCCCCCCACCCCCCCTAATAAAGTTTTAACACCTTGATCACCGCCCTAGTTAACCCTTTCACTCCCTATTGCCAGCGTCACTAAGCGATCATTTTTCTGATCGCTGTATTAGTGTCGCTGTTCCCGCTAGGTAGCTCATTTTTTTTTATTGCGATTTTTTTTTTACTAAAGACATGTGGCTAAATACATTTTGGCCTAAATGTTTGACTACAATTTAGTTTATTTGATTTTTCTTATAACAAAAAGTAAAAAATATTGTTTTTTTTTCAAAAATGTCGCTCTATTTTTGTATATAGCGCAAAAAATTTAAATCGCAGAGGCGATAAAATACCACCAAAAGAAAGCTCTATTTGTGGGAAGAAAAGGACGCAAATTTTGTTTGGGAGCCACGTTGCACGACCGCGCAATTGTCAGTTAAAGCGACGCAGTGCCGAATCGCAAAAAGGAGCCTGGTCATTTACCTGCATTTTGGTCCGGGTCTTAAGGGGTTAAGCTGTTGTTCAAAATCATGTGCAAAAGGTACATGATTGTGTCAATTGTTATATAACAAAGCAAAGTAAAAAGGATGAAAACAGGCAGAAAATATAAAAACAGGGGCGGACTGACAACTCATGGGGCCCCCGGGCAATAGAAGATTATGGGGCCCCCGTGTTTACAGATGGCCACCAAGCCAGGTGGCAGTACAGAGGCGGGGCAGCTAAAATCTTGGGATTTTCACATCAAAAGCATGTAGGTTTTGGACATATCAGGGACAGATGTAAAAAAAACACAGATTTTTACATACTGTCCCTGGTTTTAATGAACCTGGCAACCCTGATGGGGCCCCCTAGTGGCATGGGGCCCTTGGGCAGTGCCCGAGTTCCTCAATGGTCAGTCCGCCCCTGTATAAAAATAAAACATAACAAGCATCCAAGAGGTCTGTTTCCTATATCTGTGCAGACAAACTTCCACATTCCCTTCCAGCCTCCAGAGTCAAAGGCCGACCACAGAGGATTCTGGGCAGAAATCTCAGTTTTTTGCAATGTCACCAGCAAATATCCTGACTGGGACCTAGACATTCATTGAATGGAGAAGGCCCCTCTACTGCTGAGCACCCACCCAGACTACCACTTATCCTGGGTGCCGTATACTGCCCCACTTGCTCCCTTGACGCTGTACAGACAAATGCACCCCTGCGGCCTGGAGACAATCAGGTCACAGTTTGTATAATGAGTTCCAGGATGAAGACGGTGGCATGTCTTTGGATGTATGCCAGAGGTGCACAGTCTGATTACGATCTATGTCAAGTACATAAAAGAGAATGTTCCTTTCTATTGTCGTGTAAAAGCAAGTGCTAATCATTTTCTGCATTCTTCGTAAAATATGAAATGGTTATATGCAAATCATGAGGGCTCGAGGTACAAGAAAAACGTGATTTAGAACATAGCTTTTACTTTTGAGTTGTGCCTTTTACCTTGCTTATTGTTAAACTTCTGTTACATTCAGCTACCATAACCTGGCCTCTAACTGAGTGTTTTGGCTTATGGCACTTCATTGTGGCCATTCTACCAAGCGGTGGCATCCAGAAAACCAAAGGACCTTATCAGGTTGTTGTAAACCATCACATTCTTCTACCCAACTTAGGCAGCCCATACACGGTTTAGCAGGATCCGGCACAGATTCGAACTGTGTATGGGGAGGATTATTATATCCAAGTTGATTGATCGATCAACTCTTGGGTACAACCAGAATGCCAGGTTTTACCTACGATCATCACAAGGGCCGGTGCTACCACTAGGCAAAGCCGCCTAGGGAGCACTGCTGCCTAGGGGCACTCGGCCGCTGATTTCCCTCATTGTCTGCATGCTCCACTCTCAGGCAGCTGCTCCGTCTGGCCGGTAGTGTAATTAGAGGCACAGCACTGGAGCTAGAGGAAGCAGAGCTGATTCTTCCTGTATAGCGCCGCCTCCTGTCACATGGGCAGGGCAAAGGAGGTGGAGTCAGGGGTGGAGCCAATGGGGGGGGCAAAATTAGGTTTTGCCTAGGGTGTCAAAAATCCCTTCCCCAATCCTGATTATCACTAGAAATCATCACTGTTTTCTCCCGGCAGGGACACCCCCCACCCCCCCTCGCGCGGAGAAGACAATGACTTGCTTGCAGGAGGAATTCTCGCATCAACACGGTCTGTGTTGATGAGGGAAATCTAGTGAATTTCTTTCCTGCGGTCGCAGAAAAGAAATTCGCTCTGTGTATGTCCAGCCTAATGGCCCGTACATACAATCGGAATTTCCGATGGAAAAAGTCAGATGTACTTTTTCCATCTGAAATTCCGACGGTGTGTATGCCCCATCGGAGTTTTTTCATCGGAAATTCCAAGAAATTCCGTCTGAGTTTTGATAGAGAACATTCTCTTTTACTCCGATGGAATTCTGATCATGTGTACGGGGCATTAGTATACAGGCTCTAACTGCACAAATATGGGGAAACTCCTGTCAATACAACAGGCCACGGCAACAAAGAAATGTACATAATTTGGAAAATTGCTGTGTGATAACGAGTGCTCCCAGTCCCAGCAGTTAGTAGTCCTTAGCATTCGATGCAAAAAATCACCAACACAATCTTTCTTCAGCCAATTACAAGAGATGTTTGATGGAATTACTGTCTGCAAGGACTACATTGCTACTTATTGGGGTTGATTTACTAAAACTGGAGAGTGCAAAATCTGGTGCAGCTCTGCATGGTAGCCAATCAGCTTCTAACTTCAGCTTGTTCAGGTAAAGGCTAAAGTCACATATTTGGGAACGTTTCACCCGTTTTTTAGGACTAACCGTCTGCACCTGCGATCTGCGGACATGGCTGAGATGTAAAATGGTATTAAACCCAAAAACCAAATATTTATTATATTGCTTTTTACCAACTTTTAGGCTTGGTTCACACCAGGGCTGGACTGAGACAAAAATTTGGCCCTGCACTTCATCCAGACCGGCCCACTTTAATTTTGCAAACAAACATAAAAACAGTATATAAACTATATGCAATTTTGCAAAAAAACAATTTTGCAAAAGTAGTATAACATAACAAGTCCTCACTCACCTCTTTTATTATTTCACTTATTCTCCTCTGTATTTTCTCATCCTTCCCACATCACTGCATGAAGTGGAGTGGAGTCGCACAGCCATTACTTTGACAGGCTGTCACTAAAAACCGGCCTACTGAGCCATCGGCCCACCGGGAAACTCCCTGTAGTCCCAATGACCAGTAAATACCTGGTTCACACTAGAACCAGCTGAGGATCACACAGGAACGCTGTATGTCCCTATTCGCCAGTTCAGGAACAAATCAGGGCCGAATCTTTGCCTGAATTCGGCCCTGCAATGAAGCCAAAGACACACATGCCCCAGAGATATGTAAACTGGCTCCATAGAGAGCTGGTCACATTCGCCTACTAAGTTGATGTGGAAAAACCCGCATTACACTTAGGAAGGTGTTAACCCAGCCATATATGTGATGGCCACAGTTTTTCTTACGCCCTCGATTACACTGAACACAGCTTTGAAATCTTGTAACTTCATCTGAACTCGCACGATTTCAACACCGCATTTCAGTCCGACTTTGGAGGCGACTTAAAAGGCGCCCGTGTGGGTTCATGCACAGATGTCTTTTGAAATCGCCAAAAGTAATTGGTGCGGCTCCGCAAAGTCGTCGACACATTGATTGGCATGCCCCTTTTGCCAGCAATATGCTGCGATTTGGCATGCAATTTGACCTGTTAAATCGCGCCGATGTGAACGGGGGCTTATTGTAAACTAGTGATCCAGCCTGTAAGCACACCTTCCAACTTTGTGAGATGAGAATGAGGGACACCTAATTAATAAAAGTATGTAGGCATAGGACACACCCCTGCCACGCCCCCTTAAAGGAGAAGTGTACGAAAAAAATTATAAGTTAAACCCACAAGTGCTTTTTTTTATACCACTACTATTCCTTTCTATTGGCTTTTGGAATTTACAAATGCAGCAGTTTAGAAATTGCATGAAAGGTTTAGGGCTGGGAAACACTTTTTGATAGATAAATAGTGCATTTTTATAGAACTATATAGATCAGACCAAAATGAGGGACACATAAGGAGGAAAGAGGGACAGAGGGACTTTGTTCCAAATCGGGACAGTGCCTCAAGAATCAGGGACAGTTGGGAGCTATGCTGTAATTTTTTTTTTCCCCCAACAGAACAAGCTGTCTTGCAGTTGTATTAGTTACAGGGTTGAGACAAACTATTTACCACAGACATGGGTGCTTACAATTATCAGCTTCTATTTATTCATGCAAAACATTTATGCCTAAAGGAAAAAAAACTGCTTTAACTGCTTATAAATGGTTAGCTTGAGTTTGACTTAAATTCCTATTGTATTAAAACCTGCTAGTCCAACACTCCCCTCCCCCAGACAATGCTGCTGTCCAAAAGGTGCCCCCTGTGCTCCTTCATCCAGACTATAGGCCCTCTAATACAGGGAGGTGTGTTACTGGCCGAATCACCAAGTGAAAAAAGAGGGGGAAAAGCCTAAATAAAGGAAACATTCAGCCACCACATGTAATGCCTGGTAAGCTGCAATACATTATATTTTGGGTTTTGGGTTTAATACTGCTTTAACCTCAAAGCTATTTTTTTATGACGGTTTACAATGGAAGAGTTTCTTGGAGCTGTACTATTCACATCTTGTGTTGCCATAGTTTCTCTATGCACAGAGGCTTAACATTACACAATGTAGAGTTGCCATCTAGATAAAGGAAAGCCCGTAGACGTGGTATACAGTATCTGGATTTTGCAAAAGCATTTGACATTTTAACCACTTCTGACCGGCCCCACGTCCAAAGACGTCATTTTCTTGAAGATGGATATCTCGGTAACGGCAGCAGCTGCTGCCACAACCGAGATATCCATCTCTTCGTGGGGCGGTCCTGTTAACGATAACGGCGGTCATCGCGGCGGATTCGCCGCGAGATCGCCGTTACCGGCGGCGGGAGAGGGTGCTCCCGCCGCTCTCCCGCGCCCTCCGCCGCTTACCGTAGCCATCGGTAGCGGCGGAGACGATCGGGTCCTCTTGCTGGCTGTCCGGGGAAAAATGGGAAAAAATGTCCCTCAGCCGTCCCCATACCTCTGCTGGGCGGAAGTGACATCAAAACGTCATTTCCGCCCAGCCTCTTAAAGAGACATTTAATTTGTTTACATTTTGACTTTTTTTTATTTTTATTTTTTTTTGCATTTAAGCCTGAATATGAGATCTGAAGTCTTTTTGACACCAGATCTCACATATAAGAGGACCTGTCATGCTTTTTTCTATTACAAGGGATGTTTACATTCCTTGTAATAGGAATAAAAGTAATATTTTTTTTTTTCAGTGTTAAACATTATAAAATAAATAGAAATAAAAACGAAAACCCAAAAAAATTTTTTTTAAAGTGCCCCGTCCCGACGAGCTCGCGCGCAGAAGCAAACACATACGCGAGTAGCGCCCGCATATGAAAACGGTGTTCAAACCACACAAGTGAGGTATCGCCGCGATCGTTAGAGCGAGAGCAATAATTCTAGCCCTAGACCTCCTCTGCATCTCAAAAAACCTGTAGAATTTTTTAAACGTCGCCTATCGAGATTTTTAAGGGTAAAAGTTTGACGCCATGCCACGAGCGGGCGCAATTTTTAAGCGTGACATGTTGGGTATCATTTTACTCGGCGTAACATCATCTTTCACAATATATAAAAAAATTGGGCCAAATTTATTGTTGTCTTATTTTTTAATTCAAGAAAGTGAATTTTTTCCAAAAAAAGTGCGCTTGTAAGACCGCTGCGCAAATACGGTGTGAGAAAAAGTATTGCAATGACCGCCATTTTATTCTCTAGGGTGTTAGAAAAAATATATATATAATGTTTGGGGGTTTTAAATAATTTTCTAGCAAAAAAAACTGTTTTAGTCTCGTAAGCACCGAATCTGAAAAACAGGCTCGGGGCTGAAGTGGTTAAACATTTACTGTACAAAATAAGCTCTGTTGGCATGGACCATAGGGATAATACATGGATTGAAAACTGCCTACAAGGGCTAGCTTAGAGGGTGACCATGTGTCCCAAAACAGTGTCCCGGAATGAAACTGACACCACAGCCACCCCCCCCCAGGCCAATCTTATGCCCCCAAAAAAGGCCGCCACTTCACTGCTTTACTCACTGACAGTACTTGTCCTGGCCGGGAATGCTTGGAACAGCAAAATCCCACCCCCTGATTGTAATTGGAGAAATCATAAATCCCGCCTCTTGTGTCCAATCACTGTGCTGTGATTCAATACAGCACAAGCTGATTTTTGGGAATGGAAGGTGTCCCTGAATGGTAGTTTGAAAATGTGGTCACCCTAGTGGTGATGAATGGGGAGTTCTCGGAATGGTCAGGGGTGAGTAGTGGGGTCCCCCAGGGTTCTGTGCTGGGACTATTCCTATTTAATTTGTTTATAAATAACCTGAAGGATGGGGTAAACAGTTCAATCTCTGTATTTGCGGACAATACTAAGCTAAGCAGGGCAATAACTTCTCTGCAGGATGTGGAAACCTTTCCAAAAAATCTGAACAAATGAATGGGATGGGCAACTGTAGCTGGCCAGCTAGAACCTGTCCTTGGTAGCTAATATAACCTACATGTATATACAGCTAAACCTGCTAAGAACCTAATGTAGAGCACATGTTTATATGTGAGAGACAAAAGCAGAGTTATTCACTGTGATTTTGTGCTTGGATTTCCTATAACAGTTGCATGTTGCATGTTGTGTTCACAGAAGGAAAAGAAAAAATATTCCTTTAAGAGTCATTTGTTTGTATGGCAGCAGGAGGTAAGGAATAACACAGTTGAATTCATGCCAGCAAGCACAGAGTTAAGCTTTTGTGACTCATCAGAAGCCTCGGCCCAATTACAGCTAATCTCACATTGAGCAGAGTCTTGACCTATCACAGCCTCCTTTGCATCCATTTCTGTCTGGGAGGTTCCTAATACTCCATGTGCTGCTAGATTATTCCACCACAGAGACAGAGAGCCACATGGAGACAGAGAGCAGAGCAGAACAGACACAAGGCCAAAGTTGTGTTTTATGGAAGCCAGGGGCTAAAAATAGGTATGTGCCACAGTTATTTATATGTTCTTATTGTAAATAGTGTGGTTAGAACTGTATACTGATCTAGTTGTGTGTTCATATGTAGTTCCACCATACCTTCAAACCAAACCGAACCATACCTTCATAACATATCATACCTTCAAACAAACTCATACCTTTAAACCAAACCAAACTAAACTAACCCTGCAAAAGCAAGCCTGGAAACCAAGTTGCAAACCACAGTTATACCTTTCAGAGAAATCAGAGAATGCTTTGATAATGTACAGAGAGAGAGAGAGAGAGAGAGAGAGAGAGAGAGAGAGAGAGAGTAAATACTGAAGAAAGAAATATATCCACCATCTTATGTTAAATGACAAGATTGAATATTTGAACCACCATTTTCTGTTATACTTATTCATCACGTGTTTTTGTACTGCAAAGCAGCAGTATTTTATATGAAGAAAAGTGAAGTTATTAAAGAAGTTATTTTAAGCATTTGGTGTGCTCTTTAAACCTACTGCTTCCATAGAACGGCAATAGAGGAATTTTCAGAGTAATAGACAACCTTGTTGGACTGAAAAGTCAGAGATATCAAATTCTTCTAATGCCACAGGCGCATGAGGCACTTCATAGTGCTGCGCCTGCCACAGCAACTACATGGCAAATGAGGTTCAATGTAGAAAAATGTAAAATAATGCATTTGGGTTGCAAAAATACCAATGCAATCTACTCTCTGGGGAATCTAGGATGGAAAATTACCTGGGGGCCCTAGTAGATGATAGGCTCGGCAATGCTAACAAAGCAAACAGAATGTTGTCATGCATTAAAGCAGAGGTTCGGCCAATTTTTTTTTTTAAAGCCAGCAGCTACAAATACGGCAGCTGCGGACTCTTAACAAATGGACACTTAACTCTCCGCGATGTCAACAGCTTCGGCTGAGCAATCGCTCGGTCCTCGGCTGCTTCCGCCATCATCCTCAGTGAGGGAATCACGAAGTGAAGCCTTGCGGCTTCGCTGACCGATTCCCTACTGCGCATGCGCGAGGATCGCGGCACACCGTCACTGGTTCCCGCTCTCCTGGGAACAGTGTTTCCCAAAAGACAGCGGGGGGGATGACATGCCAGGCTGGATTCCCCATGGGGATCCGAACATGGAAGTGGTGCAAATACCTGTTTCAGACAAGTATCTGCACCCCCCTCCCCCCTGAAAGGTCTCAAATGTGACACCGGAGGGAGGAGGGATCCAAAAAGCAGAGGTTTACTTTTTGTATGAACCTCCACTTTAAAAAGGGGATAAACTCCAGAGATAAAACGATAATTCTCCCACTCTACAAGACTCTGGTCCGGCCGCACCTAGAGTATGCTGTCCAGGTCTGGGCACCAGTCCTCAGGAAGGATGTACTGGAAATGGAGCGAGTACAAAGAAGGGCAACAAAGCTAATAAAGGGTCTGAAGGACATTAGTTATGAGGAAAGGTTGCGAGCACTGAATTTATTCTCTCTGGAGAAGAGACGCTTGAGAGGGGATATGATTTCAACTTACAAATACCATACTGGTGACCCCACAATAGGGATAAAACTTTTTTGTGGAAGGGAGTTTAACAAGACACGTGGCCACTCATTAAAATTAGAAAAAAAGAGAATTAACCTTAAACTACGTAGAGGGTTCTTTACTGTAAGAGCGGCAAGGATGTGGAATTCCCTTCCACAGGCGGTGGTCTCAGCGGGGGGAATTAATGGTTTCAAGAAACTATTGGATAAGCACCTGAACGACCACAACATACAGGGATATACAAGGTAATACTGACATGTAATCACACACATAGGTTGGACTTTATGGACTTGTGTCTTTTTTCTACCTCACCTACTGTGTAACTATGTAAGGGGGCTGCTATGATAAAATATGAACTGAATTTAAGAATGTTTGTAGGAAGGAAGGGGTGATTGAACTGAATTTAAGTACCTGCAAAAGGCCAAAATAGGCAATGGAGAGCACACCTTTTAAAATATTTCACCAAAAGTCGTTACTAAATTAGGATGCTTTGAATTCTGTTAGGCCGGCCATACATGGTTGGGACCTCGGCTGGTTCAGCAGGAACCGGCCGAGATTTGAACCATTAATGGGCAGGCTGAACAATTGCTCGATAGGAGGATTTCCCTCTCAACACTCTCTGCACCGTGGTTGCAGGAAAGAAATTTGCTCTGTGTATGGCCCGCCTTACAGCCTTAAAGGGAGTTCCACCCACGATTTCACTTTTTAAATATAAATACCCCTGTAATACACAAGCTTATTGTATTCTAGTAAAGTTAGTCTGTAAACTAAGGTCCGTTTTGTTAGGTTGTTACAGCGTTTATAATCTAGAAATAGACCCTGGCCATCTTAAGTGTGGGCATCGTGAAGCCAGACTGTATGACTTCCTGGATTTCAGCTTTGCATATCTCGCACATGCTCAGTGCTGCACAAGCAATGTAATAGGTTTCAGTCAGGTTTGCAAGGACTACTGGGAAACATGATGCCTATCCCAGAAACCCTTACAAATAGCCTTGTGACTTAATAGCCTAGGCTAATAAGGAGGAGGAAGTAATGAAGGACTACAAAATAAAGGTATTTACAAGCAACAAAATAAATAAAAATTGGCCATTCTGTACACTATGAGATTAGGGCATGCAGCACAGACAAACATAAAAAAATGGGTGGAACTTCACTTTAAGCAGGGGTGAATGAAAAAAAAAGAACAGTTGGGGAAGAGCCTTTGTACTAACTATCCGATGTCCTGACCCCCCGCCAGAACACTCTGGTCAGTGCTCCCAGCCATTGGCTGAGAGTGCCGAGTGGTAGGCGGTTGGCACACCTTTTACGGTCTTGCCCCTTCAACAGAAACCAATCCGATTGGCCAGCTTCTGTCGGACCGACTCCAGTACACAACATTAGGCCTGTGTGTATGAGGCATGGATGGACAGATGGCTCATTGAGGAAGGGGTGGTGACACATCTACCTGTCCTGTAACAACGCCAAGATCTGGGTGTATGAGTGAAAGCATTATTCCCTTTTGAACACCTGGCCAGCAATTGGAAAGGGATTTTCCAAAGTGTTCAACACAATTAAAGCACACATTACAACACCTATAAATAGCCAAGCTGTTACATCAATAATGCTTGAGCCCTCGTTCAAACTGAACACAGGTTTGAAATAATGGGAGTTTTGCTGAAATTTCAAAAACGCATTTTAGTCCGACCTTGGGGGGCAATTTGACAGACATCTGTGCGGGTTCATGCACAGATGTCTATTGAAATCACCCCCGAAGTCGCCAAAAGTAGCGCAGGAACTACTTTTGGAAATCGGGGCGTCAGCGTTGCAGCGATTGGAACAGTGCTGCTAAAGTGACACTCGTTTTGGCGCCACTTTTTTATTTTTTTAACAGAGATGGTTTAGGCGCCACTTTAGTGCTTTTTAAGCGGGGGGGTAACACCAAGGAAGTGGTTAAAAAATGGCTGTGTTGTGGCCATTCCTCATTCATTTCAATGGGCACAGCGTTTTGGGAGCGCTGTATACAGTGCTCCAAAACCGCTCCAAGCCATCCCACAAACGCATCGCCCCAGTGTGAAAAGACACACTGAAATGAATGGGAGGCGGTTTTCAGGGGCTATTTAGAATGCTAAAATGCCTGAAAACCACTGCAGTGTGAATGGGGTGTAAATTGTAACATTATCCTTTAGTCTCCGTTCACACTGAATGCGACTTTGAAATTGTGCTGCAAAAAGAAAATGGACTTTTGCACACCCATAAGAATTTTGTAAAAAAAAAAAAGTATAAATGTTTTATTTGGATAGCGTTAAAAACAGCATGTATATACATAAATTTAAATAATGACTGATAGACCTAGATAACACGCCCACCACTAATAACCCAAATTGGCCAAGTACGTATCAATGTAATTGTCAACACAATTACTATATATTCCAAAATAGATGAAAAATTCTGCTATTCCACTTGAAATAGCATGATTTCAAAGCCCCGGGTCAGTTCAAAAACAGGTGCAACTTGCCTGACATCTGTGCGACTTCATGCACAGATGTCTATGCAATTGCACCCAAAAGCGCAAAAAATATAGCAGGAACTTTTTTTTTCAGCGCGCCACGGCAAAGTCGGCACAACACCGATTTGAACGGTTCCATTGCCAATAGGGTGCGACTTGTAATGCGATGGACCTATCAAATTGTATGACACACCGGTGTGAACGGGGGGGGGGGGGGGGGGGGCTAATGCACCGCGTTTTGGGCGGCGCTGTGCTAAATCATGGCGCTTATAAAAGATGACCATTATAATATTTAAAAAAATGCTTTAAACAAAACAGTAAAAAGTGTAATGGTTATGTTCCAACAACAGCTAATCATTTCAAATTGTTGCCATTAGACCATCTATGAAGTGACCTGTGCTTGGCACTTGTGACCTGCAGCAGGGCTGTCTTTAAGACAGGGCAACAGGGGAAGCTGCCCTGGGCCCTGTCATTGTTGTGCGGCCCAAAGCAGCTGCCAACTATGCCAGTTTAAATTCCCTTGATGTTTTAGTCCTTTGCTGTGTCCTGATATCTCAGTGTGAAGTGCTGCTACTAATGCTGCCCAGCTCTACCCTATTGTTGTGTAGAGATGACTCACCTGCAGACCCTGTGTTTATATGTAAATAACCGTAATTCATATGTAAATAACAGGAGCATTCATATGTAAATAGCGGCATAATTCATATGTAAATAGCTGCGTCAGGCGTCATTCATATGTAAATAACTATGTCCGGCGTCATTCATATGTAAATAGCGGCATCATTCATATGTAAATAGATGTGTCCGGCGTCATTCATATTTAAATAGCTATGGCCGGCGGCATTCACATGGAAATAGCTGCGGCCGGCGGCATTCATATGTAAATAGCTGCGGCCGGTGGCATTCATATATAAATAGCTGCGGCCGGCGGAATTTATATGTAAAAAGCTGCGGCCAGCGGCATTCATATGTAAATAGCGGCATCATTCATATGTAAATAGCTGCGGCCGGCGTCATTCATATGTAAATAGCTACGGCCGGCAGCATTCATATGTAAATAGCTGCGACCAGGGTCATTCATATGTAAATAGCGGCATCATTCATATGTAAATAGCGGCATCATTCATATGTAAATAGCTGCGGCCGGCGTCATTCATATGTAAATAGCTACGGCCGGTGGCATTCATATATAAATAGCTGCGACCGGCGGCATTCATATGTAAATAGCGGCATCATTCATATGTAAATAGCTGCGGCCGGCGTCATTCATATGTAAATAGCTACGGCCGGCGGCATTCATATATAAATAGCTGAGGCCGGCGGCATTCATATGTAAATAGTTGCAACCGGCGTCATTCATATGTAAATAGCGGTATCATTCATATGTAAATAGCGGCATCATTCATATGTAAATAGCAACGGCCGGCGGCATTCATATATAAATAGCTGAGGCCGGCGGCATTCATATGTAAATAGTTGCGACCGGCGTCATTCATATGTAAATAGCGGTATCATTCATATGTAAATACCGGCATCATTCATATGTAAATAGCTGCGGACGGCGTCATTCATATGTAAATAGCCGCGGACGGCGTCATTCATATGTAAATAGCTGCGGACAGCATCATTCATATGTAAATAGCTGCGGCCGGCGGCATTCATATATAAATAGCTGCGACCGGCGGCATTCATATGTAAATAGCTGCGACCGGCATCATTCATATGTAAATAGCTGCGGACTGCGTCATTCATATGTAAATAGTGGCATCATTCATATGTAAATATCTGCGGCCGATGTCATTCATATGTAAATAGCCGCATTATTCATATGTAAATAGCTGCGGCCGGCGTCATTCATATGTAAAAAGCTGCGGCCGGCGGCATTCATATGTAAAAAGCTGCGGCCGGCGGCATTCATATGTAAATAAAGGCGTATTCATATGTATATCATGCCCCTCTGCAGTGAAGAGATGTGCTGTAACCTCTAGCAACCAGTGAGCAGTATTACTGTACAGTAATCTCTAGCAACCATTTAACAAGAAGAAATCATGTCCTTAACCTCTAGCAACTAATCAGTGAGCCGTAATGTCAGCTGTAACCTCTGGCAACCAGTCAGTAAGTGGTAATGATATGCTGTAACCTCTGGCAACCAATCGCAATCACTGCCTGATCTGATACAGAAAACAGATTTTAAATCTAGCTGATATTGATTGTATGTCTCAGAGCAGGTGGAGAGCAAGATTTTTTTTGCCCAGGGTCCAATCAACATTAAAGACAGCCCTGACCTGCAGCATTTAGCACCTGATCTTTGCTCCTTTCACTGGGTGACGCCTGTAGATGGCACTGATCATCCCTCAGATTGTATAATGTAATCTCATTTTACCTGGTTTCCAACACAACGTTGGCCGCATGACACAAAAGCGTTCATGGATCTCCGGAAAGGGTTGTGTAGATGAGAGCGTGTGAGTGAAGAGGCCGCCGCTTGTTCTTTGAAGCACACTCAGCAGATGGCTCTGTCCTTGCAGGACAAAGCAGAAAGTGAAAGTTTATTCAGCGTATTAATCAGCATATCTGGTCCTCAGGATATTAGTCCGTTTATAAATCACCCCGAGTATTCCGCAGCGCATGACTAACTACATGAACAAACACTGATAGCGTCACGCCCTTCACTCCTAAAGTTGTGACAAGGACATAGGAAACATCACAAACGTACAATTAGAAATCTCAGATTGATTTAGCTTTTCCTCATTGAGTATCATATTAATCAGATGATTGCGCTATAAATAGAAAGTCTGCTGTCAGTGCAATGTATGGTTATTTACCTACTCTGTCTACGTATTCTATTATGTGTTTAATCATCCAGGGACAAAGAACGCCTCTAACGCATTTCTAGACTCCACATATCCCAATGGAGATCTCCAACACATGCCTCATCACTCGCCCCATCTTACATTCTCTCTGAAAGCCATATACATCACATCCTGATCTGAGTCATTTGTAGCACACAAACTATAAATAAGCAGTACCAGCAACGGCAATATTTAATGCAGACTTCCTCAACTTCTTACCACAGAGGTCTCAGGGAACCCCTGCTAATAAGAACCGAGTCTACAGCTCATGGGCAGTGGGAAGGACACAACTTGCATGGGTAGTCAGTGGGAAGGATGCCCCTTAGACTGGTGGTCCGTGGGAACAATGCTCCCTTCATTGGTAGTGAATGGGAGGAATGCCCTTTATATTAGTGGTGGTCAGTGGGAAGAATGCCCCTTACACTGGTGGTGAATGGGAGGAATGCCCTTTATATTAGTGGTGGTCAGTGGGAAGAATGCCCCTTACACTGGTGGTGAATGGGAGGAATGCCCTTTATATTAGTGGTGGTCAGTGGGAAGAATGCCCCTTACACTGGTGGTGAATGGGAAGAATGCCAATTACACTGGTGGTGAATGGGAAGAATGCCCCTTACACTGGTGGTGAATGGGAAGAATGCACCTTACACTGGTGGTGAATGGGAAGAATGCACCTTACACTGGTGGTGAATGGGAAGGATGCCCCTTACACTGGTGGTGAATGGGAAGAATGCACCTTACACTGGTGGTGAATGGGAAGAATGCCCCTTACACTGGTGGTGAATGGGAAGAATGCCCCTTACACTGGTGGTGAATGGGAAGAATGCCCCTTACACTGGTGGTGAATGGGAAGAATGCACCTTACACTGGTGGTGAATGGGAAGAATGCACCTTACACTGGTGGTGAATGGGAAGAATGCACCTTACACTGGTGGTGAATGGGAAGGATGCCCCTTACACTGGTGGTGAATGGGAGGAATGCACCTTACACTGGTGGTGAATGGGAAGGATGCCCCTTACACTGGTGGTGAATGGGAAGAATGCACCTTACACTGGTGGTGAATGGGAAGAATGCACCTTACACTGGTGGTGTATGGGAAGAATGCCCCTTACACTGGTAGTGCATGGGAAGAATGCCCCTTACACTGGTGGTGAATGGGAAGAATGCACCTTACACTGGTGGTGAATTGGAAGAATGCTCATTACATTGGTTGTCAGTGGGAAGAATGGTCCTTGCATTGGTGATCAGTGGGAAAAATGCACCTTACATTGGTGGTCAATTGGAAGAATACCCTTTACATTGGTTCTCAGTGGGAAGAATGCTCCTTACATTGATGATCAGTGGAAAGAATGTTCATTACACTGGTGGTCAGTGGTAAGAATGTCCCTAATACTGAAGGCAAATGGAACGAATGCCCTTTACACTGGTGGTCAGTGGGAAGAATGTCCCTTACATTAAAAGGTTAGTAGGAAGAATGTCCCTTACACTGAAAGTCAGTGGAAAGTATGCTCCTTACATTGGTGGTCAGTGGGAAGAATGCTCTTTACATTGGTGGTCAGGGGGTATTTTTCTTACATTGGTCATCAATGGGAAGAATGCTCCTTACATTGGTGGTCAGTGGAAAGAATGATCTTACTACAGATAATAAAAAGGATGATTGGTGTCAGGGCTTATTTATACGAGAGGCAGAAATAATTCACTGCTCAAGGAACCCCTAAAATTCCAAGGAACCCTGGTAGAGATAGGCTGATTTAAAGGGAATTCATCCATAGAAAGTATTTTCATTGAGAGCTGACAGATCCCTTTAATTTTCGCTATAGTCTGGAAAATGCATGACAACAAGGGATCTATAGGTACAAGATCCAGAAATACATCTCTAAATGATCAATGTCTGGTGTTTGTCCTCATACAGAATTACTTCTATCACACTCAGCATTTGACCTGTTGAGCATATACTATTACAGGTTGTCACACTGTACAGATCTTCTATTTGGTGGAATACAAAGTACTTGTCAATCATCGGTCTCCTAATAACAATGTCACAGAACAAACACATACACATCTACTGTCACAGCCTCTCCGGCACACACTTTTGGGTGACAGCAAGTGGCTGTATAAAAAGACAAACAAAAAAAAAAGAGACACTTACGGGATCCCCTTCTTCTTGCCATTGGTCCCCAGGGCCATCATGAAGATGCTACTGTAGTCGGAGTGATCAGCTGTCCCAGCACTCTGCCTGTATCCCATTCTGGAATGGAGAAGAGCTTGGGGCTGATTACAGGTCTCCACCCCAATACACCTCCCAGTAGTCAGCTATGAGAATACCTGTCACATACATGGTGGCAGCCCCCCTACTGGAGTGTGATCAGGAGGAGGCTGGTGGCTGCAGACCCCCTATGTGTGTCCTGATCCTACACAGGAGAACATTGCATTTCATTTCTCCCTGCTAGTTCTGACAAGTTCAACAGATCTCCAGCATTTCCTTCTCTCTCTTTCACACACACACTCTCCTCCCACACACACAATGCATCTAGATTAACCCTCAGGTATCATTCATACACTCTGACTTTCAGGAGCTAATTTACAGCTTAGATAAGCAGATGAGGCTCATCATAGAAACTAGAGCAAACCTAGTGCAATTTCCTGCAGCAACCAACCAACCAACCACAAGCCAGATGACTTGAATGAAGATAACAGCTGATTCTGATATGGCAGCTTTATATAAGCGTATCCCTTTCATGCCTGAGCCTGACATTTGTTGCTTTCAAGTTAAAATCCGTATATTTTGCTTGAAAATTACTTAGAACCCCCCCCCCCCCCCCAAAATATATATATATATATATATATATATATATTTTAGCAAAGACCCTAGAGAATAAAATGTCGATCGTTGCAATTTTTTTATGCACAGTATTTGCGCAGTGGTCTTTCAAACGCAATATATATATATTTTTTTTAAAAAGACACTTTCAGGAATAATTTTTTTTTTTTAACCACTTAACCCCCCGGACCAATATGCTGCTAAATGCCCAAAGGCGTTTTTACAATTCGGCACTGCGTCGCTTTAACAGACAATTGCGCGGTCGTGCGACGTGACTTCCAAACAAAATTGGCGTCCTTTTTTCCCCACAAATAGAGCTTTCTTTTGGTGGTATTTGATCACCTCTGCGGTTTTTATTTTTTGCGCTATAAACAAAAATAGAGTGACAATTTTGAAAAAAATTCAATATTTTTTACTTTTTGCTATAATAAATATCCCCCAAAAATATATAAACAACATTTTTTTCCCCTCAGTTTAGGCCGATACGTATTCTTCTACCTATTTTTGGTAAAAAAAAAAAAATCGCAATGAGCATTTATCGGTTGGTTTGCGCAACATTTATAGCGTTTACAAAATAGGGGATAGTTTTATTGCATTTTTATTATTTTTTATTTTTTTTACTACTAATGGCGGTGATAAGCGTTTTTTTTCGTGACTGCGATATTATGGCGGACACTTCGGATAATTTTGACACCTTTTTTTGGACAATTGTCATTTTCACAGCAAAAAATGCATTTAAATTGCATTGTTTATTGTGAAAATTACATTTGCAGTTTGGGAGTTAACCACAAGGGGGCGCTGTAGGGGTTATGTGTTCCCTAATGTGTGTTTACAACTGTAGGGGGGTGTGGCTGTAGGTGTGACGTCATCGATTGCGATTCCCTGTAGAGATCACGCGATCGATGACGCCGCCACAGTGAAGAACGGGAAAGCCGTGTTTACACACAGCTCTCCCTGTTCTTCAGCTCCGGGGACCGATCGCCGCACTCCAGCGGCGATCGGGTCCGTGAGTCCCGCGGTTCCAGTCCCGGAGCTTCAAACCGTGACCCACAGCTGGGTACTAGTACAGGACGTACATGTGCCCAGCCATGCCCTGCCGACGCATATGTGCAGGAGGCGGTCCTTAAGTGGTTAAAAAACACAGATTTTTACATACTGTCCCTGGTTTTACTGAGGCTAGCAACCTTGATGGGGCCACCTAGTGGCATGGGGCCCTCGGGCAGTCCGCCTCTGCAGGGGAGGTATTTTGCTAGAATTATTGCTCTCACTCTGACGATCGCGGCAATACCTCACATGTGTGATTTGAACACTGTTTACATTTGTGGGCGCTAAAATACTGTTGAAAAAACTCTGGTATTGGGATTTTATGGCAACAAAAAACAAAAATATAGCCAAAAAATGCATTTATTGTACAAAAATATTATAAATACATTTCAATATATCCTATTTAGACATTAAAAACATGAGGAAAAAATAGATAAAGGTGATACAGTTGCCAAGATTCAAAAACCTCCAGATCAACTGGTGGTAGAAGAGCAGCTTAGCCAACGCGTTTCAAGTAGTTATATTAAAACATTTCTTCAGCAGGGATATTGCTGTATCATTATCTATAATAAATAAATTAATTAATTTTATATCAAACAAACATTGAACCACATTTCCCCCTATTGGTGTAAACGGGTAGTGACCCACATTTCAAATTTCAGTATAAGAGCAAATGGATTTTCCACCAAGGCTGTGGCATTGGTTCCCCTTATTTTTCTGTGCAATATTTGTGGGCGTGACCTACGTATGCATTTTCTTGGCTGCGCAAACTCACGGAAACGGGCGGGGGGGGGGGGGTGGTTTCTAAAAAAAAATGTTTTGCTCATTTTATTTTATTTATTAACCTAAAAATGTCTGCTGACAGGGTTGTTATGGGGGGTCCCAGATTTCAAGGCACTGTCCTCTCATTCGGGAAACAAAGTCCCTCTGTCCCTCTTTCCTCCTCATTTATCCATCATTTTCGTCTGATCTATAAACTTGTATATAAAATGCACTTTTTATCTTTTAACCACTTAGTAACCGCCCTATAGACGAAATACGTCCATAAGGCGGTTCCTTAACTCTAACAGGACGTCCATGGACGTCCTACCATAGAGTCAGGTCTGCGATCACCGGTGCTCGCCGGGTCCACGGGACCCGCAGCGTCAATGATCACGGTAAGGAGCCAATGGAAGCGGCTCCTTACCACGTGATCGCGATCACAAATGTAAACAAACCTGGGCAGTGTGGGTCGTTTGCAGGTCATCTCTCTCCTCTCCTCACACCATTGCAGCGTGAGAGAAGAGGAGAGAGATTAGTGACCAAACGTAAGTGCCCAGCAGTGCCCCATTTGTTCCCCATCTGTGCCATCTGTGCCCCACCAGCACCATCTGTGCCCTACCAGCGCCATCTGTGCCCCACCAGTGCCCCAGCAGTGCCACCTGTGCCCCACCAGTGCCACCTGTGCCCCACCAGTGTCACAACACTGCCACATCAGTGCCACCTGTGCCCACCAGTGCCACCTGTGCCAATCAGTGCCACCTGTGCCCATCAGTGCCAATCAGTGCCGTCTGTGCCCACGAGTGCCGTCTGTGCCCACGAGTACCGCCTGTGCCACACCAGTGCTGCCTGTGCCACACCAGTGCCGCCTTTGCCACACCAGTGCCGCACCAGTATCATCTGAGCCACACCAGTGCCGCACCAGTGTCATCTGAGCAACACCAGTGCCACTTGTGCCCATCAGTGCCAATCAGTGCTCATCTGTTAGGGTCTCAAGAAATGAGAGAAGCTGTCAGTACTTCAGGTGTGATCAAATTGTTAAATTTTCAGAAATTGGTACCATAGCTTGTAGACCCTATAACTTTCACCCAGACTAAATAATATCCAACATTTTTATTTATTTTTTTACCATAAATATGTAGCAGTATACATTTTAGGCCAAATTTATGAGGAAAAATTACTTTTTTACAAAATGTTATGATAGAAATGAAGAAAAATTAATTTTTTTTACAAAATTTTCGTTCTTTTTTCATTAATAGCGAAAAAATAAAAACCGCAGAGGTGATCAAATACCACCAAAAGAAAGCTCTATTTGTGGGGAAAAAAGGACAAAAATTGAATTTGGCTACAGTGTTGTATGACTGAGTTATTGTCATTCAAACTGTGAGAGCACCGAAAGCTGAAAATTGGTCTGGTTATTAAGGGTGTTTAAGTGCCCAGTGGTCAAGTGGTTAAAAAGTGTTTCCCCAGAAGCCAGTATAAAGGTATAGTAGTGGTGAAAAAAAAAAAGCACTTGTGGGTTTTACTAATACTCTATTCTGTATGTCTCCATTAACCACTTAAGACCCGCACCAAAATGCAGGTAAAGGACCTTGCCCCTTTTT
Organism: Rana kukunoris; assembly: GCA_029574335.1. Lineage (NCBI taxonomy): Eukaryota > Metazoa > Chordata > Amphibia > Anura > Ranidae > Rana > Rana kukunoris. The sequence goes on from CM056059.1 coordinate 59,950,507, forward strand.
GCGATTCGGCACTGCGTCGTTTTAACTGACAATTACGCGGTCGTGCGACGTGGCTGCCAAACAAAATTGGCGTCCTTTTTTCCCCACAAATAGAGCTTTCTTTTGGTGGTATTTGATCACCTCTGCTGTTTTTATTTTTTGCGCTATAAACAAAAATAGAGCGACAATTTTAAAAAAAATTCAATATTTTTAACTTTTTGCTATAATAAATATCCCCCAAAAATATATAAAAAAACATTTTTTTTCCTCAATTTAGGCCGATACGTATTCTTCTACGTATTTTTGGTAAAAAAAATCGCAATAAGCGTTTATCGGTTGGTTTTCGCAAAATTTATAGCGTTTACAAAATAAGGGATAGTTTTATTGCATTTTTATTAATTATTTTTTTTTTACTACTAATAGCGGCGATCAGCGATTTTTTTCGTGACTGCGACAATATGGCGGACACTTCGGACAATTTTGACACATTTTTGGGACAATTGTCATTTTCACAGCAAAAAATGCATTTAAATTGCATTGTTTACTGTGGAAATGACAGTTGCAGTTTGGGAGTTAACCACAGGTGGCGCTGTAGGGGATGTGTGACCTAATGTGTGTGTTTACAACTGTAGGGGGGTGTGGCTGTAGGTGTGACGTCATCGATCGCGTCCCCCTATTACAGGGATGACGCGATCGATGCTACGGCCACAGAGAAGCACGGGGAAGCCGTGTGCGCGCCCGTGACCCACAGCTGGGTATTAAAATCAACGTATATATACGTTGATGTGCCCAGCCGTGCCATTCTGCAGACGTAAATGTGCAGTAGGCGGTCCTTAAGTGGTTAAGGAGGCATGTCAGGGGGTGTGTCCTATGCCTACAAACTCGTCCCTTGTTTCCACCTCTTGGGAGGTATGGCATTCCTCCTGTCAGAACACAATAGAACAGCAGGGGAGATAGCTGTACTAACGTTGGATAGTTAGTACAGCGGCTTCTCCTGAGCTGTCAGTTTATTTTTTCAATCGGCCCTGCTGCGTTAAAGAAAATAAACTACTGGTGTGAACTTTTTTTCCGATTGAATTTTGGCTTAAACTTGTGTTGCATACACACGGTCACACAAATGTTGTCGGAAATTCCGAACGTCAAAATTGTGGTGACGTAAAACACTACGACAAGCCGATAAAAATTAAGTTCAATGATTCCAAGCATGCGTAGGATTTTTGTGCATCGGAATTGCATACAGACGATTGGATATTCCAACAACAACTTTTGTTGTCGAAAAAATTAAGAACCAGCTCTAAAAATTTTCTTCTCGAAAATTCCGACAGCAAATGTCCGATGGAGCATACACACGGTCGGAAATTCCGTCAAACAGCTCACATCGAACATTTGTTGTCAGAATTTACGATCGTGTGTACACGGCATCGGTTCAACTTTTATTTATTTTTAAGACTATTTCTGACATTTGTTTCTTTCTAGCTAAAATCCATATTTTTTACTAGTAAATTACTAAGAACCTCCAAAAATGATATATATATTTTTTTAGTAGAGACCCTAGAGAATAAAATGGTGTTGCAATTTTTTTTATGTCACCCAGTATTTGTGCAGTGGTCTTTCAGACGCAATGTTTTTGGAAAAAAATACACTTTCATGAATAAAAAAAATAAAATAATAAAACAGAAAAGTTAGCCCAGTTTTTTGTATAATGTGAAAGATGATGTTACGCAGAGTGAATAGATACCCAACATGTTATGCTTTGAAATTGCGCACACTCGTGGAATGGCGACAAACTACAGTACGTAAAAATCTCCATAAGTTGCGCTTTAAAAAAAAATCATAGTTACCAGGTTAGAGTTACAGAGGAGGTCTTTTGCTATATATATATATATATATGCTAGAAATTTTTTGGAGGGTGAACCTCCACTTTAACAACCGAGGAGTCCTCAGCTGTCAGCAGGGTTGCTCGCTGACAGCTGAATGTAAAAATAAGAATTGCTGGTGTTCTGTCAAAACAGCCAACCACGAGTTGGCTGTTTTGACACAACACTGGTGCGTATACACTACGGTACATTATATATTAAGAGTGGACATGGTTAGACCTCCCACTAGTAACCAACAATATTTTCAGACCTCCCGCTAGTAACCAACAACATGGTCGTCTCAAAGGTGGTGCCAACTTTTTCCTTCTTAACCGCTGTTCTTTCAAAACAGCCAAGATGTTGTGTACCGTAGTGTATACGCTGCCAGTGTTTTGTCAAAACAGCCAATTCGTCAAAATCTACATTTACTGATGCTGGAGAGTAACCAGAAGTGACGTGGTTGGAAATTTCGATGAGTCGGCTATTTTGACAGAACACCGGCAATAGTAAAAAAAAAAAAATGCGTGGTCACCAACCCCCCCCCCCCCCCCCCCCCCCCCCGATCCATACCAGGCCCTTTGAGTTTTTTTTTTTTTTCCGATCGACGGTGGCAGCGGGCGTTGTGATTTATGATGGATTTACACCGGGGGGACATTTTTTTTTATTATCCCTTTAATGCCTAGGCCTATTTCTGACATTTGCTGCTTACAAGTTAAAATCCATATTTTTTGCTAGAAAATTACTTAGAAGAACCCCCAAACATTATATATATATATATATTATTTTAGCAGATAATCTAGACAATAAAATGGCGATTGTTGCAATATTTCTGCAGTGGTCTTTCAAACGCAATTTTTTGGGGAAAAAGACACTTTCATGAATTAAAAAAAAAAACAGTAAAGTTAGCCCAATTTACCAAACATGTCACGCTTTGAGATTGCGCACACTCGTAGAATGGTACAAGCTACGGTACCTAAAAATCTCCATACTCGACGCTTTAAAAAAAATTACCGGTTACCAGGTTGGACTTACAGAGGAGGTCTAGTGCTAGAATTATTGCTCTTGCTCTGACAATCATGATACCACACATGTGTGATTTGAATACCGTTAACATATGCGTGTGCGACTTACGTATGCATTTTCTTTGCTGCGCGAGCTTGCGAGGACAGGGGTGCGTTACATTTTTTTATTTTTTTTATTTATTTATATGTTTTCAGATTGTGTTTTAAAAAAAAATGTTTTGACCACTTTTATTGCTGTCACAAGGAATGTACACGTCCCTTGTGACAGTAATAGGTGGTGACAGGTACTCTTTATGGAGGGATGAGGGGGTCTAAAAGACCCCAAATCCCTCCTTTGCACTTCAAAGTATTCAGATCGTATTCAAAGTATTTCGATTTTTTTTTTAAACCGTGCCATTGGCAGCCAAATAAACCGCAAGTGACGTCTGACGTCACTTCCATGTTTACATACTGGAGACTGGAACAAAGCCAGTCTCTAGACGCCGGAAGTGGTGGATCGCATCTCCCGGTGGGACGGGATGCCCGGTAAGAGCAGCTGAAGGTGGCGGGGGATAACAACCGAGTGGCTTTTAGCCGCATGGGTTGTTATCCCTGGAAAGTCGACCGTCCACTCTAAAAAAACAAAAGTCGACCGTCCACTCTAAAAAAACATTCCCAGGATGATGCCTGCAGCTGCAGGCATCATCCCAGTATAAACCCCTAAAGCCGAGGCTGCATATGTGTGTACGCTCGGCACCAAGGGGTTAAAAAGGACTGTGTTGTACCTTTACTCACTTTTTTAGTGAATGGGTAGGTACCCCATACTCATTTACATGTTAAAGGATGCCGTAAACTCCTGGCCCACAGACCTCCACAACCACTGGCCAAGGTTGTGGGAAAGAGGCCCTTGTTCATGGGGACAAGGTGCTTTGGGGTAGGGGGCAACCCCAAAGCACCCCCCCATGTTGAGGGCATGTGACCTGGTTTGGTTCGGGGAGCGCTTCCTCATTCCCCCCTTTCCTGACCTGCTGGGCTGCTTGTTTAGATAAGGGTCCAGTATTGGTTTTAAGGGGGATTTCCTTTAAAGTCAACAAGGGGGGTGCTTTGGGGCTGCCCTCCACCCCAAAGCACCTTGTCCCCATCACCAAGGCCTCTTCTCCACAACCCTGGCCGGTGGTTGTGGAGGTCTGCGGGCCAGGAGTTTACCGGACCCTTTCTTCACACCTCAGGTTCCCAACAATCCCCACAATACCCCACAATACCCAGAATCCCTGCTGATAAAAATAAATATATACTTATAAAATCAAAAATGTGTGCACTAATATAAATATAGATATAAAAAAAATAAGTCTCTATATACATGTTGTTCATCGTGCCCTTTCTTTTTTTTTCTCCACATCAGTCACGACCCAAGGTAATACCAGATGACCAGCTCACAGGTCTTTCCGCCCTTCGCTTATCATTATAGTCATTGCATCATCTGTGGTTCTCTTTATTTTCCTTCTGTTTTAATGACTTTTTTTTTGTTTTTTTTAATATATACTATTTTGGTTTAGTATGTGGATTTCCCCCCTCGGTCCCCCCCCCTCCTCCCTCCCTCTATCTCGTGATTCCACTATCTCTCCCCCCAAGTGTCCCCCCTACGGTTAGCTTTCCTTGTTCAAGGTACTCTAAGGTTTTCTGCGTAGCTCCAGGTTCTTTTAAATTCTCTCCACGGGCTCCATTTCTTACATATATCCTCGCTGTCCTCCCCCTCTCTAAGTTTCAACTCCTCCCTCCTATAGGTTTCCTCCACTGAGTCAATCCATTCCCATATCTGTGGGCTGTTCTTATCCCTCCATTTTTTCGGAATTAACCGTTTTGCGGCATTAAGGAGGTGGGGGACCAGGGTCTTTTTATACTCCTTTAGGGGCACCACTCCTCCATGAAATAGGACTTCCCAAGGATCGTCTTTAATCTCTTTTTTAGTAATATCCTTAATTAGTGGAAGAATCCTGTTCCAAAAGCTTTTAATTTTGGGACATTTCCACCAGAGGTGGGCCATTGTCCCCATTGTTGGGCAGCCTCTTCAGCATTCTCCTGTCTCCCCTTCTTTAAATTTACTAATTTTATCGGGGGTAGAGTACCATCCCGTAATAAGTTTGAAATTCATCTCAGCTGTTCTTACATCGATTGCTGAGGAATGGGTTAGGTTCAATATTCTTTCTACTGATGTTTTCCCCCTGGTGACTTCAAGTTCCCTTTCCCATTTCATTATATACCTAGGCGTCCCCAGCTCTTCCGCCTTCATCAGGATTTTATACAATTTTGAGATATTTCCTTTTGAACTATCCACCAGGCACAGTTGTTCCAAGGGTGTGTAGTCCTTCTGTTCCCGGATGGGGCCTGGTAGGGTCCTGATGAAGGAGGAGAGCTGTCTGTATCGCCAATCATTCCACCCTGTGCATATATTCTTAACTTTAATTTCGTGAGGTGTCATTATTTTACCTTGCTGTGTTAAATCTTTTACCCGAGTCCGGTTTTTAATCCAATTCCCCCCCTCCTCTTTTAAACCCGGTGAGAAAAATACATTATCTTTTAAATCTATGAGTGGTGAGTTGTAAACTGATCCTAGTTGTTTGTGTGTTCTATCCCATATCCTTAGTGCTGTCCGTGTCATTTCGTGGGTGGTTATGTGTAATTTTCTGTACTGTGGTGGATTCCATATCACTCTACCTAATTGTGTATTTGCTAGTGCACACTCGATCTGAACCCATCTTTTATCGTGCTTTTCTTTGGCCCACTCTATTATACGGGAGATAATTGAAGCTGCGTAATATTTTCTAATATCCGGGACTCCTAAGCCCCCCAGTTTTTTCCCTGTTTTAGAATTTGCAGGGAGATCCTATGTTTTTTTTTGTTCCATATGAAATTCAATAGGAGTGAGTTCAGTAATCTAAAATATCCTTGGGGGATGAAAATTGGAATCATCTGGAACCTATACAGGATTTTCGGGACTAGTATCATTTTTACTTAATTTACTCTACCGAACCAGGAGATCGGTCGATTCTTTGTTTTTCTAATTTCTCCTTTTATTTCCTCGAGGAGGGGGATATAATTTAATCGGTATATATTTTTTAAGGATCTTGCTAGTTTTATTCCTAAGTACTTGATCTCTTTCTGCCAAGTAAAGTTGTATTCCTTTTTAAGAAATCCCACCTCGTCTTTATTAATGTTTACATTTAATATTTCTGTCTAGGCCATGTTCATCTTGAAATTAGAAATTTCTCCATATTGTTTAATGTTCGCTATTAAGTAGGGAAGTGTGTCTCTTGGGTTTCTTACGAAAAACAGCACGTCGTCAGCAAAGGCTGACAATATGTGTTCCTCATCTCGTGCTCTGACCCCTTTAATGTTGGGGTCATTCCGTATCATGGCCAAAATGGGCTCGAGTGAGAGCACAAAGAGGAGGGGGGACAAAGGGCATCCCTGCCTCGTCCCGTTCCCCATCTCAAAGGCTGATGATAGGGAGCCGTTAATCTTGACTCTTGCTCGTGGGTGTCGGTATAATGTTTGGATTCTCTCTCTCATCCTTGGGCCTAGCCCTGTCTTTTCCAGTGACAGCATCATGAACCCCCAGTCTACCCTGTCAAACGCTTTCTCAGCGTCTACTGAAAGGAGTAGACTGGGGGTTCGATTTTCTTTAATTTGCTCTATGAGTAAGAGGGCTCTGATTCCATTGTCCTTGCCCTCTCTGCCTGATATGAATCCCACCTGGTCCGGGTGAATAATGAATGTCATTATCTCCTTCATACGGTCTGCTAGAATTTTAGCATAAATCTTTATATCTACGTTCAACAATGAAATTGGTCTAAACCCTGAGCATACCGTATTGTCTTTCCCCTCTTTTTCTATGACCGTGATGTTTGCCATGGCGGCTTCTCTACTCAGCTCATAGTCACTCCCAAGTCCATTAAAATACTGGCAAAGTTTTGGGATTAATATGTTTCCAAACTTTTGTATATATCTGGTAGAAAAGCCGTCAGGGCCAGGGCTTTTCCCTTTATTGGAGTTTTTTAAAGTTATCCTTATTTCCTCCTCCGTTATAGACTGGTCTAGGATTTCGGCTGCCTCTTTGTCTATTCTGGGGAGTTTGCCTTTTCTCAGTATCTCCTCAATTCTAGCTTCTTTCTCACCTGGTTTCCAGTTCTTTTGTTTTACATTATATAGGCTCTCATAATAACTCCTAAACTCTTCTGCAATGTCACTGGTTTTATAGACTAAGTCACCATTCTTTTTCCTTATTTTTTCTATATAGTTCCTACTTTTTTTTTTTTTCACCATTCTGGCCAGGGATTTGCCCGGTTTGTCTCCCCATATATATCTCTCTCTTTCAACAATATTTAATTCTTTCTTGACCTCTTGTTCTATGAGTGCTCTGTACTCATCCCTTTTCATCTTTACTTTGTGCCATGTTTCTATTTTTTGTCCTTTATTTTTATGTTCTTGTTCTAATAATGAGATAACCTTCACTAATTCCTTTAACTCTTTTGTTTTTTCTTTCTTTTTCCTAGCCCCCTCCATCGTGCCCTTTCTAACTCTGATACATGTGCAGGAAAAATTGCCCTACATCGATTTGCAAATATCTCCTAGACCGTGCAGGTCTGGGAGATATTCCAAGCACCTACAGGTAAGCCTTAATCTAGGCTTACCTGTAGGCTTAAGTGGTTGTAAAGGGTTTACAACCACTTTCAGTACCCGATAATTCCAGTATTGGATGCCTGGTCCCCCTTTGTGGGCTTTGGTTCCTTCCATCAGCACCTACATGTATATATTCATACCTCCCAACATTTTGAGATGGGAATGAGGGACCCCTACTAGCAAATGTATGTAGGAGAATTAGCCAAAAAAAAGTTAATTAAATCCACAAGAGACTTTTTTTTACCATGACTATTCCTTTATATTGGCTTTTAAGATTTACAAATGCAGCAATTTATAATTTGGATGAAAGGTTTAGCGCTGGGAAATTGTTTATTCAAGAATAAGGCCACGTCTTTCTAAAAATTGCTGCCGTGTTTAAATAAACATGTGAGCTGACGTGTGTTGTCTGGTGAAAACAGTTAACAGATATTGTTCCTGGAGTAGATATTTTTGTTATTTCAAGGATACCACCTGCCTAAATGTATGCTTATGCAAACTTAAGAGAAATGTCCAATCTCATAACATGAGTTAATAAATAACCAATGGTGATGGGGTTTTTTTCCCCATTAAAACTGTGTCATCCTGTCTCTGAAATTAGTGCAACAATGTAACACTTGGGCTATCATTACAGTCTGTATCGCTCTTAGTCATGTAATTTTAAAGTGGTAGTAAAGCCCACTTTGTGATTTTTATCTACAGGTAAGCCTATCTATAATAAGGCTTGCCTGTAGGTAAAATGAATATCTCCTAAATGTGCACCATTGAGATATTCACCCTTCATACAGCCAGTGACATCACTGGCGCATGTGCTCTGAAGGTCAACATATCTTGAGAGCTTTGGGCCAGATTCAGATACATTTAGGCGGGTGTAGCGTTTCTCATATACGATACGCCGCAGTAACTTTGAGAGGCGAGTATGGTATTCTGAAAGATTTTGCGGCCAAAGTTACGGCGGCGTAGCATATATGGGCCGGCGTAAGCCCGCTTAATTCAAATGTGTTTGATGTGGGCGTTTTTTATTTAAATTAAGTGTGACCCCACGTAAATGACGTTTTTTACTAACGGCACATGCGCCGTTCGTGGACGTATCCCAGTGCGCATGCTCCAAATTACGCCGCTCATTGGTTTTGACGTGAACGTAATTTACGCCCAGCCCCATTCACGGACGAGTAACGCAAAGGACGTAAAACGTGAAAAATCAGACGTGGTCCTGACGTCCATACTTAACATTGGCTGCGCCATCTTTTTGGTGGTTTATCTTTACTCCTAAAAACGCCTTACGTAAACGGCATATCTTTACTGCGACGGCCGGGCGTACGTTCGTGAATAGGCGCATCTCACTGAATTACATATTCTAGGCATAAATAAGCGCACACGCCCCTAGCGGCCAGCGTAAATAGGCAGCTAAGATACGACGGCGTAGGAGACTTACGCCTGTCGTATCTTAGCAACATTTAAGTGTATCTCAGTTTGAGCATTAAAGTTAAAGTTGCAATGGCGCGGATTCGGACTTACGACGCCGTATCTACTGATACGCCCGTCGTAAGTCTTTCTGAATCTAGCCCTTTATGTCTAAACCAAGGGCATCACGACTTCGGGCAATCACATAGCCAGAGCTTGTGAACCTGTAAGAAATATTTCAGTCTTCTCAGCGGTGACTTTACAGTGCTGGAGGGCTTTGTTCCAAGGTGAGTATTTCATAATGTGCTCGTATGCATATGCTAGTATGTGCTCGTAATTTTTTTTTAATCTGCGGTTTACAGCTGCTTTAAGGGCTCATGGACAAGCTTACCTGGTTCAATACAACATACAATTCAGGCATATTTCCCCACCCAGTAGCCACAGGTGCTGTGTACAGACACCTATAGGAAGGAATGGCTGTAGGCAGGACGTTACTTGCGTTACCACAAGCGTATTAATGTACACCTCTTTATACAGACAGTCTAAGTCCAAGTTTTTACATCTGCATACAATGCAATAACATACCTCCCAAATTTCTGAAATGGGAACGAGGGACACCTATTAGCAAAAGTATGTAGGCATGGACACACCCCCTGCCACACCCCTTAAAGAAGAATAATCCAAAAAAAAGATTAGTTAACCAGTTGCCAACCAGCCACGGCAGTTATACTGTGGCAAGGTGGCTTGGCTGTTCGAAACACCGTACTGATACATGGGTTCGTGCACTAGCTTTTGCAGGTTCGGCAGACTCGATGTTTGCCGGCCACCCTCGATCGCCGTAAAGAGAGGCAGAACACGGATCTGTCTATGTAAAAAAGGCAGATCCCAGTTCTGACAGGGGAGGAGAGAGAGATCAGCTGTTCCTAGTGTTCAGTCCATCCCCCTGACCATTTGAAAGCACCTCCCTGGGGAACACTTAACCCTTTGATCACCACTAGTGTTAAACCCTTTCCTGCAAGTGCCATTTATACAGTGATCAGTGCAATTTTTATAGCACTGTATTGGTGTCACTGATTTACCAAAAATCTGTAGAAGAATACATATTGGCTACACTATAGTTCAGACCTTTTGTCTCCTCCTATTGTTCATAAAATTGCATTGGTACTAACTGGGCAAAGGTGTTTCTATAAGTGGAGTCATTATTGATGTTTGGTGTATTGTCTATCCCTGTCGACACAGTGGGATCCCATATGGGGTGTCGGGGAGGGAGCCCAATCTCTTGTACTTCTCTAAATTTCTCTTTTTATTATTTTTTCTGGTCTCACCATGCAGTAATCACTTCATGGCGGTTCTGAGCTGTAATCTGTATGTGAATAAGATACTCATCCATAGGACATAAAATGTTCTTATTCTGTGTTGATTTCTTATTGTTAAAACTCAATAAAAACTTTGAAACAAAGAATACATATTGGCCTAAATTGATGGATAAATACTTATTTTTTTCCAAAATTGTAGTTCTTTGTTTATAGCGCAAAAAATAAAAAGCGCAGAGGTGAGCAAATACCACCAAAAGAAAGCTCTATTTGTGACAAAAAAAAAGGACATACATTTTGTTTGGGTACAGCGTCGCACGACGGCGCAATTGTCAGTTAAAATAACGCAGTGCCGTATCGGAAAAAAATGCCTGGTCAGGAAGGGGGTAAATCCTTCTGTGGCTGAAGTGGTTAAACCCCCAATTGCTTTTTTTATCACTACTATTCCTTTATACTGACTGTTAAAATGTATAAATGCATAATTTTAGAGATTTTTGCCCAGATCCACAAAGGAATTACGCCGGCGTATCTCCAGATACGCCGGCGTAATTTCAAATGTCCGCCGTCGTATCTTTGCGCCGATTCTCAAAGCAAGATACGCCGGAAAACATGGCTTCAGTCGTCCGGTGTAACTTGCCTACGCCGGCGTATCGTGGGTGCATAGTTACGCTGGGCGCATTGAACGTTCCCATTAAAAATATGCAAATGAGCTAGATACGCCGATTCACGAACGTACGTGCGCCCAGCGCATTGATATACGTCGTTTACGTAAGGCGTATGATCGACGTAAAGTTACCCCTGCTATATGAGGCGCAGGCAATGTTAAGTATGGACGTCGGAACAGCGTTGAATTGTACGTCGTTTACGTCGTTTGCGTAAGTCGTACGTGAATAGGGCTGTGCGTAAGTTACGTTCACGTCGAAAGCATTGAGTATTTGCAACGTGATTCAGAGAATGCGCACTGGTATACATCTACGGATGGCGCATGGGTCGTTCGTTCGGCGCGTCATTTACGTGGGGTCACCATTCATTTACATACAACACGCCCACTACCAGCCTACTTTAAATTACTCGGACTTACGCTGGCCCATCTACGCTACATGGCAACTTAGGACGCAAGTGCTTTATGAATACGGCACTTGCCTCTCTAAGTTGCGGCGGCGTAGCGTAAATAGGATACGCTACGCTCGCACAAAGATACGCCGCGGCACGTGGATCCGAGCCTTTTAGTTTAGCACTTGGAAACACCTTTTGAAAGATAAATAGTACATTTTTTTCATTACAAATGAGGAGGAAAGAGGGACAGAGGGACTCAAAATCAGAGACAGTTGGGAGCTATGCAATAGTGTGACCTGAACAAATAGGGCATAAGGCACATTGCCTTGTTCTTTTTTTGGGACTACTCTTCAAGACTATGCACCTGGTGTGAATGAGCCCTAAAGTGAATTTACATTCAAGCAGTGTCAAAGTATCTATATCAGTGGCGGCCCATCCGCCACCGATACAGGGCAACGGATGTATGGATTCCAATGGGGGCCAGGGGGTGTTTTTTTTTTTGAAGCAGGTAATTAGAGCCAGAGGCCCTGGGCCCGAAGCCCACCCAATTGTGTGACAATAGCGAATTGTAACGCTGATTCCCCTCCCAGCCAACCGGGAAGGCTGATAGGAGAAGCGATCTTATTGGCCAAGGGAGAGGTGGAAGCATACGCTTGGCCGGAGAAGACCAACCGCCACACAAGCCACCACGATGGCTCAACTGCATTCCCCGGCTCAGACAGGGTAGGGAGGAGGAGGGAAGAACAAAGTCACTCACTCATGTCACTTAACTACGCCCATCTGAATGAGGCCTAACAGGAATGCAAACACCCAGGGCTTTTTTTCAGGGGAAAGTTGGGGGAACTCAGTTCTACCACCTCTGGCTCAGACCTTTTGGTGCCTGCTCACCATAATCACTTGTAAACACAGAAGTCCGGTTTCTGTGTTTACAAGTGACAACTCTGCACTCTGTATGTAATGCAATCCTGGTATTTAATGGCCCATTAAGACCCTCCTACTGTTTGTGAGGTGCGTGTGGGGGAATGGGTTTTGGGGGGTCGTGGTTGAGTTCCAGTACCTTCTGTTTGAGAAAAAAAAGCCCTGCAAATCTCAATACTGGAACCTGAGTTGGCTTTATTGTTTGAGATTGCTACATTTCTCCTGTGTTTAGACATAAGCAAATCATCTGTTTTTCAAGGTGTAATCATTCAAAACTTGTGGTAAGAATTAACAGAAAAATGATGCTTGCCTTCGGGATCATATTTACTTCTCAGGAGTCTGTAGACACAAACCCGTGTGGCAATTCTAAATCAAACCTGCTACTGACCACATCATTACATATTTACTGCATCAGACTGCTGAAAAAAATTAGAGTGCTAATCTCGTGGCTAAAAATGAAGGTGACTAAAGAGATCTGTTGGCTTGTCTCCCACATCCGGAAGCTTGCTGTGAAATTGTTGTACCTACATGCCAAGCTGGATTTGTTATACCACCTGGCACAGCCTGCATATGTCTAGAAACGCATAAGCATTAGTAAATAGTTTTTTTATTTTTTATTCTTACTTATACTACATATCTTTTTTTTACAATAAAATTAAACAAGTAGCATAGTGGCTATGTGAGCGTCGCCTCTATGCAAAAATGTAAAAGTGTAGTTTTCACTAAGAACGCCTACTGTTTCTGGGTTATATCTTAAGCCTAAAGGTTTCCAAATGGGCCCCCAAAAGCTTGCTGCTGTCCTGCAATGGTTTGCCAGTTAAAACAGATGCCTCATCAAAGGCTTTGCCACTTTTGCAACCCCTCTTACCGCTATAACCAAAAGGGGAGTAAACCGTAAAGTATGGCCCTACAAAGCCATGTCAGCTTTTCTTCAACTAAAGGAAAAGTTTAGCCAGGATCCAGTCCTTCAGCATCTAAACCCAGATCTCCAGTACATTGTTGAAGTGGATGCATCAGAAGTAGGGCCTGGTGCAGTGCTGTCTAAAAGGCAACCTAAAACAGGTAAAATTCACCCAGTATTTTCCTTCAAAAAGTTTTCTCTTGCTGAGTTTTTCTATGTCAGGAACCAAGAGCTATTGGCAATTAAGCTTGAACTGTCTGAATGGAGGCATCTCCTGGAGATAGTGTAGCGCTACCCCATTCGGGAGCCGCTGATTAGATTGGGATCGGCGGAATAAGTTACCTCTGTGTGGTGTCTAGGGGTGGATGTAGTGAGCAGAGCAGTAACGAATGTCCAACCTGTAGCTCAAGTTTTATGAATGCTTTATTTTCCTGGTCCAACACGACCAACACATCAACTTAAGGTGGATAGGAAAGGTTGATGAAAGTAGAGTAACTTCACAGAGTCAGGCTTGGATAAAGAAAGCAGTCGTGCCTTCTGTAATTAAGTCAATCACGTTGCCACTCCAGCCAGAGTGGGTGCAGTACACCTGGACAGACCTCTCACACAGGTCTGGCAGCCAGAGTGTCACTGAGAAGGAACAAGTCGCTGCCACCGACTTGGCTCTAGAAGATTAGTAGAGGCCTCTGCCACAGGTCCGGTACTTAAGAGCAATAGAGCAAATCCTCTCGATCCTGTTCTCTTGAGATGCGGAACCCCAGTAAGTCATTTCAGTGTCTCTGAGCCATAAGGGCCCAGAAACTGGAACTCTGCATAGCACCGGCCCCGGCTAGGTAGGCCATAGTGGTGGGGCCCGTGATATGCGCACACCCTGAAGGTAGGTGCCGCACCTGGAACCAGGAACCCGCGAAGACCCCGGAAAATGGCGTCTGCCACAGATATACCCTCCCCCAGCATGCCCCGCGAGGGAAACACTCCTCCAATTGGCTGCTGGGGAAAAACGGCTCTGCCTGAATCCCTCTGGCGCCACCTGCCGCCCAGAGATGGGACCACATCTCTGGAACGCAGAATGCCCCACAGGATAATTTAGGGCTGACAGCTGCCGAATTTGAACAAATCAACCTGGATGAGAGCAAGTAAGTCTCTCACCCTACAAACTTTAGCGTAGCGCCCTTTCTGAAAGTAAGGGGGCGCTACATACTCCCCCCACTTGAATGGACACTGTCCCCAGTGCTGGTACTATGGCAGTCCAAATTTCAATAGCAAAATATGGCAGCAAAAGGGGAAAAAGAAAAAAACATTTATTTTGCGGAGTCTTCTTCCGATGCTGCAGAGAAGTTGGCAAGGTCCCACTCTAACTGACTGAACCCACCCCTCCCAGAGTTCTTTACATAGGCCGCAATGTGGATCCGGAGAGGCAGGGGGAAAAGGGGAAACAAAAAAACAACTTGAGTGGGAGCGAGAAACCTTGTCCAGAACTTTTTAAAAGTACGTATGCCAGATAAACCAGACATGCAGTTTCTTTGTAGAAACGCGGGTCTGCCAAAATGAGAATGTCACCCTCTACCGTCGTAGAGGTAACTGAAAATACCTGGTCTTCTCTCCCAGGAGACTTCAATACAACCCGGTCACTGTAGTAGATGTGCCGGCCCCAGCTCCACTCTCGGTGGCAACGTTCAAACTTGGGTTTCAAATAGGATAAGCCCAAGTCCGCACCTTTTAAAATACGGGGCACCCTCAGGTGTGTCCAAATGGCTTCCTGGCACCATGCCTCCCACTCTTGATCCACCTGATACAAAAGAGAGGATGGCACATAGGGTTACCAATAACGACAATGTAACCGTTCTAATAGATGCAACTTAGAAAACGGTTCCTGCACTACTTTTGGTGCAACTTAAACACGACTTGCATTGATTTCTGTTAAAGAAGTCGTATGCAAGCCGTGATGAAGTTGGGCAGGGATGTCGGATTCAACGTCTTGATGCCGCGTCAGTGTGAACAATGGCTTAGTAAATAACTCCCATTATGACAACGTTCAGTTTCCCCTATATAGAGTAGACTGAGGCCCCGTACACACGGCCGAGGTTCTCGGCAGAAACCAGCGAGAAGCTCGCTGGGATCCTCATTCTGCCGAGAACCTCGGCCGTGTAGGCACTCTCGGCGAGCATCCTGTCGGGAAAGTCGCTGAAAGAAAATAGAGAGCAGGTTCTCTATTTTCTCGGTGGCCCGTCGGGATTAACAGCTGGTCGCCTTTCCCGACGGGATGGTCGCCGATTCTGACGGTCGGCCGAGAACCTCGACGGGCGGAACGATGTGTTCCGCCTGTCGAGGTTCTCGTACGTGTGTACGAGGCTTCAGTGTGGAGCCAAGATACAAATGGACCCTAAAATTACGACACCATGAAAAAAATGTCAGATCCTTATCCATGCATGTAAAGATTAGTACGACATATTTGATGCTTCATTGTACCAGGTTTCTGTGTTCAGCAGGATTCAGTGATGAATTGGTTAAAAGCGAAACGTCATTCTCCGATGCAAATGAGCAGTGTTTTCAGCACAATCTCACATACATTTCACAGCAGCTGTACAGGTGGGAAGTGATTGGAGATCTGTATCAGCAGGAAGAGCGCAGCCTCACGTGTGCATCTAAAAGAGCACACAAGGAAGAAACTTCACACCGGAAGTTTGCCAGAAAAATATTCAGGGCTTTCTTACTACCAGCGGATGGATCTCAATTAATAATAATATATATATATATATTACTTTACATATGAGAAAGAAATCAATTTGATAGAAATACTCACACCAAAATGTTAAAGAGACCCTGTCACCAACCTCCAATTTGCAGGAAAACACAGAGAAAATCAAGTATTCTAAACGCTTACTTGCAGTGTTTTGTTTTTTTCATAAATAATTTTTAATTCACTTGCGATGTGCCATTTGAATCTGCTAGAATCTATATGACTATAATCCTGGAGAGTCAACTTCCTAGCACAGCCCCTCCCTCCTTGCACATAATAACCCTCTCCTTTTCCTGGGGGTCTTTAAAGGGGGAATTCAGTAATTTTTTCATCTTTCCATCTATTAAATCTTCTGCACTTTTTTTTTCAACTTTGGATAGTAAAACATTTTTTTTCTGCCAGGAAATACCTCATACAGCCCACTTCCTGTTTCTTGTCTGTTAAAAAGCCCAGGCTTATGATATCATGCACAGCTCTCTCTCTCTCACTCTCCTGAGAGTTTGCCAGGAAGGGAGGGGGGATGAGTCATAAGAGGGCCAAAGATAGTTGCAGAGCTGGAGGTATGTGCCTCTGAAAATGTATGAAGGTAACAGGCAGCAGCTTCAGCTGCCCACAGTTAAAATGGATGCAGCCAGGCTCAGTGGAGGGAGATTTCTGCAGCATATTTGACAAGTACAGAATCACAGTATATATAAAATATGCAAAGTGGTTGGAGGGAAGCTTCAAAATGGCAAGTATGTTTGTATTACAAATTATATGAGCAGACTGCTGTTCCTCTTTAATTACTCTCTGTGCTGGTCCAGCTCAGCCGCCCCACCTCCCTTTACAACACAAGTGTGCTGCAACTAACAATGTCCTGTGCATTGCACTCTGATGCATTAAATGTAAACAGCACCTATTTTTTATGTATTGGAATGCATTGCACCCATTTTGAATGTTGAGTATGTCCAAAATCAAAATGTGCGCACTGCAGAGCACTGTGTGATGGTGTGAACGGACCCCTAAAGCCCCATACACAGGATCCGAAAACAGGACAACAGACCGTCCGACTTTTTTTCCCCTGCTAGTTGCATTTTGAAACTGAATAGGTTACTAAAGTTATGAAAATTCTCGTACGACAGAATAAAAAAGTCAGAAGTGATGTCATGTATTGTATTGTATTTTCGGACGAACACTGTACTGATTGAATCAAAATTGTACATTCTGGTATCATAAGAGAAAAATCTTCGTGATTGTCCCTTCAGATAATATCAGATGATCAGATCGACTCTCGAAAGCTCTATACTAATGATTAGATTGTAGTACGATCACTTTGAAATCGGTATTTGTGGTCTGATTTTTGGATCGCGTGCACGGGCCTTTACTCATAAGAATGCTGATCTTTCTTTTTTATAGGAGGAGAAGATTTAAAATAATCAGTAATGTAATATCTGAACAGTGCTCCAGAACCCAACCGACAGCCCCCCATCCCTACCCATGTATGTTTTTTCCTCTCTTTAGTTTCATTCTTCCACTCTTTTTTTGCTGTACCCCTTCTACTCCCCCAAAATGACTTTTTCCACTATTAATACTCAATCTGTTAGGATATATATGTGCAGTGGGCACCCAGCTGTGAAGCCGCAAGCTGTCACTGGGTGGCCATAGTGAAGATGCCGGTGCTAGTGAGGACTGGGGTGAGCTCTCCACTGGATCCTGGGACAGGTGAGTGACTGCTTATTAAAAGTCAGCAGCTACAATTTTTGGACCTGTAGAAGGAGTCCTGTCTTCCTCTCTGCTGCCAACTGCTGAGATGGTGGGGGGCGGAGGTGATCCTCCCCCGCGGCTTCAGGAAGAAGCGCAGCATCTGGCAGAGAAGTTCTGTGCTCCTCTCTGCTGTAGACTGCTGAGACAAGGTGGGGGTTTAGATGAGGGGGGTGCCACAGTTGCAGGAGAGATGTGGGGGCCACATGGACCTTGGGTTTGACACATGTGCAATAGACAATGTAATATTTTTCATGATTTATTACAAAAACAATATGCCAGGCTGCAATATAAAGGCTGAACCTTAAAGTGGTTGTAAACCCATTACAACCACTTTTTGCTACAGGTAAGCCTATAATACGTCTTACCTGTAGCTACCCAGGATATCTCCTAAACCTGATTGTTTCTTTTTATTTCCTTTTTTTTACAGTTTTTTTTTTTATTTTTTTAATCATAAAATGGATATTTTTAATGAAAGGTATCATAACAGATATTGACAATGTTAGACATTACTTTAAAGGATTTATCCTAATACTTGTACGACACACGTTGTAATAAAGAACAAAACAATGTACAACAGAAGAAAAAATAATAAGTATTGATATCTAATTGTTAGTCAGACCCCGCTTACCACGGAATGGGTCAAACTGTAAGGAGGGGTTGACCAACAATGTAATATTATCAACAAGTGATACATAATGAGCTACATCGGAATCTCATGTAATAAGGAAGGGTATATCGAACTCACCAGTACTATAAGGGCTCATTTCCACTGGCGTTTTTACAGCCACTTTTCTGGGCGTTTTTTGCAGCTTAAAAACGCCTGTCCATGTTAGTCTATGGCCTCATGCCCACCATGACGTTTTTGAGCTGTAGATGGCTGAGACGTTTTTAGGCTCCATGCACACTGGACTTAAAAAACGTTCATTCTACAGGCGTTTGACATTTTTTTCTCCTGCCTCTAGAAGCACTTCTATTGTGCTCTATGTGTCTTTGCACATTATTGACTGCTACAGGCGTTTTCTGTCAGGGACGTTCAGAGGCAGGAAAAAAAACCTTCTCTATCGCGTTTCCTGGAGGAGTTTAGGAGCTGTAAAAACGTCAGTCTCTCCTAAACTCTCCTAAACTCCTCTCAACTCTTCTGAACGTCAAGTGCCAACGTTTTTTTAGGTGTGTTGTGGGAGTAAAAACTTTTGCAGAGGGGAGTGTAGTGCAAAAAACGCCTATAAACTAAACTCTCATAGACTCGCCTAAACTCTCATAGACTCGCCTAAACTTTGTACAATATGCTTTCATTTTGTATCTTTTATGCCACGTTTTTCAAGCTAAAAACTTTGGCCCAGATTCACAGAGCGATTACGCCTGCGCAACTGGTGTTGCGCGTGCGTAAGTCTAAATGTGCGCGTGCGTTTAGATGCGCGCGATTCAGAAAACGAATTACGCCAGAAATCTACTTTTTTTTGTCCGGCGTAATTTCGTTAGACAGACGCATCCGTCCGCGCAAAAATGCGCTAGACACACCATTGATTTGCTAGTCAAATATGCTAATGAGGGAGTTGCGGGGATCCACAAAAAAACGCAGTTGCTGCGCAGGCTACGCGATGTGCGCAACAGCAAAATGTCCTGTCTAAAGTTAGAGCACCTAAAAGCTGGTCTAAAAAATGAAAAAAAGTCTACTTGTCAGATAAAGCAACACTGTTAGTGAGGAGTTCAGCAGTCACACGTGTTGCCCAACAATCTGTATGCCAACATGCCAGGGGCATCGTCGCGCATAGCTATACTACTGACTTTAGATGAACAAAGAAGGAGGAGGGCACGGAGGATGGCACTAAGGAGGGCACGGGAGATGTTTTTTTTTTTTTTTATTTGCTTATATAAAATTTACAATTTAAATTAATCTAATACAATATTCTTATCTGATACAAGCCCCTCACTCTTCACTTGATATATCACACACGCATAGACATCTTTGGCATGAGTGATTCTGAGGTGTCTCGCATCTTCAGATTCACCCCTCATGCCATCATGGAATTACCACAACCTTGCAGGAGGACATCACCAGCCCAACACATGGCACCACCCATGACACCCATGACAGCTACATATACAATCAGAGCCCCATCCCCACAGATTTCGAACAGAACATGTATGGGGACAGCTGGCTGGTTGGTGAGTGACATGGGTGGCAGGCATGACTATCCCCTCCCGTGATGCACACCTCACAAGTGGCACATGCATGACTAACATCCTCCTGTCTTTTCCCTTCAAGGTGACTCTGCATATGCACTGGTACCCCATCTCATGACCCCATCTCATGCCAGCTCACATTATGCATCTTTGCACGTTAAACACACACATTAATCATGGCACAATGAGAATGCATGCATGCACACCACTGTGGTCCCTAGCACACACACACCACATCGTCATCACATTGGATTGGCACCAGTCCACCATGCAGGACTTGTGAGCTGCAACGCCATGCCACGGCTCCAATTATGTCACTGTACATTCATACACCATTCACACAGACCTGGGGATCACTTCTCCACCACAAATGAGGGTGACACCCCTTTTCCCGCAGGAATATCACCCCCACATTCCAAAATCATACACAAACAGAACCAAAAAAATTAAATAAATGACGAGCAAAAATAAAAAATGCCCAGCAAAAATATAATTTAAACAAAATAACAACAAAGAAAACACATAAAAGACAAAAATCACTCTGCAAAACAGTCCTCAAATATCTCAAAGACACGTCACAAACAAACAAAAGCACCTTGCTGTAGAGGGAGGGATACAAAGGGATGTATTTTTGCAAAGGAAGTGCATTTGTGTCTGTCTATTTATGCTGTCTGCGTAGTTCATAAAGTTGCCCTAGTCCATTTCCAATTTCACTGATTGCGCCGCTCCCGAGTTGTGAGCATGCTCACATCGGAGCTGACCATGGTCTCCTTCAAGCGCGCATGCGCGAGCCGGCCGGCCCTTCATTTGCATGGGGTCACGGCTCATTTCAATGTAACACGCCCACGTCCCTCCCAATTTGTATTACTCCTCCTTACGCCTCTGGAAAAAATCTTACGCTTGCGCAATTTCCTGCGCAAAAGCTACGTGAATCGGGGGATTACGCGGCTAGATGGCGCAAGTCTAACGTAATGGCGGTGCGCTACGCCGGACCGATAATGCGCCGATGTACGTGAATCTGGGCCTTTGACGTTTTTTCTGCTCCTAGTGTGCATGGAGCCTTAAGCTGCAAAAAAAACGCGGGACCAGTGCGTTCTGAAGCTCCAGCAATAGAGCTGTAAAAACGGCAGACATTAAACGCTCAAAAACGCGCAGAAACACGCAAAAACGCTGCCGCTGCGTTTTTAAAGCTCCAGCTCCAAAAAAAAGTAAAACATTTTTTTTTCTAAAATAAACATGGACAGGCGTTTTTAAGCTGTAAAAAACGCTCAGAAATATGGCTGTAAAAACGCCAGTGGAAATGAAGCCTTAAAGTTACACTGGTAGACTGATATCTTCCTGTTAACCTATGGGCTGTGTCAACCCCTGCAGTTAATTACATAGTGGTAAGCCTTGTTCCCCTTTTCTTTTTTATTTATTTTTTTATTATTATTATGTTTAAAATGTTCCCATAAAAAAACAGAAAACATTAATGGAGGATGGAGGCCCTCTTCCAAATGTTGGGATTTTTGAGTGAGGAATGTCAATTGTTGTAATAAGGTAAGTACACCAGACACAGAAGGTTTACAAATTTATCAACAAGTTTAATATATATAGTTATAAAAACAATTATAAACATGAATTAGACCATATTAGTTACAAAAAGCGAATAAAATAAGGTATGCAGATTGCCATAATTTCCCATAGATAATCCTGCTATTTTCCAATGCCTTTGGCAGTTCAGTCAGCGCCCACCAATTTATCTCACTTAGAACTTTTTCAATAAAGGTATGTATGGAGGCTATGTTAGCCCCTACTTAGGGATATTAGCCGTGAGTTGTTATATCATCTTACTTAACCCCTAACTAGCTCCTTTTTTTTAATTATGTTTTTTAATTTGAATTACTAGCCCCCCTGCAATCACACTAAGGTCTGGGATCTCTATTTGTTGCCTTGGCATGCCGCATTCTGCTCCGATTCTTGATCTAGGGTAGGTACAGTTTTCTTTGTGGCATTGAGTTTGTCTTTGGGGTTCCCCACATATTGGGTCCCTCTTGTCTGCGCATCTTTTGACATTCAGCCATGTTTTGAAACATTTTTGCAAGTATTTTTTACTAGACTGTAATAAATTCACTGAATGAATCTCACACCCCCGAGGAAGGCAACAATTTGCTGAAACATGTCGGGATATTGTGATACAATTATTCTAAAGAAGTATTATGTTTAATTTACGGTCCTCATCACCAATCAATTTAATATTGAATAAAATATTGTCTTCATTTAATCTTGTTTCAACTACCTTTGTGACTTGTTAAGGCACCGTTATAATCCCCTCATCCTCTTCACAACCCTGTACTACTTTATAGGGATGAGGTGCCATATCTAATAGAGGACACACCACTCTCTCTTTTAGGTATTTAGAAGCTCTAGAATTTGTGATTTATGATCATTGTGAAGAATCCCTGCTTACAGATACAGTATTTAAAAATATTAATGGTGTCAGTGGTCAACTTTTTAAAATGCAGAAATTGCGTCTTGCACAAGAAACCCCTAGCAACCTCTGGAGGAACTCTGGTTGAAAATGGCTGGTCTAATAACTAGACGGCTTTATTGCCTCATGATTATTATCACCGGCAGGTTTAAAGTGGTAAATATAAATTTCAGATTTTCCCATTCAAATATACATTTAAAAAAGTACTTTATAGTTTTGAACAAAACTAAATACTGTGAATAAATAAGAATTCTGCTAACATAAGCAATTATGCCTGCTATTCAGTCCATCAGTACTACGTTCGATTTTCTATTGTACTAAGCACTGTATTTTTAACAAAGAGAAACCTAGGCACACTTTATAGGAACTTAGGGCCATATTCAGGTACATTGGCGCATATTTTGACCGGCGTAGCGCACCTCCTTTACGTTAGACTGGCGCAATGTAGAGGCGCAATCACCGTATCCTCGTAGTATTTGCGCAGAAATTTGCGCCGGTGCAACGTAATTTCCAGGCGTAAGGCGGAGTAATTCAAATTGGGAAGGACGTGGGCGTGTTACGTTGAAATGAGCCGTGACCCCATGCGAATGGAGGGCCGGCCGGATTGCGCATGCGCACATGAAGCAGACCATGGTCAGCACCTCTCTGCGCATGCTCATAACTCGGGAACGGCGCAATCAGTGAAATTGGAAGTGGACCCGGGCAACTTAGTGAGCTACGCAGAGAGCTTAAATAGACAGACACAAACGCCCTTCCTTTGCAAAAGTACATCCCTTTGTATCCCTTCCTATACAGCAAGGTGCTTTTGTTCTGTTGTTTATTAGCGTTTGTTTGTTTGTGACGTGTCTTTGAGATATTTGGGGACTGTTTTGCAGAGTGATTTTTGTCTTTTCTGTGTTTTCCTTGTTGTGTTTTTTTTTATTATTATATTTTTGCTGGGCATTTTTTTTTTTTGCTGGGCATTTTTTTGAACTTTTTTTTTTTTTGGTTCTGTTTGTGAATGATTTTGGAATGTGGGGGTGACATTCCTGCCGGAAAAGGGGTGTCACCCTCATTTGTGGTGGAGAAGTGATCCCCAGGTCCGTGTGAATGGTGTATGAATGTACAGTGACATAATTGGAGCCGTGGCGTTGCTGCTCACAAGTCCTGCATGGTGGGCTTGTGCTAATCCAATGTGATGAGGATGTGGGGTGTGTGTGCTAGGGACCACAGTGGTGTCATTGTGCCATGATTAATGTGTGTGTTTAACGTGCAAAGATGCCTATTGTGAGCTGGCTCCTGGCTGCTCTTCCCTCAGAAGACGGGGTAGCCTCGGTTAGGGGGGGATTGTCTGGTTCAGGGGTCAGGTCATCACTTATGTCAATCTCCAGGCCCTTTCTCACTGCGAAGTTGTGCAGCATGCAACATGCACCAATGATCTGGCATACAAAGTTTGGGGATTACAACAGGGTACCATGGGGGGTTCCGGATAGGAGTCATGAGATGCGGTCCCAGTGCATATGCAGAGTCACCCTGAAGGGATAAGACAGGAGGATGTTAGTAGTGCATGTGCCCCTTGTGATGTGTGCATCATGGGGGGGACAGTCATGCCTGCCACCCATGTCACTCACCAACCAGCCAGCTGCCCCTATACATGTTCTGTTCGAAATCTGTGGGGATGGGGCTAGGATTGTATATGTAGCTGTCATGGGTGTCGTGGGTGGTGTCATGTGTTGGGCTGGTGATGTCCTCCTGCAGGGTTGTGGTTAATTCCAGGAAGGCATAAGGGGCGAATCTGAAGATGCGAGACACCTCAGAATCACTCATGCCAAAGATGTCTATGCGTGTGTGATATATCAAGTGAAGAGTGAGGGGCTTGTATCAGAGAAGAATATTCTATTAGATTAGATTATTATATCCATTAAGGTTTTAAAGGGCTATTGAAAGATAGTGAGACCGTGTTTGTAATTTGTATGTATGTTATGTATTGATGTATATATGTATGTATATTTTTTTTGTAATGTTTATAAAAGCAAATAAAACGTTTTTGAAAAAAAAATCCTCTCCCGTGCCCTCCTCCGTGCCCTCCTCCTTCTTTGCTCATCTAAAGTCATTAGTATAGCTATGAGCAAGGATGCCCCTGGCATGTTGGCATACAGTTTGTTGTCCAGCAAGTGTGACTGCTCAGCTCCTCACTAACAGTGTTGCTTTAGCTGACATGTAGACGGATTGTCTAATTTTATTCCACCTTTTATATGGACTCATTTTAGAAAGGACGTGCAGCTGTTGCGCACAGCGAGTAGCCTGCGCTGCACCAACTTACTTTTGTGGATCCCCGTAACTCCCTCATTTGCATATTTGAATAGCAAATCAATGGTGTGTCTAGCGCAGTTTTGCGTGCACGGATGCGCCGGTCTATCGAAATTACGCTGGTCGAAAAAAATTAGATCTCATGCGTATATCGTTTTGGGGATGCGGCGCATCGATACGCATGTGCAGATTTAGACTTACGCCGCGCATCTCCTGTAACGCCGGCGTAATGGCTCTGTGAATCTGGCCCTTAGTTTTGAGTTGGGCTGACATTTTTTTGATAGGGCGATTTTATTTATTTTCCTCGAACACATTGCCCTTCTACTTTTAATTGCGTAGGTCACATTCATGAAACTCCCATGTACTCCCATGTGCTTCCTAACCTCATATTATATGGTTTTGATAAATCTAATGGAAAATTGTACAAGAACATTGTATAATGTATGGCCAGCCTTAGCCCTGGTAGCATCTGTTCCATATACAGCCATTGATATACGTAAACTAACAGGGACCTGAGAAACAACACCCGCACAATATTATACTGAATGTTTAAGGCTGGGTTCACACCTATGCGAATTGGTTGCGGTTTCAACCGCATCCAAAATGCAGAACATTTCTAAATACATTGGGCCAGATTCAGGTAGATGGGAGCATCTTTGCTCTGGAGTAACGCTTCTCATTTACGTTACGCTGCCGAAATTTTAGGAGCAAGTGCTGTTATTCATGAAGCACTTGCTCCTAAAGTTGTGGCAGCGCATCGCAAATGAGCCGGCGGAATTCAAATTGGGCGGGTACGGGGCGTGTATTATTTAAACTAAGCGCGATCCCGCGGCGAACGTACTGCGCATGCGTCGAGTGTCAATGCATCCCAGTGCGCATGCTCCAAATTCTGTCAGTAAACGTCAATGACGTCACATCCCCATTCATGAAAGTTTTACACAAGCGACGCGATTTTGTTTTTATCCGACGCGATGACGACGCCTATACTTAACATAGGATACTCCACTAGGGGGCTGCTTTATCTTTACGCCGCGTATCGCTTACGGAAACGTCGGAAAGTCACTGCGTCGCGCCCGAATACGATCGTGAATTGCCGATTCCCGCTGATTAACATATTTTTTCAGCGTAAATCGGCGGGAACGCCCCCCGTCGCCATTTTTAAATTAAAGTTGCGATGCGATGTCGAAATTCAATTGCGCCGATCGCATCGGAACTCCAACCCGGCGTTTCTTGTTTTCTGGTTACAAAAAACAGAAACGCCGGCTTAAAGTGACAGTTAGGCTGGAGTATCACAGATACTCCAGCCTAACTCTACCTGAATCTGGCCCATTGTTTTCAATGAGGCTGGTTCACATATGTGCGATGCATTCGCACTGTGCATTGCCGGAAATCCATATGCGTTGTGGAGGCCTTGCGGTGTGGCTCAGGTGCGAATTCAGTCCCATTATCTTCTATGGGTACGCAGCTGATTCGCAGATGTGTTCAGTTCTCTTCAGGAATTTCTCTCATTCAGCTCAATACATTTCTCCCCCACTCTCCTCTCACTCAGAACTTCCCCCAGGTCTCCAAATTTGCAGCAAAAACGGAGCTAATCTGCTGAACACTTCCCTTACCTATCTGCAGAGATAAAAGAGCTGAAATTCTCACGCACAAGTGTGAACCCAGCCTAAATGTTGTAATTTCATAAATGTCATTGTATGCACAAAC
Source organism: Rana kukunoris (assembly GCA_029574335.1). Classification (NCBI taxonomy): domain Eukaryota; kingdom Metazoa; phylum Chordata; class Amphibia; order Anura; family Ranidae; genus Rana; species Rana kukunoris. The sequence continues at coordinate 59,976,745 of CM056059.1, forward strand.
TGATTTTCAGTAAAACACAGAAAAATGTTCAGCAGTGTTTGTTTACATCAGGGGTCAAGTCCTGGGGAAAAAAGTGTGGGAACTCCCACCGAAGATCCACTCCCCCACCAAAAAAAAAAAATGATACGCTCATTATGCATAATTACTAAACCGCATGTTTTTTTTTACTCGACCCACTGTACCTTAGTAATCTTTTACCTTTAGTTCTTTCTTAATTCCTGCGATTATTCGTGGCAGACCTCCGCAATGTCTCCTGGGAACAATGAGAAAATTATGCGGCATTGAGGAAGTGACGGAAGTGACGGAATACCCGCACACTACCCGATGAATCCACATACAGGAAGCGGCCAGTAACATAAAAGATTACTAAGGTTCGCCTGCCCCTGACAGTGACTTGAGCTGGGCATCGCCGCTTAGTGAAGGATTGGCTTGGGTGGCTCGGCTGCTCTAGTCCTGCAAAGGGAACTGAGTTCCTACTGGGAAAAAAGTGCAGGAACTCCGTTCCCATGCGTTCCCGCAGGACTTGAGCCCTGGTTTACATTGAAGAACAATTTCAAAGTCTCCAGAGTAAAAAGAACAGCTATTCTTTATGAAAAATGCTAAAAACGAAGGAGGAAAATATTTTTAGCAAATGTATAAGTTTTATATCAACTACAACAGTTAAAAGAGAACAGGAAAAATTGGGCCAGTGGGACTTTAAATGGGGCATGGATGGGTTTGTAAAGTTATTGAGGATATCAACAGTAAAGAATCTATCACAGTCCCATCAGGGAGATCTCTGTGGTCAAAAGAAATTGCTTGGTGATCAATCCAAAAAAGAAATTGAAGGAGTCAAATGTAAACTTAATAATGAAATTTGTATCATAATATATAATACAGAGATCATGCAATCAAAGGCATAATACATGTAGTCATAATAACATTGATATAATAAATATATGACTGCATGTATTATGCCTTTGATTGCATGATCTCTGTATTATATATTATGATACAAATTACGTTATTAAGTTTACATTTGACTCCTTCGATTTCTTTTTTGGATTGATCACCAAGCAATTTCTTTTGACCACAGAGATCTCCTTGATGGGACTGTGATAGATTCTTTACTGTTGATATCCTCAATAACTTTACAAATCCGTCCATGCCCCATTTAAAGTCCCACTGGCCAAATTTTTCCTGTTCTCTATTAATACAGGGATGGGGGCACGGTCAAGATGGGTTCGGTTTCCAAACAGATCACTTTCTTCCTTTTACAACAGTTAAAAGATAATTCCCCCAACTTGGAAAAATTGTTGTTGAAAACAAAGCACTTTAAATTCAGCGACTATAGGGAAAATTTCCTAGGCCCAATTGGAAAGTGGGCCACAAAAACACGCACTAGTAATAGTGGTGGGCCCACTAACAATTATCAATAGTTCTGAACAAATGTTGTCTTAGGCCGCGTACACACGATCGAATCTATCTGCAAATTCGATCGTGTGTGCGGGCGGACAGACAGGTTTTTCCAGCAGACAAATTTTAAAGCATGCTTTAAAATCTGTCTGCTGGGAACCCGTCCGTCCGACGTGTCTGCTGGTTAGTACACTAACCAGCGGACATATCTGTCCGCACATGCGTCGAATGGATTTGACGAATGCGTGGACGTTTTTTACTTCCTGGTGCGGTGACGTGGCGGCGTCAACGTCACCGCCACATCACTGCGCTGTCTGCCAGCGGGGATTTTGGTTTGATCGTGTGTACACAATCAAACCAAAATAGCCCAGCAGACAAATCTGATCAAATCTGTCTGTCAGACCGATTTGATCGGATTTATTTGGTCGTGTGTACGCGGCCTTAAACTAACTCCACGGAAAGGAATCCACTGCATGGTTATTTTGTCATCACCAGTAACCCAGTGTTAGTAATAGTCTGTGCATAAACACCACATCCCAGTCCAGCTATATCCCCTCAAATTTTCCAATGGAATTTAAAAAAAAAACATCTGTAGATGAGAGGGCTTAACTAAGTCAGGATACCTCAGTTGATGAGGCAAAAGATGAGCTCCAGCCAAGAAACCACATTGAATTTCTTGGGAGGTGTAACCCAGTATCAGGCTTGACAACCTACAGCTTCATTTTTAATGGGCATCTGCCAAAGAATCAGGGACACTTACAGCCTAACTAGATTGACGACATAGAAGTTTAACTGCCTCAATAAATGCAAATTACCATTCTGTTAGCAAACAAACAATACTTGCTATTCACTCCACCTTGACACCCTCTGAGTTCACGTCCACTACACATATGACAGCACAGAACAAACACAGTCTTCAGAGACAGAATCTATGGACCTCAAAGCTCAGTAATTTCTAGACATGTGCATTCGTTTTCGTTAGAATGCATTTTCGTCCGAAAATCTGTTTTTTTCGTTATCGTTTTAACAAACGATAACGAAAGCACAAGAAACGAAAACCGAAAGATCCAACATAAAAAATGCTTTATTTTCGTTTTCGTTGCGGTAAAAATTTGATATAGAGAGATTCGACATTTAAGGGAAAAGATTCGACATTATAGGGAAAAGATTCGACAATATAGGGAAAAGACTCGACATTATAGAGAGAAAAGATTCGACATTATAGGGAAAAGATTCGACATTATAGGGAAAAGACTCGACATTATAGAGAGAAAAGATTCGACATTATAGGGAAAAGATTCGACATTATAGGGAAAAGATTCGACATTATAGGGAAAAGACTCGACATTATAGAGAGAAAAGATTCGACATTATAGGGAAAAGATTTGTCATTATAGGGAAAAGATTCGACATTATAGGGAAAAGACTCGACATTATAGAGAGAAAAGATTCGACATTATAGGGAAAAGATTCGACAATATAGGGAAAAGACTCGACATTATAGAGAGAAAAGATTCGACATTATAGGGAAAAGATTCGACATTATAGGGAAAAGATTTGACATTAAAGGGAAAAGACTCGACATTATACAGAGAAAAGATTCGACATTATAGGGAAAAGATTCAACATTATAGGGAAAAGATTCGACATTATAGAGAAAAGATTTGACACTATAGAAATAATAGATTCGACATTACAGAGATTAGATTTCGATCTATGAGAAAATAGATTCGACATTATAGAGAATAGATTCGACATTATTACTAGTCATACAACATTAGAATTCTTGTAGGCGGAATATTCTAACAGAAATGTAAGTTTCTACGTAAAGATTGGACGTTCCGTCGAATATTCTTTTGACCATTCGACAGAAACCAAGTATTATTGGATTTTCGGACGAAAGCTATTCCCCAACGAAAAACGAATTAAATCAAAACGATTTTCGGGAGTAACTAAATAAATTTATTTTCCAAACGAAAACGAAAAAACAAAACAAAATATTTCAGTCTGCACATGTCTAGTAATTTCCCCTCCATAGAAACTGCCCTACAAATCCTGCCTCATAGAGGATCAATCTACTTGTGGTGAGTGGGCTTTGCACTGACACACCCCACTGGAGAAGAAGCTAACTGAACTGTCCCCATTGGTTCATTTTACACTTCTCCACTACTGAAGTCCACTAGCAGAATGTGTCAGTGCCATGATGAGTAGTGGAGAAGCAGACGTTCCCTTTTCCAATGCGGTGTCAAGGCAAGGACACAATGGGGTTTATTTACTAAAGATGGAAAGTGCAAAAGCAGACTCACTTTTGCACAAAAACCAATCAACTTCTAACCTCAGCTTGTTCAATTAAGCTTTGGGAATAAAACCTGGAAGTGATTGATTTCTATACAGAAATTAGCCTGATTTTGCACTCTTCAGCTTTAGTAAATAAAATGTCTGTGCACAACAGCTTGGGAAAAAAGATCCAGATCCACATCCAGATTGTGCAACGTCAAATAACAAAATTGCAAACATGCAGCCTTTTTGATTCAGAGGGGACTACGCTGACCAACCAGAACTGCTCTGATCATTCATGGCATCTCTAGGGAAAGAAGGGAAAGAACAGCATGGTTTTCATCTCCCCAGAACTGCTGCACATGGCTGCTGGAATGGAAAGAGTGTATCACCCATGGATGAAAGTGCAGCAGGGACCAGAGTGTCGGCAGGTGCAGTCTCTTTCTCCACTGTGGGTGGTGCGCAACCCAAGTAGCATTGCAGGGGGAAAGGAAGTCAAGAGGAGCATGGTTGCTCTATGGTTTCCTGGGTCACAACTTAAGGCCCTGGCCCCTAGGCGTGGAGGGCATTTTGTGTGTGTGTATTGTAAGGATGGGTCACCCATCTAACAGGGAGAGTGATTAGGGACAGAGAGAGGTTCCATATGAGTAGAGAAAGGATGGGGACACGCCATCCTACCTGAAGACCTTCACGTCTGGGTCTAGACCTGCCAGGCCGCATTCCGCTTCTTAAGACAGACGACACTGTTGGCACATCTGAGACCTACGCTGCAACACATTGCTGGTGCTTGCCATGAGTGTTTCCGGTCGGGGGGCCTTCCCACCAGGTTTGTTGTGAATTACTGGATTCTACATTAACATACATTTGTGCTCATAAGTTTACGTACCCTGGCAGAATTTATGATTTCTTGGCCATTTTTTGGAGAATATGAATGATAACTCAAAAACTTTTCTTTCACTTATGGTTAGTGTTTGGCTGAAGCAATTTATTATCAATCAACTGTGTTTACTCATTTTAAATCATAATGGCAAATGAAACTACACAAATGACCCTGATCAAAAGTCTACATACCCCCGTTCTTAATACCGTGTATTGCCCCCTTTAGCATCAATGACAGCTTAAAGTCTTTTGCAGTATTTGTGGATGAGGCTCTTTAGCTCGTCAGATAGTAAAGCTGCACATTCCTCTTGACAAAAAGCCTCAAGTTCCTGTAAATTCTTGGGCTGTCTTGCATGAACTGCATGTTTTGAGATCTCCCCAGAGTGGCTCAATGATATTGAGTTCAGGAGACTAAGATGGCCACTCCAGGACCTTCACTTTATTCTGCTGTAGCCAATGACAGGTGGATTTGGTCTTGTGTTTTGGATCATTGTCATGTTGGAATGTCCAAGTACGTCCCATGTGCAGCTTCCTGGATGATGAATGCAGATGTTCCTCCACTATTTTTTGATAACATACTACATTCATCTTGCCATCAATTTTGACCACTCCTCATCATTTGACCAAATTTCCTGTGCTTTTGTAGCTCACAAATCACCAAAACATTAGTGATACACCTCAGTGTTTCACAGTAGGAATGGTGTACCTTTCATCATAGACCTTGTTGCCTCCTCTCTAAATTTAGCATATATGGTTGTGACCAAAAAGCTCAATTTTGGTCTCATTACTCTAAATGACTTTGCGCCAAAAGGTTTGAGGCTTGTCTCTGTGGTGTTTGGCGTATTGTAAGTGGGATACTTTGTGGCATTTGCATGGTAATGGCTTTCTTCTGGCGACTCGACCATGCAGTCCATCTTTCTTCAAGTGCCTCCTTATTATGCATCTTGAAACAGCCACACCACATGTTTTCAGAGAGTCCTGTATTTCACCTGAAGATATTTTGGGGTTTTTCCTTGCATCCCAAGCAATTTTCCTGGCAGTTGTGACTGAAATTTTAGTTGATCTACCTGACCGTGAGTTTGGTTTTAACAGAACCCCTTATTTTCAACTTCTTGATTAGAGTTTAAACACTGCTGATTGGCATTCTCAATTCCTTGAATATCTTTTTATATGCCTTTCCTGTTTTATACAGTTCAACTACCTTTTCCCGCAGATCCTTTGACAATTCTTTTGCTTTCCCCATGAATCCAGAAACGTCAGTGCAGCACTGGTTGAAAGATGCAAGGGTCTGTCAGGAGTTCAGAAACTCATTGACCTTTTATACACACACACTAATTACAAGAAAACAGATCACAGGTGAGGATGGTTACCTTTAATAGCCATTCAAACCCCTTTGTGTCAACTTGTGTGCATGTTATCAGGCAAAAATCACCAGGGTATGTAAACTTTTTAACAGGGTAATTTGGAGAGTTTCTGTTTTCATTATGATTTAAAAAGAGTAAACACAGTTGATTGATAATAAATGGCTTCAGCCAAATATGAACCACAAGTGAAAGAAAAGTTTTTGTGTTATCATTCATATTCTCTGAAAAATGGCCAAGAAATCATACATTCTGAGTATGTAAACTTATGAGCACCACAGTAAGTTCTGTTTTTTTTTTGTACCGGAGTCTGTGTAATTACTGCTGCTGCACCACACTGCACCACCCCACAAGGGGGGTAAAAAGGGTGTAGGGTGTTAGTGCATTTTTTCTGAAAAGGTTTACTAACATTTTAAGGATGTGTGATGTCATTATCGCAGGATTTAGAAAGAACTTGCTTCTTTCTAAATCCTGCGATAACTCGCGGCAGACCTCCACAATGTCTCCTGGGAACAATGACAAAAGCTCCCAGGAGACATTGCGGCATCGAGGAAGTGACGGAATACCCGCACACTACCCGGTGAATCCATATACAGGTGGCGGCCAGTAACAAAGGATTATTTAGGTACAGTGGATCGAAAAGAAAAAAAAAAACATGCGGTTTAGTAATTATGCATATGAGTGTATCTTTTTTTTTTTTTTTGGTGGGGGAGTGGATCTTGGGTGGGAGTTCCCACACTTTTTTCCCCAGGACTTGACCCCTGTTGCTTTGTATGCCAAGCTAGTTTTCAACTGTGCAGACCACCAAACAAAAGAAAGTAGATCATTTCATATTTTCTGAACTAAGTCTTCGGACTCCTCACGAAATTTCCAGCAACTCCCCCAATACCCCTACAGTTCTTTTACTGAATATCCACAGGTGAACAAAGGGAAATAAAATATGCAAATGTTAAGGTTTGATGCTGTCTTGTAATCCTACTGCTCAAGGCAATGTCCCTCAAGATATAGAACTGGTACACTAGATTCTAAAAAAATTTAATAACATTTAAGCGCTTATTTACCCTTAAGCCAAGCACTATCATCACTGGTTTGAGCTCTAATGACAAAAGGCTGACAAGGTTACAATTATGGAATAAGATTAAAGAATCCTTCAGACTCTCCTCAGAAACTCCACCGCTGACCTCTTTCCTAGGTGATCATAGATTCTCCCCTGCATATTTATTTTATTTAATACTAAATTCCACAGCTGGATTGAAAAAGGACTGACTACACTTAAATCATTAGTAATTAACCTGAATTTTCCCTCTTTTGCCTCATTACAATCCAAATTGAATCTCCCAACCTCTGAGCTTCCCCAATATCACTTAATTCAAGACTTCTATGCCACTAACTACTCTTTTTCTATTACACCCCCCAGCACATTATTTGAGCACATTTGTACATCCTCTTCTAAGGATAAAGGTTTAATCTCCCTTCTTTAAATAACTTTCATCAACCTGAGAAATCGAACCCAATGCTCAGCTGGGAGGCCGACTTGGACTGCCCCCTTTCTACTGAGTCCTGGTATAAGATGATTGACAATCTACGTTAATGCAACCAAGCAGTAGCATTCAAGGAAACTCCATTAAAACTGGTTACTAGATGGTATATGGCACCAGCAAAAATCCACTCCTTCTACCCCACCATTTCCCCTGCTTGCTTTAGGGGAATGCAAGATGCAAGATGAAGAAAACTATCTCCACATTTTTTGGAGCTGTAAATTGTTGGATCCCATTTGGCAAGCAGCGATTGATAATTTAGAATCTGCCTGCAAGTCGAATATTACCCTCTCACCTCAAATATGTATACTGTATGCTAGTGTTCCAAATGTTCCCCCACCCTGCAACAGATTGATTCACTCTTTAATTAGTTCCATTCAATGGATGATAGCTTTAAACTGGAGATCACCTAACCTGCTTTGGTCCCAGGTTTTAACCAGAATGGAAGCACTTAGATTATCTGAGAGGATCCACCATACACTAATAGACAGTATACAAACCTATGACAAGAAATGGCCCTACTGGACTGTAACGGTCACCACCGTTTACGACCTTCCATCCACCCAAACAGCTTATCCGACACACCAACAAACCAGCAGACACGATCCATATCAATTCCCCAGAAAATGAGACTGACCGCTCTATCCTCTGGTTTCAAAATGAATGAATGCTTTAATGGTTTCTTAGCTTGCTTATATATCCAGTAAAACATATTAAAATTAGTTACAGGAACAATGAGTTGCCCTTCAATCCACATCTTTAGACAGACGGCCTGTCTCCGACAGAAAGGTAGCCACACCTGGGCATCAATAGGCTTTAAACCGTGTTATCACACAATGAAATGTCTTTGGAGAAGACCTGAATTAACACCTCTACAGCCTTACACAATGGACAATGAAATGTCTAGGAGTAGATGCATTTAACACCTCTCAAAAGAATGTGTCCCCACATTGAATAAGCCAACAACTTGTAATATCTTAAGACATCCTGCAAACATGAATTATCATTAATGTCCCATCTCATGTAATACATGAATTATGATTTATTAGCCACCCTATGCCCAAAAGGGGCACAGGGTGAACTTAGACACAAGAGTCCGTAGGGCCGCTGGCACAGGAGTATCCCCCATCCCTCAAAAGTCTCTGGGCATCACGGGTCAACCTGTTACATGGACGCCACCAAAATAATAGTGCTTGTATAATGTTCATTCAAATAACTTTCTTCTATGCTTCCCCCTTTACTAGTCCTAATGCTCTCAATAATAACCAATTACCACAGAGAAATTACTCAAACTAGAGTATAAATTATTATATACTGTAACTTTTAAATCAATTGATATTACAATGGTTTCACCTTATATGTCTTATGTTTGACAATACATTTCTGTATTTCTAATGTATAAACATCCACCACTGATATAACCTGTCACTCTGTACTGAAAAATTTTGCTTTTTCCAGTCTTTCAAATAAAACTTTTTGTAAACGAAAAGGCTGACAAGGAAATATTAAGGCAATAACTCCATAGTGTCTGGTAGAAACTAGTTGAGAGTAAAGTCAGTAAAAACAGTGACTGAAAACAAGGTGGTAGCGTTAGGAGCAGGATACAGTAGATACACCCAAAGTAGCATGCTGAAGTTATAATGAGCCTTTGTGGTATATACTGTATATAAAGGGTGGAGATGTTTTGGCAGAAGCACATGATATGAATATAAATCTTTTTTTGCTCTTGTGCAGACAAGTTCATATTACAATTTAGTAAAGCCTAAAACCTAGGAAAGGACAACAGCTACAATGGGCAGAGATTTAATATAGTAATTTAGAATATGGCCTTTAAGCAGAAAAGCCACCCAGAATATGTAAGTAGAAAATGATAATTAAGGCCTGAGGACCCCAAACTGAGTGGGGATGAGAGAGAAGTCATGTTAAACACTGTGTTATCCTTTTTTTGTTTTTTAATGTCAATCTGCTGTCTGTGCTGCAGAAAGAGAGACACAAACCAGGATAAAAACCTGTACATCAGAATTCAGCTCAGCTTAAGAAGTTTGGGAACGTTAAAAAAAAAACATGCATGCTTACCTACCTGCTTCAGCATTGGTCATATGATGCAGCTGTCCACTGCCAGCTCTAAGCCCAAGAACTGAGCGATCATGAGCAGAGAGAAGCGACTGCCAGTCACCACTCTCTGCCCTCATTGGCAGGAAAGGGTGAAAATCTGGCCTGGCTCTCAGCGGCATGCTGAGAAACTGTGCCCGCTGTCTGTAAGGCACCTGGCTGAATCCCGACATTATTGTCTTGAAGGGGTTGTAAAGGTTAGTTTTTTATTTTCTAAATAGGTTCCTTTAAGCTAGTGCAGTGTTTCTCAACTTCAGTCTTCAAGGCACCCCAACAGGTCATGTTTTCAGGATTTCCTTAAAAACAGCTGTGGTAATTACAAAGGCAGTGAAACTGATTAAATCACGAGTGCAAAATAATGAAAAACCTGAAAACATGACCTGCTGTGGCGCCTTGAGGACTGGAGTTGAGAAACACTGAGCTAGTGTATTGTTGGTTCACTTACCTTTTACTTTGATTTCCCTTCTAAATGTTTTTTTTCTTTGTCTGAATTTATCACTTCCTGTTCCTCCTTAGTAAGCTTGCCACCATAATCCATGGGGGTTAGTCAGCCAGAACAGCTTACTGAGGAGAAACAGGAAGTGAGAAATTCAGACAAAGAAAACATTTTTTAGCAGGGAAATTGAAGGAAGAGGTTAGTGAACCAACAATGCACTAGCTTAAAGAAAAAAATAAAATAAACCTTTACAACCCCTTTAAGGAGCTTTGACTGTACTTCTCTTTTAAGGACTCACCCAGGAACAAGCAAGTTATCATAAATTCCACTACTTATCTACTTCCCACCCATTGCCTATAAACATCACCTCGTATTGGTGGCTTCGACAACGTACCTGTACATCACCTCGCATTGGAGGCTTCTGCACAGCTCACAGAGTGTGCAACCAGGAGCCCAGTGGCTGGTATGTCACCAGGGCATAGCGCATCACATTACCGCTGTGTCCGGGTGATAGGAAGTTTACCATGTGATTGCTGTGTCCATTCACAGCGATCACAATGGAAAATGAAAGCAAAGATCAGTTCTCTCTTCTCCCACTGTGAGAGAAGAGAGAACCGATGCTGAAGCCTGTGAGTGTACAGCAGCCTGTGAGTGTACAGCAGCCTGTGAGTGTACAGCAGCCTGTGAGTGTACAGCAGCTTGTGAGTTTACAGCAACCTGTGAGTGTACAGCAGCCTGTGAGTGTACAGCAGTCTGTGAGTGTACAGCAGTCTGAGTTTACAGCAGCCTGTGAGTGTACAGCAGTCTGTGAGTGTACAGCAGTCTGTGAGTTTACAGCAGCCTGTGAGTGTACAGCAGCCTGTGAGTGTACAGCAGTCTGTGAGTGTACAGCAGCCTGTGAGTGTACAGCAGCTTGTGAGTTTACAGCAGCCTGTGAGTGTACAGCAGCCTGTGAGTTTTCAACAGCCTGTGAGTGTACAGCAGTCTGTGAGTGTACAGCAGCCTGTGAGGCTGCATGTACACTCATAAACTGAAGTGCCAGCCTGACCCAGTGTCCCTAATCACTGCTCCAGTGTAGTCATAATAAACAATGCAGCCAGTTCTATCGCCTGTCCCATTGCTCACAAAAACACCACGATACACCATATCAATGTCCTGATCACCGCCATACCCCATACCAGTACCATGATCACTGCCATTTGCCATACCAGCACCCTGATCACCGCCATACGCCATATTAGTGCCCTGATCACCCCCATACTAGTGCCCTGATCACTGCTATACACCATACCAGTGCTCTGATCACCGCCATAAGCCATATTAGCCCCCTGATCATCGCCATACCCCAAATCAGCGCTCTGATCACACCATATGCCATACCAGCATCCTGATCATTGCCATACACCATACCAGTGTCCTGATCACCGCCATACCCCATACCAGTGTCCCGATCACCCCATAGTCCATACCAGCATCCTAATCACCAACATACCCTATACCAGCATCTTGATCACCACCATTACCCATACCAGTGTCCTGATCACTGCCATACCAGTGTCCTGATCACAGGCATACCAGCAGCCTGATAACTGCCATACTAGTAACCTGATCACAGCCATACCAGCATCCTGTTCACCACCATACCAGCATCCTGATCACCAACATATCTTATACCAACGTCCTGATCACTTCCATATCCCATAAATAAATAGAAGCATATATCATTTATTAAAACCATAAAAGCACACTTACATATGGGAAAGCAAAGGGCTGCAAAACTGTAAAGATGCTGAAGAGAAGCGCAGCCGGCTGTCCGGCCCACACAGCTGTCATGCACAGACTCCAGGGACGTCAGAGGCGGTAGGCAGCGTCTGCAGGTGGAAGAAACACTAGTAAGGTTCTTGTTTAGAGATAGATACATGTAGGCTTTCAACATGTCAGATAGTATAGTGATTTTGCCACATCCTTGTGTATATAAAAAGGTAGTTTGTAGCCACCCAAAAAATTGGGACTTTAAATTGGCAAAGACACTGAAAATTGATTAAAAGATCTGAATTTATTATACAAATAACATATAGATTTATATAAAAAAAATCATCTAAACATGTTGATTGTGAAAACAGAATTTGACATGATTACCATAAAAATAAAAAAACACAAAAAATCTTGCAACAAGTTGTATGATACATTTGTAAAGTAAATATCACTCCATTGCCCGGTAGAACTTTCCGGTGTCCGACATCTGGGATAAGTTCTAGCGGTACCAAAAGCATTTCAGGTTTTAGATTCCCTTCATCAATGACCTAGATACAAACCAGCTCTACTGGTTTAAAACACTTGCCAAACATACCATCATGATCATGTAAAGATAAGCAACATTCTGCCAAGTTCATGCAATGAAATCTCTATGGCATGAAGTGGAAAATCAACAACTAAGTCACACTCCCACAGTAACCACACTTTAACCAAATCATGATAAAAGCAGAAAGCATCAATTAAGTTGCATTGCAGATTAAGGCTGAAATATATGTACTCAACCTGCCCTTAAATTAAAGCTGCTAGACTGTGATCAGAAGAAGCCTGATCAATAGTTCAGCTTTATTGAGCCTTACCTACGTTCTGGTAATCGTTTGCTTCTGCCTGCTGCCTGGTAGTGTTCTGGTAATAGCATGGCAGGCTGCAATGTTAAGAGTTAATATTAATAACTATCAATTAACTATTAATTATCAAGTGTAACCTTGGGAAGTCAGTCAGTCCGGAGGAGGGATGCAGATGTATGTCTGTCTGTCTGTCTGTACGTATATCTTTTAGGCCTTCTGATCGAAGAGGGCAATCATGTGATTGGAATGAGGTTTGGGTTTGAGACCTAGAATGCTCAGCAAGGGGATTATAGCACCATGGAGGAACATCAGCCTAAAAAGGGTACCAGAGAAGCTGGGTAAAAGCTTGGTCCTTGGCTGAAGTGTGGTGGTCTCACCCCTATGAGTTGGAAGCTGAACCATCCAGTGTCTTGCAACCAGGAGCAGATTTCACAGAATTCTGGGTTGGCTTAAAGGCTCTCTATTTTAAAGCATGTAAGTACTTTTCATCCCTCCTTGTTTGCTCTGAAAAGTGACTGACTTCTATTCACATTGTTTCACTGCTGCCGAGTAGTGCGAACAGACCAAAAGTTTGTGTGAACTTTAGAACCCTGTTAAAGTCTATGGGACTCGAACTTTTGAAATCTAAAGTACTAATTTTAAAGGCTAATTAATTTCCAGATTATTGTCCTAAAAAGTGTTTGGGGACCTGGGTCCTACCCCAGGGGACATGTATCAATGCAAACAAAGTTTTAAAAAACTGACGTTTTTTTAGGAGCAGTGATTTTAATAATGCTTAAAGTGAAACAGTAAAATTGAAATATTCCTTTAAATTTCGTACCTGGGGGGTGTATAATATGCCTGTAAAGTAGCGCTTGTTTCCCGTGCTTAGAACTGTCCCTGCACAAAATGTAATTTCTCAAGGAAAAAAGTCATTTAACCACTTCCCCACCGCGCCATAAGCATTTTACTGCTACGGCGCGGTGGAGTTGCTTTGACACGACGTCCCTGGGACGTCCTCGTGCACTTCCGCGATTGCGCGTCCCCTGGGACGCGCTCGCGAAAGTGTCCGTGCTCGCCGGGTCTAGAAGACCCGGCGCATCACGGATCACGGTAAATTGCCGCTGATAGCGGCCGTTTACCACGTGATCGCGCCGTCGAATGACGGCGCGATCACTTGTAAACAAACCGGCGTCATTTGATGACGCCGGTTCCTCCCTCTCCTCGCTCTCCGCTCTGTACCGTTCGGTACAGTGTGCGAGGAGAGGGGGGGGAGCGGGGTGTCAGCAGCTGAGCTGTGGCTGGATCTGTGACAAATGCAGTCACAGATCCAGCCATCCCTCAAAACATCCCAGCTCTGCAATCCCCTAGTACCCTGCAATCCCCCCAGTACCCAACAATCCCCCAGTACCCAACAATCCCCCAGTACCCCACAGTACCCCACAATACCCCAGTACCCCACAATACCCCAGTACCCCACAATACCCCAGTACCCCACAATACCCCAATACTCAACAATACCCCAGTACCCCACAATACCCCAATACCCCAATACTCAACAATACCCCAATACTCAACAATACCCCAATACTCAACAATACCCCAATACTCAACAATACCCCGCAATACCCCGATACTCGGCAATACCCCGATACTCGGCAATACCCCGATACTCAACAATACCCCGATACTCAACAATACCCCAATACTCAACAATACCCCGCAATACCCCGATACTCGGCAATACCCCGATACTCGGCAATACCCCGATACTCGGCAATACCCCGATACTCTGCAATACCCCGATACTCTGCAATACCCCGATACTCTGCATGATACTTTGCAATACCCCAATACTCGGCAATACCCCAATACTCGGCAATACCCCAATACTCGGCAATACCCCAATACTCTGCATGATACTCGGCAATACCCCAATACTCGGCAATACCCCAATACTCGGCAATACCCCAATACTCGGCAATACCCCAATACTCGGCAATACCCCACTACTCTGCAATACCCCACTACTCTGCAATACCCCACTACTCTGCAATACCCCACTACTCTGCAATACCCCAATACTCTGCAATACCCCAATACTCTGCAATACCCCAATACTCGGCAATACCCCAATACCCTGCATGATACTTTGCAATACCCCAATACTCTGCAATACCCTGCGCGATACTCTGCAATACCGCCTATGGAGATTTTTAAGTAGCGAAGTTTGGCGCCATTCCACGAGTGTGCGCAATTTTGAAGGGTGACATGTTGGGTATCTATTTACTCGGCGTAACTTCATCTTTCACATTATGAAAAAAAATTGGGCTAACTTTACTGTTTTGTTTTGTTTTTTTTTTAGCACAAAACAGTTTTTTTTAAAAACACGCGTTCAATAAATTTCTGCGAAAATACCGTGCGCGATAAAAAGTTGCAACAACCGCCATTGTATTCTTTAGGGTCTTTGCTAAAAAAGCATATATAATGTTTTGGGGTTCTATGTAATTTTCTAGCAAATAAGTGTTGATTTTTACATGTAGGAGAGAAATGTCAGAATTGGTCTGGGTGTTCCAGAACGCCTGATGGCGCTCCCTGCATGTTGGGCCTCTGTATGTGGCCACGCTGTGTAAAAGTCCCACACATGTGGTATCGCCATACTCGGGAGGAATAGCAGAATGTGTTTTGGGGTGTAATTTGTGGTATGCATATGCTGTGTGTGAGAAATAACCCACTAATATGACAGAAACAAGTTTTTTTTTTTTTTTTTTACAGAATTTTCAGTCGTTTTTCTTTTATAGCGCAAAAAATAAAAAACCCAGAAGTGATCAAATACCACCAAAAGAAAGCTCTATTTGTGTGAAAAAAAGGACAAAAATTTCAAATGGGTAGAATGTTGTATGACTGAGTAATTGTCATTCATATTGTGAGAGCACCGAAAGCTGAAAATTGGTCTGGTTAGGAAGGGTGTTTAAGTGCCCAGTGGTCAAGTGGTTAAAATCATTGGTGGCTATAATGAATTGTCAGATACCAGCAATACAGAGAAAAGTCATTCATAAAAAAATAATGCGTGGGGGTCCCCCCAAATTCAATTATCAGGCCCTTCAGGTCTGGTATGGATTTTAAGGGGAACTCCACCCCAAATGTAAAAAAAAAAATGCCGTGGACATTTTTTTTTTATGAATGACTTTTCTCTGTATTTCCGGGAGCCGACAATTCATTATAGTCGCGAGTGATATTAAATTACTTTTTTTCCTTCAGAAATGACACTTTGTGGAAGGACAGTTCTAAGCATGGGAAACAAGCGCTACTTTACAGGCATACTATACACCCCCCCCCCCCCCAGGTACAAAATTTAAAGGAATATTTCATTTTTATTGTTTCACTTAAAGGAATTATTAAAATCACTGCCTCCAAAAAAAACTGCAGTTTTTAAAACGTTGTTTGCATTGATACATGTCCCCTGGGGCAGGAACCAGGTCCCCAAACACTTTTTATTATAATAACTTGCATATTAGCCTTTAAATTAGCATTTAGATTTCAAACGTTCGAGTCCCATAGACTTTAACAGGGTTCTAAAGTTCACACGAACTTGCCGCGAACACCCCAAATAGTTTGCTGTTCTACTCGAACTCGGAGCTCATCCCTACTGCCGAGGACTAGACCCTGAGGTGCAATACTAGCCCTCCCTGCCTGTGAGGTTTCTTATGACTTTGGGGGTCAAGTAGGGAGCTACATACAGGCAAATACAAAACACATTTAAATCCATTTATATTTGTTTTTGACTATAGCTAGTATAATAACCACAAATATTAGGCCATATTAGTGTAGCGCCTGGTTACTTAAAAGGTACCGGTGCTAGTTAAATTTAGAGGGGAATCAGAGTGTTAAGTAACTCTGATCCAATCATTATGTTTAAATCTGGTCTCTGTCTCAGCTTGGCTGTGCTGGGAGCTGGCTATTGTTACTGGGGTGTAGTTCCTACTCCAGGATGATGGGTGGCAGCAGTGGAGTTGAGGTTTGGGTGCTCTTCCCCAGCAGCCAATCAGGAGGGTTGAGCCTCGCTGTGCATGCTGGGGGAGGGTATTTATGGGGCAGAACCCATTGTTCTGGGTTTTTCTTCGGAGTGCGGCGCCCAACTTTAGGGTGACTGCGCATCATGGTGCCCCGATGAAATGGCCTTCTAGGCTGGGGTGCGCATTCCACGCATTGTTCCTGATTCCAGGACCATGTTGGTCCAGAACATTTGAGCCGTGGCAGGGAGCCCAGTAGTCGACTGGGTTCCCAATCCTGAAGATCCCAAGCGCTCCAGACATTATTTTGCTATTTTGCCTGTTTATCTGATTTTAAATGTGAGTACCTTATTTTTACAATAAATGTGAAAGATTTTTAAACGGTATCACGCTATTGGGACTCCCTTTTTCTTCCGAGCCTATACTGAAGGGAGCCATCTAGAGGAACAATTAGAATAGATAAGTCACACCCTGCGGTAGCTGTGGAGGTCTGAGATCCCAGGAGGGAGCACTGATTTGATGACCCTGGATTGAGCCACCCCTGCCAGAGCGCAACACAGGGCGTACACTGTGAAGGCTTTAAACCCCAGGAAGGGGTCTCTGATCTGGTGAGTGCGGGACACACCAGAGCACGGAGGAAGAGGGCACCAGTGAATCACCTGTCAATTTACCCTAATCTGGGCACGTAGCACTTTGGCACGCACTACCAGCACTTTATTGCATGCAGTTTTCAGTCAACCTATCAGCACTTTATTATAAAGCCTATGGACTATTATTATTGTTGAGCACTTTATATTACAGTTTAAATATTTGTTTTTTTAGGAATCATCAGCACTTTATACTACATGGACTTTTGATTATGTTTATATTTTGTGGGATTTTTTAGCACTATATACACTAAGAGGTTCACACTGAGCGACTTGGGATCCGACTTCAGGTCGCCTCAAGTCGTCCCAAGTCGCGCTGTAGAGAAAAACAATGTAAGTGAATGGAAGCGGTGTTTCAGAAAAGGTTCCTGTAAGACTTCAATCCGACTTCTAGGCGATTTGTACCCATTGATTTGAATGGAAGTCGCTTCCAAGTCTGATCACTGTCTTAACTGAAGCTACTTTCCAGATAAGATAACATACATTTCTCAGGCAAACCTCTCCCTCCCCCTCCCTCTCCCAGAGCTGATTGCTGTTTTATTGGCCACTGGAATGTCTCCTGTCCTGGAGATGACTTCAAGTCGTGTTGTTAATCGCCCTAGATCGCCCTGTGGTTCATGCTCAAGTCGTGTCGGAGTCACCTCTGAAAGTCGCGCTGGAAGTCATGTCGCCCCAGTGTGAACCGACTCTTGCGTTTGTTTTGTATTTTTTCATATTTATGTCCATATACATTTCTTATATACCTTTTTTATCTTTATACTGCACCGTTGCCTGTGTAATTAGGCTTTTTCAACACTAGGAGGCGCCAACACCTATTAATACGTTTCCCTTTTTTCATAGTACATTTATTGTTTAAAAATTTAAAAAAACATTTAAGCTTTATAACAACTTTAAAACACAGCTATGGGAAAAGTAAAAATTCTCCCTTGCAGTGGGGCTGTGCCCGCACTGCAAGGGTGACCTGCTCATTTACATCTAAGGGGAGAGTAAAGACATATTGCTCACCTGACAATTAATTCTCCTAGCAGAAGGAGAGGGTGGGGCCTTGATGTCATGCTCTCCACCATGTCCAATCTGAGAACGCTTTGCATTCATTCATAAGATACAATACATCTGCTGAATGGCAGCTGACCTTCTGTGTTTAGAATGCAGCAGACCAGCCACTCAGCAGGGGACATGGAAGCAGGTGGATAACACTGGAGTAGCGGTGTTTACTTCAATTATTTCCAGTTTCCAGGGGCATCGGCCATGTATTGTATATGCATATTGTAGTTACTTTGCTCCAAGCCTGGACCCATGTAACTACCGTATATACTGTATTTGAATATAAGCTGACCCAAGTATAAGCCGAGGTACCTAATTTTACAACACAAAAAACTGGGAAAACATATTGACTCGAGTATAAGCCAAGGGTGAGAATGCAGCAGCTACTGTAAGCAGAAAAGAGAGTCAACAATGCTCATTTGCACGCCTCTCTGTGCCCATTGCAACCTCACTGTGCCCAACCTCACTGTGCCCATTGCAACCTCACTGTGCCAACTTCACTGTGCCCATCATCACTGTGCCAATTGCAACCTCACTGTACCAACCTCACTGTGCCCATCATCACTGTGCCCATTGCAACCTCACTGTGCCCATTGCAGCCTCACTGTGCCTGAGTCAGTGTACCTGAAATTATTGACAGGCTGCGGGCGTCCATTTATTGTTTAAAAGTCGCGGTCTCCTCCTGGTCCCTTCCGTGATAGGCGTTTCTCAGCAGACACAGTTCCGCCTATCACGGACGTTCTCTCATCCTCGGACTCAGTTTCCCAGCAGACACTGTGTTCAGTGTCCGCCAATCACGGACGTCCTCTTGTCCGAGGATGAAAAGACGTCTGTGATTGGCAGAACACTGAACACAGTGTCTGCTGGGAGTCCGAGAATGAGAGAACTGTGTCTGCTGAAAAATGCCTATCACGGAACGGACCAGGAGGAGATGGCGACTCTTAAACAATGGATGCCTGAAGCCTGTCAATGATTTCAGACTCGACTCGAGTATAAGCCGAGAGGGGGGATTTTCAGCCTTAAAAAAGGGCTGAAAAACGTGGCTTACACCCGAGTATATACGGTATGTATAAAATATCCATACCTGGAATCCTTTTTTAATACAGCCTTCTTCGGACTCAGCTGTAGATAGTTATTTTTCGTGTTTTAGATAAAAAAAATTGGGATAAGTATTTGCTGGCCTACCATTTCTCTTCTTGTGTATTCCTGTCCCTTGGAGGAGAACAAAATTAGTTCTTTGCGGTCTTGCCACCATGATAAGGCAGGCAAACATACCAATCTTTACCCAGGAATCCTTCCGAAGCAACGTAATCTTGTAACCCGGAGTAATGGTGTGTTGATGACGGGATAAGGCAAGACCCAACCCAAGCTGTAAACCTTGCAGGGTTGTTTCTGCTGATACCAGTCATCTGCTGACTCCACAACAGATAGACCACCAATGTACCTGACTCTATTCTGATCCAGCTGTAGATAAGATTGCAAGCCATACAGGAAGCATCAATAAAATGTGGGAGAGAGATAAACCACAGGATGCAACAAGGAATAAAGAGGTAATTTAGTGGCAGACGACATTATTCTGCTAATGTGATTCACACTGAATGGCAGTGTGTGTGTTTTAAACACTGTGTGGGAATGTTGCATGTGGGTGCTGTAATTCTCACATCTCTACACTTAATGCTGCCAGCATGGACTTCACAACAACAAGTCACAGGACAGTAAATGCTTGTAAGATTATTATAAACTGTAGTGTGGTTCGCACTCTGCATATGCAGTTTCTATTTATATTGTTTGAGAGGAAAAATAACATTTAAAAGATCTTTCAGCATTAAATAACCTTTTTTTATTAACATCCTCTATTCCCTACCTCGCCTATCTCAACGTTTAACCACTTCAGCCCCGGAAGATTTTACCTTTCCTGACCAAAGCACTTTTTACAATTTGGCACTGCGTCGCTTTAACTGACAATTGCGCTGTCATGCAATGCTGTACCCAAACAAAATTTGTGTCCTTTTTTTCCCCACAAATAGAGATTTATTTTGGTGGTATTTGATCACCTCTGCGTTTTTATTTTTTTGCACTATAAACAAAAAAACTAAAAAAAATTGAAAAAAAAAAAACCGATATGGTTTACTTTTTGCTATAATAAATATCCCCAAAAATTATTTAAAAAAAAAACACATTTCTTCATCAGTTTAGGCCAATATATATTCTACATATTTTTGGTAAAAAATCACAGTAAGCGTATATTGATTGGTTTGTGCAAATCTTATAGGGCTAGATTCTCTAAGAATTCCGGCGGCGTAGCGTAAGCCAGTTACACCACATCGTACTAGAGCAAGTGCTTTAATCTTAAAGCACTTGCTCCGTAGGTTTCGCCTGCGTCGCGTAAATCGTGCAGCGTAAACCCGCGCAATTCAAATGGGGCGGCTTGTATTTAAATTAAGCGCACCCCCGCGTCGAATGAACTGCGCATGCGCCGGCCGGGGGAAAAGCCCAGTGCGCATGCTCCAGCTCACGTCGGAAAGCGTCGTTGAAACCGACGTCAAAACGACGTGAGCGTCATTTACGCAACTCCCTATTCGCGAACGAGTTAGTAAAACGACGTAAGCGACGGAAAAAGCCGACGCTGACCCGACGCCATACTTAACATGGCATCCGACGGGACCCGACGGCATCCGACGGTACTTCGTAAGGTTACTCCACATAGAAGCTGGGGTAACCTTACGCGAACGAAAACGACGTACGCGACGACGGGGCGGCGTAAAAGCGATCGAGAATCGGCGTACTACCTCATTTGCATATGCAAATGCAAAAACAACGTAAAGGCCACCTAGTGGCCGGAGTTGTCATTACAACTACGATCCGCAAGTGTAATGGTGTAATGGTGTAATGGTTTTACACTTGTCGGATGTAGAAGCGTATCTATGCAAAAGTGATGCTAAGCATCACGCGCATAGATACGAGACAAAAAAAACGGCGATACGACGGGGTATCTGAGATACTCCGTCGTAACGCCGCTGAGAATCTGGCCCAGTGTGTTTACAAACTATGCAAAAGGTTTATGGCATTTTTATTATTATTATTTTTTTTTTACTAGTAATGGGTGTGATCTTTTTAGCGGTATTGTGACATTGCGCCGAACAGATCAGACACACATTTGTGGGACCATTGACATTTATACAGCGATCAGTGCTATAAATATGCACTGATTACTATGTAAATGTCACTGGCAGGGAAGGGGTTTAACACTAGGGGTTAAATGTGTATTCCCTCAGTGTGTTCTAACTGTATGGGGATAGGACTGACTAGGGGAGAAGACCTGTGGTTGTTCCTACTTACTAGGAAAAAATGATATGTCTCCTCTCCCCTGACAGCACAGGGATTTCTGTGTTTATACACAGAAACCCCTGTGCCTGGCTCTCGTGCACAGGATTGTGCTTATATGTACAGGATTTTGCACAGCGGTGCCATTGTGATGCAGCAAATGTGCGCAAGTCGGTCAGGAACCGGTTAAAAAGCTAAATAGCTCCAGAGTTGCAAAGAAGTCACGGTGCCCTCTGCTTCCATAATATAGCCTAAGCTCCAGTCATGTCAAATGACCATCCCTGCAGCCTCCTGGGTAATCGCTGTCACAATAACGGTAGGCTTTGTTTAATGCTGAATTCCAGGCATGGATTTTATTGCATAGTTACATTGGATCAGCTTGGACCAATGTAAGTATGCATGCAGTCATACCTGTGGGATCCCAGTGGAGAATCGCTGTCGTAGTCTCTGCTACCACAAAAAAATTTAATCCAAAGAGTGTACAAGTACACAGTACATACAGCACTCCTAGAAGTTCATAGTCCATTGGTCCATTGGAATTTTCATCTGTATCTGTAGAGTATCAACAGGGTAGAGGAATGTATCCATCCAGTTGCCTTATACAATACTCTACCCTGTTGATGCTCTACAGAAACAGATGAAAATTCCAATGGACCAAGGGACTATGCACTTCTCTTAGACCACGTACACACGATCAAATCTATCTGCTGGAAACAGACCAATTTGATCGGATTTATTTCATGGTGTGTACGCGGCCTTACTGTTCGCTTTCCTCTACCACAGTAAATGCCACTTTCTTTAGGGTGCTGTGCTAAGCATCTGCTCTGTTGCACAGAAACCACAGGGGAGGGGCACTCACTTGGCATAGGCTCTATTCACAAAATGCCTTGCATTTTTTTTAAAGAATGCAAACTGTTCTTTGATTGAGTGGAGGTAGAGAGGCAGCATGCTGATGTCACAATCTCCAACTTGTTTAATCAGAGAACCTCTTGCATGGGACTCAGAAGACAGCAGGAATCACTATAATAGCAATTCCTACTTTAGTAATTCTCTGTTTTCATATGAATCCCACAGGTATGGCGTATGCATTCTTACATCGGCTCAAGCTAGACCTATGTCATTATGCAATAAAATCCATACCTGAAATTCAGCTTTAAAGAAATACAGCAGTGTACTCTTGCATTAGTTTGTGTCAGATCTCCTCACACATATGCACAAGATCTGGCATTGCATCATCCGGGGGTAAATAAAAAGAACAGTAGGCAGATAATACTGGTTTCTGATGATTAGAACAAAATGGCCATGCAGAAGAAGTGAAGAGGCTATAGAGTTAGCAACAGTCAGGGGATGAACGTAAATATGTATATAAATATTAATTAAAAAGTTACATTTTTGTGTAGCCAGATGCAGGGGGTACTAAATAATAGAGAGGAAAAGACATCTTTAGAATGCACAATAGACTGATTGTTTCTCCCCCAATGCTCAAGCATGCACTTCCAGCCTCTAAAGGGAGATCGCTTTTTCTGATTTGCAGCAAAGAGCCTTGGCACTTGTAGTTTACCAGCTAATATCTACTGATATGTCACTGGCCTGTAAACAAACTGCCTTTAATTCACCTGAAAACTGGTGTGGGATATTGCAATTACATTCGTCTATTTATAAACTACTTGTAAATATTTGTTCAAGTTAAGTGTATTAATTAGTGGTTTATCATAGTGGTTGATAACCATCATTTGAAACCCTGGCCCATTTTTGGGGACCAAGAATTTTAAGTGGAGGGAGTGTGTAGCCAGGTACAGGGGGTACTAAATATTGGAGAGGAAAGAACATCTTTGAAATGCACAACAGACTGAAAATGTCTCCCCTAATGCTCAAGCATGCATATTACATCACTTATAGCCCCTAGAGGGAGATTGCCTTTTCTGATTTGCATCAAAGAGTCTTGCGACTTGTAGTTAAACAGATAACATCTACTGAGGAGTCAATCCAGTTGCGGCTGCACAGCCCTGTGAAGCTGTATTGTTAGTATTGCAGTGGGCAACCAGGGGCAGTAAAGCTTCAGCTCAACTGCCAGCTATAACTGCCCCATGGGGCCACCAGTGTGAAAGAGCTTTAATGTCAGTAGAGCAGGCAAGTGTTTTTTTGCTGTTGTCTGGGTTCCACCTGGGGGATATTCTCTTACCTTTGAGCCCTTAGCCTGAACATTGAAATTAAATACATTTTGGTGTGCTGTAAGTCCTTTCAGAATAAATGTGCTGCTTTAACCCAAAGTATAATGATGTTTCAAATACCACAGGTTAATGTGCATCCGGTAATGCACCATGATGATTCAGTTTGAATGGCTATTCGGGAGTACTAAGAGTGAAGAATATGCATCAACTGCACACTTTGACACCTGTGCGTTTTAGGACGTCTCATGATGCATTTACTGCTCTTAATAAAATTACTGTATGTTGCATTTACTGCTCCTAATAAATTGACTGCAGAAGAAAATGCAAGCAATTGTTATCGTACCACACTTCCTCTTTTCATTGGAAAAATTATGTAGTGAAAATTGAAGAACAACAAACTGCCGTAACCTGCTGATAAAATCACTTATGAGCGCATTGTCTGTAGACACATCTTTAACATAACCTATCGTCGTAGCAGCACTTCCGGTAATAGGAAAACCACAGACACCAGTATAGAGACAAGATTAAATGGGTGGCTTATAATGTGTCTTATGTTGTACATTGCTATATTAAGAGATAAAGGAATTTTTCCATGTACCCTGCTATGGTGGGTGAAAGTTGATATTTGAGGCTTTTTAGAAAGTACTTCACATGGTAGAAGGAACTTTAACTTGTTTTGTTCGTTGTTTTTCTTAAAAAAAACAGGACACAAGGGTACGGCAAGAACACTAAGGCCGCGTACACACAAGCAGACTGATTTGTTCAAATCGGTCGGGCCGACCGATTTGAACAAATCTGTCCGCTGGGGACATATTGGTTTGATCGTGTACACACGATCAAACCAAAATCCCCGCCGCCAGATGGCGCGGTGATGTGGCGGTGACGTTGATGCCGCCACGTCACCGCACCAGGAAGTAAAACACTTCTGCGCATGCCTCGTAATCATTCGGCGCGTGTGCGAGAAGACATGTCTGCTGGTTAGCATACTAACCAGCAGACATGTCGGGCGGACGGGTTCCCAGCCGACAGATTTCAAAGCATGCTTTGAAATCTGTCGGGTGGCCAAATCCGTCGGCTCGCCCGTACACACGGTCGAATCTGTCTGCTGGGACGGTCGGGCCGACCGTTTCCAGCAGATAGATTTGATCGTGTGTACGCGGCCTAAGGCTCCATGCACTCTGGGCTTTAAAAAAAAAAAACTGCATTTCCCTCAAAAGAAAAAAATGCTCATATAGAGCATTTTCGTACATAGTTTAGGCAAATTTAGCGTTTTTTCTGCCAGAAGGCCCCAATCAAAAAAACTCTCTCTCTCCCTCTCTCTCTTAATCAGGTGTCACCAGCGGAGCCCCTCCTTACATCAGGTGTCCCCAGCGGAGCCCCTCCTTACATTAGGTATCCCCAGCGGAGCCCCCCCACACGGGGCAGAAGGGTTAGCGGAAGCTCCATTTCCCACCTATCCTCGTGTGTTCAGTGGAGAGGGGAGGGGCCTCCGAACGTAAAGGCAATCGGCTCCAGTGTATAGGAGAATTGTGTACTTTTACACTGAAGATAGAAGCCGATTGGCTGCATGGATCGGAGGTCCCTCCCCTCTCTACTGAACACACGGAGAAAGCCTGAAAGAGATCTCATGGAGGCAGCGGTGGCAATCTTTTTGTAGCCTGCTGCGGTCTTTGTCAAAAATAAGGGTTCAAAAATCTGGAATGTCCCTGGGAAAATTAGGACTGTTGGCAAGTATGCATTCATTGTGTACTTTTGTGTGATCTCTGTGATTGGTCACTGTGATCACATGGTACAGACAGGGCCAATCACAGTGCATATGTATTATGTGGTGATCACAGCTTCAGAATAGTAAACAACGAATAAATGGATGAGATTCATAAAAATTATTGTGTAAAAACAGTGATCATCACTGTTATAAGCAATCATAGCAGAGGTGTATTTAGGTTTTGTGCTGCCCTAGGCCTGACTAAACTTGCACACCCGCCCTGTCATATTCATGGGAAGAGGACAGAGGGACGCCGTGGGTGACGGACAGAGGGACGCCGTGGGTGACGGACAGAGGGATGCCCCGTGGGAGACGGACAGAGGGATGCCGTGGGAGACGGACAGAGGGATGCCGTGGGAGACGGACAGAGGGATGCCGTGGGAGACGGACAGAGGGACGCCGTGGGTGACAGACAGAGGGACGCCATGGGAGACAGACAGAGGGACGCCGCGGGAGACGGATAGAGGGACGCCATGGGAGGCGGACAGAGGGACGCTGTGGGAGATGGACAGAGGGACACGGACAGAGGGATGCTGTGGGAGACGGACAGAGGGAGCCATGGGAGATGGACAGAGGACAGATGCCGCTTGCAGCCTTTTCCCAGGATCACCGCGAGGTGCGGGCAGGATGTTTTAGGCGAGGCCACAGCTTCGGCCTAGTCCTCAGAGCGCCGGTCGTATGAAACAAAATTTATTTTTTTTGCCCATGTCTACCTTCCCAGCCAAGACCCCACTTGCCAGGATGCTTTTTCTAGTCGCCATGGCGACCGGGATTTGTCAAACCCTGGGTTACAGCGTGGCTACCTCTCTGGTGGTGCGGGTACAGCGTGGCTCCCTCTGTGGTGGCGCGGGTACAGTGTGGCTCCCTCTCTGGTGGCACTTGTACAGCGTGGCTCCCTCTCTGGTGGCGCAGGTACAGCGTGGCTCCCTCTCTGGTGGCGCGGGTACAGCGTGGCTCCCTCTCTAGTGGCGCAGGGTACAGTGTGGCTCTCTGGTGGCGCAGGGTACAGCACGGCATGGGGTACAGCACGGCTCTCTGGTGGTGCGGGGTACAGTGTGGCTCCCTCTCTGGTTTCTCAAGCACAGTATTCTCTTTTGCGCTTCTTCTAACACCCCCTTCCTCCAGCAGAGTGCTTGCATGCTGGGGGCTGTAGCTTAGTGTCTATGGACACACTGGGGCCAGAGACTTAATTTCCCATGATGCCCCCCCCCAGAGTCTTGTGATTGGCCCTCTGCCGCCCCCTGCAAAGTGCCGCCCTAGGCCTGAGCCTTGTCGGCCTAGGCCAGAATACATCCCTGAATCATAGTGTGTAAGAGTCTGATCACTTCCCCAGAATATTACAGCAAAAAAAGATAATTTGTGAGCTATTTGTATTATCCTTTTTATTTAATGCGTCAAGAAATAAGAACATACCGGTATATCAGGATTGATTGATTTTCAAATATATGTACCATAGTTTGTAGTGTGTATAACTTTTAAACAGACTGAATATGATACACAAATTTGGGACATTTTTACCCAAAAAAATTTGCAGAATATATTGTGGCATACATTTATGAATAAAAATGATTTACTTGCAAAATTTTATAACAGAAATTAAGAAAAAATCCCAAATTTTTTAGCACTTTTTTCAGCAAAATATATAAAAAAAATGTTGTTCAAAGTGTGACAGCTCTTAAAGTGGAACTTTTAATGCAGAAGAGACATGCTTTGGATCTTCCACATTAAAGTGGTTCTACAGGCTGTAGATTCTTTACCTTCATACATTGTATGCATGAAGGTTAAAAACCTCCTGTGTGAGCTCCCTCCGATCCTGCGATGTTCACAATAGCCTTAACTGTCCAGGGACTATCCCTCCTCATTGGCTGAGACAGCAGTGGGAGCCCATTGGCTCCCGCTGCTGTCAATCACAGCCAGTAAGCCAATGAGGAGAGAGAAAAGGGGGCTGAGCCATGGCTCTATGTGTCTTATGGACGCACAGAGCAGCAGCTCGGGAGTGAGAATGCAGCAGTGCCCCCAGGTCAAGCAGCTTTCGCTGAGAGCACTGCTCAAGGTAGAGGAGCCAGGAACGCTGGTGGAAGACCTGAAAAGAAGAGGCTCAGAGCTGCTCTGTGTAAAACCACTACACAGAAAAGGTAAGTATAACATGTTTGTTATTTTTTTTTTAAAGAAGCTTTAATACCACTTTAAAGTGATGCTGCATCTGACTGAAGTCATCCCACCCTGCCAATGAAAGAGAGCGGCAATCGAGACACAGAAAGATGTCAGCATCGCTGGAGCAGAGGTAAGTATAGTTCTGTTTTAAATCTGAATATTGGCCTGGGCAGGAAGGGGGGTGAAAGTGTCTTGTATTAAATTGGTTAAAAATTTATTAAATTGCATTTTTGGTTTGTCGTACTTAGATGCTGCTTTAGTGAAAAAAAAATTGACCTTTAAAATGTATAAGTCTGAAAGGTCAACATTGGTATTCCAAAACTACAAAGAATGCAATAAGAAAAGCAAGAGTGCAAACACGGCAGCTAAAGCAGATTACGAGAGAAACATTGCTGAGGAGAGTGATGCATTTCCAAAACTTTTTCAAATCTATTAATAGTAAAAAGGTCAAAACATATTGGCTCCATAAAGGATGAGCAGGGGAACCAGCTGTCAATCAGATATACTGTCAGGAATCTAGTTAAAGTTAAAATCCTCTACTGGGATTTAAAGGGCAACCAAAGAATCAAAAAATAATTTTCTTCTTTATGTATAAAACATCTTGTGCTGTTTATTATAATCCCTTAAAAGAACATCAGTCAAAAACAAGCATCACAATTGTTCACAGCGGTTGAACAATAATACACAGTTTAAAAGCTCAATAGTACAACATAATTCTACTAAAGTGTTGAGTGGTAATCCCAGAACCAAATAAAAGTGAACAACCAAAAAATCCTTAGATTGCCGGCTTTCTCCAATGGGATGGGGCACCCAAAGCATTTCAAATCTTTTTATTTTTTTATACTTAAATTTTTTACAATTGTTATTGAAATCAGAATAACAAAGCTCAGCTTGATCTGTAAAAAAAAAAAGTCATCAAAATCATAAGGTTTATTGATGTAAATGCTACATTAAAAAGCATGGTCCATAAAAAAATTTGTACAAAACCATAGCTCTCACCACAGTGAGATCAAACACATCATGAAGCATCATCGGTATATGGTAGATCTCCATTATGAAAAGATAGAAAAATTGAAGTAATATCCATCTGAAGAGATATGCACACATATAATGAAATTGCACCAAATGTTGTTATATTTGTTAGCCATATATAACTTTCTTAAAAGGAAGAGAGTTGTTCACTTTTTCTACCAAGACTGAGAGAGTAAGAAGCAAAGCCTGAGGCCACGTACACACGACCGAGAAACTCGACGGGCGAAACACATAGTTTTCCCCATCGAGTTCCTTGTTTGGCAGTTAAAAAACTCGTTGAGCCAAATTTTCCCATTGCCCATCGAGGAAATAGAGAACATGCTCTCTTTTTGGCTCGACGAGTTGCTCGACGGGTTTCTCGGCGAAAAGTGTACACATGACCGGTTTCTTTGGCAGAATACGCCTCCCATCGAGTTTCTTGCTGAATCCTGCCGAGGAAACTGGTCGTGTGTACGCGGCCTGAATCCATTCACAAGCCACCAACTTTCTGGCACCAAACAGTGTTTTGTGAAGAAACGTGAGCATGTCTACAATTAAGGGATTGACACTGTTTGGGACCCAGGGACCATGGAGATTCCAATACTCTCATGTAGAAATTGGATGACCTGTGTCCAAAACTGGGGACATTGCCAGATTAAGTCACTAAAGGCACCAGGAGCAATCAAACATTTAGGGCACAGAGGACTATGAGCAGTGACATCTTAGGAGCATTATAGGCCCCCGGGCAATACAGTGCACTGGGGCCCTGTCTACACAATCACGCACGAGAATTTACTGACAAAAATCATTAAATTTACTGGCAGAACCACATTTTTTACTGGCACTGTAAAAAAGACTGTAGACACGATACAGTTCTACAGTTCTGACCCGCTGCTCTCCACCATTTTTTACTGGGGTCACTGGGCAGCCAATGGTGTCCCCCAGGCAAGTGGGGCCCCCGGGCAACTACCCAGTGCGCCCAATGGAAAAGACAGCCCTGACTATGAGATGAACAAAATATATCTAGTTGCACAAGAGTGATATATACACTCTATATACAAAGTACAATTGTGCAAAGTGGTCAGATGTTTTTTTGGGACACCAATTTACATGCCTCCAACACTTCACCCCGCTCCTCATGATCTAAGACCCCAGTATTGCCCTCCCAATGTGTCTTAAGAGACTAGGTATGCTGAGATGCAGCCGATATAAGAAAAATATTGTAAAACGTAGAGATCAGTTTATGTGGGTCGTAACCATAAATTACCTCCAGAGCATCTACTGTTGATAAGTTAGGGAATTACTAGACATGTGCATTCGTTTTCTTTAGAATGCATTTTCGTCCGAAAATCTGGTATTTTCGTTATCGTTTTAACGAACGAAAACGAAAGCGCAAGAAACGAAAACCGAAAGATCCGACATAAAAAATGCTTTATTTAGTTTTCGTTCAGATCCGACGATTTTCGATGCTTTGTCGAATTTCCGTCGTTCAATTTCACAAAGTCATCGAAAATCGTCGTTCTGAATACAGGGAATAGGTATATTCCCTGTATTCAGAACGATGATTTTCGATACTTTGTCGAATTTCCGTCGTTTAAGAAGTCGGGAGTAACTAAATAAATTTATTTTCTGGACAAAAAAGAAAAAACGAAACAAAATATTCCAGTCTGCACATGTCTAGGAATTACTGATGATAAGACAGCAAATTGATTGTGGAGAGCACACCTCAATTGAAGAGAATAATATGATAAAGGTTTGGGAGTGCAAAGTGAAGCCGCGTACACACGGCAGAGAACCTCGACGGGCAGAACACATCGTTCCGCCCGTCGAGGTTCTCTGCCGGCCGTCAAAATCGGCGACCCGCCCGTCGGGAATGGCAACCAGCCATTCATCCAGGCGGGCCGTCGAGCAAAAAGAGAGCGTGCTCTCTATTTCTGCTCGACGGGATTCCCGACGGGATGCTCGCTGAGAGCGTACACACGGCCGAGGTCCTCGCTGGAATGCAGCTTCCAGCGAGGTTCTCGCTGGTTTCTAGCGAGAACCTCGGTCGTGTGTACGCCGCCTCAGACTTCAAATGCTCAAAAGATTTAAATGATCTATGACAAAGCAGGTATATCCTGTTTGAAAACCACACTCCAGGATCGGGAAGCTGTAAAATTTTGGGCAGCAGTTTATTAAATCACAAAGAAGTATCTCTATGAATTCTGGGAGAGCTAGTTTCAGTTATAACCATGTTTCAGACCTGAAAGGAAAGACTGGAATGGCTTGGGGAAACAGGGGAGCCTGTTTGTGAAAACAATGTGCAAAAAGGGGGGTACCCAATGACACATATCATAGATGCTGTTGGTAAGCGTGCATTTTGTACACTTTGTGGTGGAGCACTTATATGAGGAGTATCTGAGGCACCTTTAAGACCAGGAGCACGGTGATCAGCAAGATATAGGAAACAATTTTTGGACTGTGCAATATTTATTAATAATGCTTATGATTTAAAAAAAAAAAAATCACCCTTGGACTCTCAATTATATTTGGATTGTTTTTTATCCTTTGTTCACATGCAATTATCACATATGTGTTAGCGGTTTGCTTTTCAGAGGTGGTTTATTCACCTAAAAGGGGCAGCTTCACATTTTTTTGCATATTGTCATTTTTGGTTGGTGCCAGGGCTTACTAATATTTCTCACAATATATTGGAGAATGCTAGAGTGTGTAGAGAATCTTAGGAAGTAGTATCATCTTCACCAGGTCTATCCTGCCCATAACACCCAAAGGTAGTCTCACCTGCGTCTAAGTTTTGGTTTTAAGCAATGAAAGGAGAGGCTTTGCATTCAAAGTTATATACGTCTTTTGACTCACACTTATCTTCATTAGGGATAAAGTGGGAGATACATGTGGCATGCCTGCCACGGTGGGCCCCCTGCTTTCCTAACAGGAAGGATGGAGGGGTTTGCTATTTCCTCACTGGAGGAGAATTTAGTTTTTTATATCTGTGTGAGCTGTTTTCTGCAAATGACATTCTTCGCACTTCTGGAAGTGATGTCGACCAGAGCATTGGAAGGAGCACTATTTTATTCCCCTTTGGGGATAATTAGGGAACATGTCCCCTCTCTCCCCAGATGGGTGGGCATAGTATTTGCCCCCCTATTTAAACAATTGAGTGGTGGATTCTACTTACATAACACCTGCGGTGGAAGGATGAACTACAAATGCAGAGGACTGATGGGAGGACATACGTATTTGATGCCATTAAAATCCACAATACACTAGGACGCTTCTTACCATATAGTTTTGTTTTTTGTTTTTTCCCTTTAATCTTTGTTACAACCTGGGCACCTACTTTTAAAATACACTGTCTAAACCATCTTTGTCCACTTTTTAAGCTAAATACATGTGCGCTTTTTATTATTTATTACTTTTTTGCTTAAAGGGTAACTTCACTTTCGTGGGGGAAAAAATAGCAAATAAAGAAAAAATTAATATAGCACATATAATTGCGACACTAATCATATTGTAATTCAATGTTATTAAAAATGACCTTTCCTTTTCAATCTGCAGCCACTGTAATTTTCTGAGAATACATTGCAATATGGCTACCTGGAGTGTGTACTGACCACTCCCCATAAACATAATTTCCTGCTTGTGTGATTGGCTCACCAATTTTCCAAAAGTCTGCCTAAAATAAAAGATTTTAGGCATCCCCTACAACAAAAAAATTATTTTTGGAGAGATACTTTCAATAGGAGCACATCTAAAGGGATGCATGCCCAGCAGATTTCCGCATTAGTGCCCTGCAGCTGCACACCTGACAGTTAATTAAGAAACCACTCCCATTACACTCACTCAGTACAGAGGCAAAGACAAACACACAGGGATTACTTCAGAATAACAAAGGGTAGGAATCTGCAACAAAGGTTGTCATAATCCTTGCAATGTACATAGATCATCCAGAGGGGGATGTTTTTTTCTCAACAAAAGTAGAGTTTCGCTTTAGGGTCCTTTCACACGGAGCGGACCGTTTTTCGGTCCGCTCCGTGTGTGTCCGTCGGCTCAGCGGGGGGTCCCGCTCAGGTGTCGGCAGACAGGGCGGTCCCCGCACACTGTGCAGGGACCGCCCTGTCTCTCCTCCGCTCTCCCCTATGGGGAATCGGATGAATACGGACCATTTGTAAACGGACTTGTAAAAACGGAGCGGCGGATGCGGACGTGTGAAAGGGGCCTTAAGTATGCTTTATATTTCAGCCTTTCTTTTCTTTCTTAGTAAATAATTTCCTTTCGGTGCCCAGTCTTTGCCCATTTGGCTTAGGAGTAAAAAGTTGTGATCGAATGGATATTTTGAAATACTGTATATGTCCTACTTCTTAGATTTGGTTTTATATATATATATATATATATATATATATATATATATATATATATATATATATATATATGGGCTGTGAAAATTAACTATTAATTCATTGATTAATCTTTAATTCTTTTGAGCGATTACATTTTTTTTGATCGATCGAAATTCTTTTGATTGGTACTCACCTCTTCACCGGCTTTCGGGTCTTCAGGGAGTTCTGTTGGAGATCCGGTGACATCACGGACACCAGCGGAGCTTGGCCGTGTCCATCTGAAGGGCTCCTTTGCTGTGCCTTCATATCTGCATGCCAGCGAGACCTTACTATCTGCCACACGCAAGGGCTGTTACACTTCCCTCTATCACTTAACTCTATCAACCTGGGATTCTACAGCCATCCACTGGGAGTTGTGATAGTTCCCTTCATGTGACATCTACATGCCAATGGACTGATGTCAACCTCTCCTCATTTGGGTTCAGCAGTGGTATCCTTGTACACATTTTTATACCAGTATTATACTTAGCTACATATTTTTATGACTGCTTTTGATACTGTATGGTATTACTCGCACCATTTTTACAGTTTATGTAGCTACATCGATTTTATCTCCAGTGCAATATTTATATTTTTACCTACTTTAAGACTATAAAAGTTTTATTTCTATTCCCTTCAAGTGCTGCCTGTGTGTTTTTTGTATCCTGCTATCCATTTTTCCAGTGGTTGGGAGCTGCACTGGGAATCAGCCTGCAAGGAGATCAGCTAAAAGTAGTTGGATCTGTATGTGCGTTATAATTAATCGAAATTAGTTGTTTAATCGATTAAAAAAAAAAACGATTAATCAAACACAAAATGTTTAATCAGTAACAGTTCTAATATATATATATATATATACAGTATATATATATATATATATATATAGCTCCTGAAAAAATAAACCAAAAGCCCACACTGTGTGTCATTCCTTTCATGTTTTGTGACAATGGTATTTATAGTAGTTACAAAGAGCGAGTCGAAATGTTTAGACTTTCTGGCCAGTCCTTAATACTCTTGTCCCATATGTTCTTTAAATGCTATATTTGTACCATAATTACTGAAACAAAAGCATACATAACAGTGAAATCCTCTCACTCACAGTATGAACAGCGTGCTGAATAACAATGTACAAATACATTTTCTATCACAAAGAACATAACATGTATAGTATCTCAATGTGTCTAAATCATATGTCAAGGCTTTAACTGTATATTTTTTTCCATTCCCGCATTCTACCATGTTACCTGAATGAGGATACCACATATGATTGCATTATTTGTTGTTTCTACCCATAGTGGGGCCAAGAATCAATGTAAATTTGGATTTTTTTTCCTACCTAAACACTGACACCGAATATAAAATTGTTTTAGCTTTGGTTTACTAATGCTGCATACACACGATCAGATTTCTGATGGAATAAAATCTGATGGATTTTTTCGTCTGAATTCCGATGAAGCTGACTTTCATCATTCTTGCATACACACTATTAGACTAAATTCCGACCGTTCCAAAACACGGTGATGTAAATTACATTATGGCGGACACTTCAGACACTTCGGACACCTTTGACACATTTTTGGGACCATTGTCATTTTTATAGCAATCAGTGCTATAAAAATGCATTGATTACTATAAAAATGCCACTGGCAGGGATAGGGTTAACACTGGAGGGCGAGGAAGGGGTTAAGTATGTTCCCTGGGTGTGTTCTAACTGAAGGGGGGTGGGACTGACTTGGGGAGGGAAATGACAAATCGCTGACAGGACCGGGAGCTGTGTGTTTACACACACAGCTCCCGGTTCTCACTCTGCAACAAACGATCACGGTTGCCGGCGGTGATCACGCCCGCCGGGCACGCACGCCGGGATCAGAGACGAGCAGGGGGCGTGTGCCCCTATTGGCTGAAAGGCGAGATGACATATAGCTACGTGATCTCGTCCAGCCGCGCCGACCTGCCGCTGTATAACTGCGGCGGCTGGTCGGCAAGTAGTTAAGGACCTTGCCCCTTTTTGCGATTCGGCACTGCGTCGCTTTAACTGACAATTGCGCAGTCGTACAACGTGGTTTCCAAACAAAATTGGCGTCCTTTTTTTTCCCCACAAATAGAGCTTTCTTTTGGTGGTATTTGATCACCTCTGTGGTGTTTTTTTTCGCGCTATAAACAAAAATAGAGTAACAATTTTGAAAAAAAAAACAATGGGCCAGATTCAGATACACTTAATTTTGCGCTGCGTAATCGAAATACTCTACGCTGCCGTATTTTACCAGGCTCTACATCGAATTCTGGTAGATTTTTGCCCGTACGCTACGGCGGCGTAGTCTATTTCTCGCCGCGTAATCGAAATACGCGGTTAGGGGGCGTGAAGCATTTAAATTAAGCGCGTCCCCGTGGCGATCGAACTGCGCATGCTCCGTTTAGAAATTTCCCGCCGTGCATTGCGCGAAATTACGTCGTTACGTCATTTTGTTTTTGAGTAGCGTCGGTTACGAACATTCCTATTCCCGGACGACTTACGTTAAAAATAATAAAAGACGTCGACAAACGTAGAAATTCGACGCGGGAACGACGGCCATACTTAACATGGGCTGTCTAATATTAGAGCAGCAAAAAGCTGGTATAACTTTACGCTGAAAAAAGATGACTAAAGATGCCGTAAGAGATTGCGATTGAAGATCGTAATTTTGGGGATCGCCGGCAAAAGCTCATTAGCATACCCCGACGCGGAAAACGACGGGAAGTCCACCCAGTGGCCGCAATTTTATTGCAGCGTAGATCCGAAGGCGTACGAACACGTAATCCAGTCGAATTGAAGCCCGCAGCCGTCTATTCATGGTTTGAGGTTTCCGACTAGCTAAAAAACGCGCGTAATTTGAAATTACTCCAGTCTAACACCAGTTAGACAGGAGTTACAGCTCTCTGAATCTGTCCAATTTTTTTTACTTTTTGCTATAATAAATATCACCAAAAAATATATAAAAAAAAAACATTTATTTTTCTTCAGTTTTAGGCCGATACGTATTCTTCTATCTATTTATGGTAAAGAAAATCGCAATAAGCGTTTATCGTTTGGTTTGCACAAAATTTATACACCCGCAGCGATCGGTTCCGTGGGTCCCACGGGCACGGTCACGGAGCTTCGGACCGGCACACTTGCGACCCATGGCTGAGCTCTTAAAGGGGACGTATATATACATCCCTTTTCCTAGCCGTGCCATTCTGCCAACGTATATCGTCGTGCGGCGGTCCTTAAGTGGATATGCCTAATACTTGTTCAGGGTCAGTGGCTCCAGCTAGCATTTTCAGAGAGAGATCAACAATTGAAGCCCCTTTTTTTTTCTAACTAAAGATGGAAGGAAGGGCTACACATCAACCTATATGTTATATGGTGTTTTCTACAAAATCCCAATTATAAAAATGTTTTTAACATTGTCATATTTGATCACTAATACGGCAAAGCTGTGGTGCCTTTTCTTTGGTATTGTTGCGGCTGATAGACCTGAACTCTCTGTCAACAATGCCTTGAAGCTATAGACGGTGGCAGGCAATAGTACTTATAACAGCATTGTTGGCCAGCGGAGACACATGGACCAGCTGGAGTGTTGTGGTCACGTGAGATAGAAAGTGTATTTAGATGGCAATCTACTAAAACATTTCTGCAGGGTGTATGAAAGCAATGAAGAAGCAACATTTAACACAGTGGTTCTCAACCTTACTAGTGCCGTGACCCCTTGATAAATTTTCCCAAGTTGTGGGGACCCCTAACAGTAAAATTATTTTCGTAGCGTGGGTTGTCAGCACCCAAGGCAAGACAGGTAATTTGTGCCCCTAACCTATGGACATTTAGCACCCCCTGAGTCCCTTCCACTCGTACAGTACAGTGCTGGTGGGGAGTTGGGATGAGTGGCAATGTTGGGGGAAATTCTGATCAGCCAACATAGGTGCTCTTTATCAAGGTTATCTGCTCATCTGAGACCTGTAGTGGGGACTTTTTGTGGCAACTATAATCACAGGTAGTGTTACTCACTGTGTCTCCGGCTTCACTGTGGCTCCAACTTTGTGGTGTCTCGTAGCAGCGACACCTATGCTAAAATCAGGAGATAGGGTCTCCTTCAGCCCCTCCTACTTCACATTCATCACCAGTCAGCTGAGCTCTAGTCTTTGCCCCCCAGCCATGCCGTGAACTAAATGGGCGGCTGCGAAGAGGCTGATTGGGTGGCCACGGGCTCCAGGGACAGCCCTGCTGGTCGGCCGCAAAAAGGCTGGGGGAGTGGTGTGGGCTTCAGAAACAGCCCATGATTTGGTGACCCTTGGAAAATCCTCATTTGACCCCTAAGGGGGTCCCGACCCCCAGGTTGAGAACCACTGATTTAACAGGTATGTTGTTGTGTAGCTTTTCATCGCTACATACTGGAGTTACATAGTTAGGTTGAAAAAAGTCCATCTAGTTCAACTAATAGAATTTTTAAAAAAAAATAGTAAACCCACCTTTACACAATCCTATGACGACAGTTGATTCAGAGGAAGGCAATAAACCCAATAAGGCATAATCTAATTTGCTCCTGCAGGGAAAAATAAAACCTTCCTGATCCCTGAGGCAATCTAATATTCCCTGGATTAACTACCCTTGGTGTTATTACTAATAGATGTTTATATCCAGCTATATTTTTTGCAGTTAGGAATGCATCCAGCTCTTTTTCTATGCAATCTACTGAACTGGCCAGAGCTACTTCTTGAGGGTGTCTATTCCACATTTTCACAGCTCTTACTATGAAGAAGTCTTTCCTTATGTGGAAGTTAAATCTATTTTCCAGCAGACATATAGAGTGTCCTTGTTCTTATTGAACACTGCACTCTGCACACAGTGCACCTCTGAACCATGCACTCTGTATGTAGCACACCCCTAAACTTTGCACTCTGTATGTAGGGCACACCTAAACCCTACACTCTAAGTAGTGCACCCTTGAACTCTGCAATCTGTGCACATGACAACCCTGGACTCTGCACTCTGTACATAATGTACTCCTGAACTTTGTACTCTGTGCCTAGGGCACTCATACCTGTCAGCAATTAAAAAAAGTGGGTTTATTACTACTAGAAAAGAATCACCCCCTTTAAAATAATCACATTTTGTTGCTTTGCAGCCTGAAATGCAACTTATAACATCCAATTGAAAGATAGAACATTAACATGTCAGAATTCTTTTTAAAAGGATCACCCATCAGTATTCTGTTTAATTATGCTTTAATTCGTTTTTAGTCTGTTGGGATATGTCTCTACTAACTTTCACAGATTTTCCACAGATTTTCAATGGGGTTTAAGTCTGGGCTTTGACTTGGCAATGCAATGACATTTATCTTTTTCTCCTTTAACCACTGTGTGGTAATTTTTTCTGTGTGCTTTGTGTCATTGTCATGTTGGAAGGTAAACCCTTTTCCCATTGATAACTTCCTAGCAGGGGGTAGCAGATTTTCCACAAGAAATTGATGGTATTTTGTCCCATTCCTTTTCCCTCCTATCCTGACAAGTGCTCCAGTCCCTGCTGCAGAGAAACACCCCATAACAGGATATTATCACCTTCATGCTTTACTGTAGGAATGGTGTTATTTGGATGGTGAGCTGTATTGGATTGAGGCCAAATAATTCAATTTTTGTCTCATCTGACCATACCACCCTTTTTCATGTGGCCTCAGAATCTTCAAGGTGCGTTTTGGCAAATCTCAATCATGACTACATGTGGCCTTTCTTGAGGAGTGGCTTTTTACTTGCAACTCTTCCATACATGCCACATTTGTGGATAATTTGTGATATTATTGTCACATGCACACAATGA
Organism: Rana kukunoris; assembly: GCA_029574335.1. Taxonomy (NCBI): domain Eukaryota; kingdom Metazoa; phylum Chordata; class Amphibia; order Anura; family Ranidae; genus Rana; species Rana kukunoris. The sequence continues at coordinate 60,015,657 of CM056059.1, forward strand.
CCACTCTTTGTCATAAATTCTTGCAACTGCTTCAGAGTAGCTGTAGGCCTCTTGGTAGCCGCTCTGACCAATTTCCTCCTGGTACTTTCATCCAGTTTGGAGCAACGTCCTGATACAGGGAGGGTCTGTGTTGTACCAAATACCTTCCACTACGTAATAGTATACTTCACTGTGCTTCTAGGCATTGATAAAGCTTTTGCACAATTTTGACAGGGCCTTGCCACCCATAGTTGATTGTTTGCTTCAGTTGCACTACCAGGGACTGAAATGCACCAGGAAACATCTTTTAATGCTAAGCTAATCAAGATTATCACAGTTGAAAGTCAGATGGCTATGTGGGCCATTGAGAAGGTGATTAGCTACACCTGATTGAGTTTATAAGTCATTTTCCGGTGGGGGTGGTCCATTTTTGTTAGTGATTATTATGATATTTTTTTTCTGACAGGTTGCTGTTATATCTTTCACTTGGATGTTATAAATTATACTGAGAAGATGCAGCTAGATAAAACAAAAAATGTGCCTGTCTTCATTTCAGGCTGAAAAGCAAGAAAATATGATTATTTTAACGGGAGGTGATTATTTTTTATACCCACTTTAGATATTGTAGGGCAGGAGTGGTTAGTGGGTACTTATGTGAGCACACAGTTTACATGACAATTCACAAAAAAATGCATTGTGCGTGCCAAGGTTTGTTGCTTGATCTCACATACAGCACAAATGTTTTGTAACATGAGATTGTGGACTGACAAGAAAAACAAAAAATGGAGGTAAAACATGTTTCTATATATGTGTATTATCAGGAACAAATTTGTAACATTGTTATTGGAAGGATTTAAATAGTTTATGGAAAAACCTCATCACTAACCTAGGTATAGTTTGGCGTTGCACGCTGCTGTTTGTTCTTTCCATTTACCAGTTTTTTTAAATACTTCAAGGGTAAAATGAGGGGGATTTACTATTTCATTACAAGGAGACTTAAACTACTGTATTTATAATATGCCAGGTGCACATCATATTCCAAAAGAAAACACTTGCAGACATTGGCCGATGGGGTGTAAAGTTTTAGTGGACTGAGGAAAATATCACTAAAAGCAGAACAGGATGGGTCAGAAAAGCCTCTCAAGCCTGTGGACTGGATATTGAAGGATCAACAGTACACTTATGGGCCATCATTGGCCTCCCTTCTTCCTAGTGCAGTTTCTCATCCTTTTTTCATTTAGGCACCATTTAAAATTCTGCACATTCTTGAGGCACCCCTAAAATGAAACTAATAGTTTTACATAATGCAACAATGTCCACACACGTAAGACACCCAACATTATTGGTGATTTATTCTTCCAAAGCAAATACACCTTTGCACACTGGTAATTACTATTATTCCAATGTTTCTATTCTCCCTCAGTTTCTCTCCCTCACTTAGCTAATGTGACCCCAGTGTTGACGGAGAGGGGCAGGAGTGGGGTAAACAAGGATGCTGTGGAGGGGCCTGATGTCCTTCCTATTAGGGATGGTCGGAATCGAGCGTAAGTTCGACTCAAACATTGGCTGTTTGTTTGTCTGCAAACAAGCCGAACATATGGGGCGTTTTTTCAGGCGGTGTGATTGACGATGGATTACAAAACCTGTTTATAACATTTTGGATTTCATTCAAGTAGGTCTGGATGAAATTTTAGAGGATTTTAGATAAAATATCCCTGTATTTAGCATCATCCATCTTTCCCTCAACTCTGACCAGTTTCCCAGTCCCTACTGCTGAAAAACATCCCCACAGCATGATGCTGCCACCACCAAGGTTCACTCTGGGGGTGGTGTTATTTGGGTGATGTGTTGGGTTTGCGCCAGACATAGCGTTTTCTTTGTTGGTCAAAAAGTAAAATTTTTGTCTCATCAGACCAGAGAACCTTCCTTCATACATTTTTGGAGTCTCCCACATGCCTTTTCGCAAACTCAAAACGTGCCATTTTGTTTTTTGCTGGAAGTATTGGCTTTCTTCTGGCCATAAAGCCCAACTCTATATCGCATACAGCTTATTGTTGTCCTATGTACAGATACTCCAGTCTTTGCTGTGGAACTCTGCAGCTCCTCCAGGGTTACATTTAGGTCTCTGTGCTGCCTCTCTGATTAATTCCCTCCTTGCCCAATCAGTGAGTTTTGGTGTGCTGCCGTCTCTTGGCAGGTTTGCTGTTGTGCCATGTTTTTTTCCATTTGGTTATGATAGATTAGATGGTACTCCTAGGGATCATCAAAGATTTGGATATTTTTTTATAACCTAACCCTGACTTGTACTTCTCAACAACATTGTCCTTTACTTGTTTGGAGAGTTTCTTGGTCTTCATGGCAGTGTTTGGTTGGTGTTGCCTCTTCTGGGGCCTTTCAAAAAGGTGTGTATATGTAATGACAGATCATGTGACACTTGGATTGCACACAGGTGGACATCATTTCACTAATTATGTGACTTCTGAATGCAATTGGTTGCACCAGAACTTTTTATGGGCTTCATAACAAAGTGGGTGAATACATACGCACATGGCAATTATCAGTTTTTTATTTCTGAAAAATCGTTTTATGTATTTATTTTTCTAATTTTACTACACCAACTTAGATTATTATGTTCTGATCCATCACATATAATTCAGATTAAAAAAACTAAAGGCTGTAACAAAATAGGTAAAAAGCCAAGGGGGTGAATACTTTTGCAAGGCACTGTAGCTACATTGGTCCAGCTCAGATCAATGTATATACCATATCTGGACGATGCCCCTAGAAGCTCGAAATCACTGAAGTAGATGCCACCACTCCAGTATTCTTTGCAGGCCTCTGGGTCTTCTACTGGGAAGCTGGTCTCCTGAATTATAAACACAGGAGGTCAGCCGCTTGGCTTGAGCACTATTCAGGGCTATTCTCTGATTTGAAAAGATGTAGAGGTGGGGCAGTGATGTCACATGTCAAGCAGTCAACCTCCAGTGTTCAGAATAGAGCAGTCCAACCACTTAGCAGACGACCCCCCCAAAAAAACCTGGGGATTAAGATTTGTGTTTATTTTCTCAATATACATTTATTGAAGATAGGGGGCGCTGTGATTTAAGGTGTATGTAAACTAGGGTTGCACCATACCAAGCACTTGCCCAAGTACTTGTACCCGTGCAAATGCTGCGATGCTTGACCCAATACTTGGGCAGCCTCAGGGATGATCAGTGTGGCGGTGGGGGGTTACAAGCACTGATCTCCCTGTATAGCTTTTCTGACAGCCGTTTCTCCTCCTCTCCCTCCTGCGGCTGTCAGGGAGATTGGTGCTTATAACTTTCTCTCTCTGTCCTCCTCAGGGTCCCTCTGCATCCTCCCTGGCTCTCCGTGTCCTCATTCGGTCCCCCCATTCCCCCGGATCATTAAGAATGAAGAACGGAGGAAGGAGCAGGTAAATATGTAATTAACAGTTTTTTTTTCTAAAAAAGAATTATAAATATTTCAAAGATAAATTGTAAAAAATAAATAAAAATACCGTCCACTCCCAAAATAAAGCAATGCAAAAAAAAAAACAATAACAAACAAATATAACATTGTAAAAAATAATAATATAAAAAATGTGTAAAAAAAAAAAAAAATCATAAAAAAAAAGAAGAAAATACTGACACAGTCCACGCCTCATCAGTGAAATCTTAATTCTCAATTACACACCCGCTCCGCCGCTCATACTAGGTTAGGGGGGTGTATTTTTTTCCATTATCTGTGCCCCTTTCTGATGATCATGTGCTGGTTGGAGTGGAGGGAATATTTCTCCTATTCAGCTCCACTCACATATTTTTCTGCCTTGGCTCAGGTCCTGGGCAACCGCCTTCCTGCTTATCTCCTTGCCTTCCCTGGCGTAGTGATCTTCCTCCACTCTCCACCCAGTAGTAGCCGGGGCCCAGAGAGTGAGGCTTGACAGGCTGTGAGGCGGGCAGTGGTGGCAACTGGCAGAGAGTTGCTGATTGCCGCCATTACTATTAAAAAATAAATATGTCCCCGGATTTCATTAAAAAAATATGGTCACCTTATCCTATCAGTGCTCATCAATGTTGAATATTAGTGCCACTGTCACATGACATTAATCAGTATTGGCGAGTGCTTGAATAAAGGTATCGATACTCTACCCCAATAGGTAGATTTTTTTGGTTTAGTTGCTACTTTTGTATTACATGGCAGAAAAGCCTTGATCTCATTTATACTGTAGTTTCTGTACTTGTAGTATGCTGTGATTCATTTTGCTCTGATTATATAGTGTTAATGGCTACATCTTTGAGTTTTGTATCATTATTTTCTTCTTCTAAGATTTATTGTCTTGCTGAAGTACACAATAAAATTACTTTAATAAAAGAAAAAAAAGGCCTTAACCCCCCTGGCGGTATTCCTGAGTCTGACTCGGGGTTAGATTTCTGTGCTGCGATCGGTAACCCCGAGTCAGACTCGGGCTCGCCTCGCTGAATCCACAGGCATGGTTTACTTACCTTGTCCATGGATCCAGCGATGCATCCGCGCTGTGTTCTCGCTCGATTCACACAGTGTCCCCGTGTGCCGCCGAGCTCCGTTCCCTGCGACGTAACGACGCACGGGGGCGGAGAACGGCGCCATATTCAAAAATGTAAACAAACAAACACATTACATACAGTATACTGTAATCTTATAGATTACAGTACTGTATGTAAAAAATGCACACCCCCCTTGTCCCTAGTGGTCTGCCCTGTACACTACATGTTCTTTTACATAATAAAAACTGTTCTTTCTGCCTGCAAACTGTAGATTGCCCATAGCAACCAAAAGTGTCCCTTTATGTCAAAAATTGTTTTAGAGCAGCTAAAAAACAGCGATAATAAATCAGAATCACTTGCAAAATTGAGAGATAGCGATTTGTGGGGAAATTTGTCATAAAAATAAATAAATAATGACAGCGACAATTCTGCAACTGAGCAAATTTCAGTGATTTTGATTTGATTACATTATTGAATAATTTTTATTATAATTATATTATTATTTGTTATAATTATATATAATTATTTATTATATAATTTATCATTTTGTTTTAAAAAAAATGTCATACCCGGGATGCCTATTAGACTCTTGTTTGGTCAGATTTAAGTGAGTTATTACTAAGAATTAAAACGCCAAATGTCCATGCAAATAATGGTACCGCTTTCAGCACCTAGAATCATACCGCCAGGGAGGTTAAAAAAGAAAATGCAACCACCACATCTTATATCTGGTAAGCTGTATATTACATTTCTGTCCTTGGGATTAGATATATTTACTAAATGTGGTGGGCATCATTTCATGATTTTTAAATTCTCCTTCCAAAAACAAAACACGTTACAACTGTGGGTGATGTTATGCTTTCAGAATTCCTGTATGCTAGTGCCAAGCTTTTCTGAAGCAACAACATTCTTAATTGTCTTCTGCCGATTTTCTTGGCAAATAAAGAAGAATACAGAACAAATTGTGCTCAGCTTCTAAATACACTAATGTGACCAGGCAAGTGCCTTGGTGACAAAAAAGGATAATAAAATCCTACAGTCATATTCTATAAAGCCTGTCAAGTTTAAAAATTATTATTATTATTAATCTGCTATTATTTTACAACTATTGCTAAAGGCTAGTTTTACTACTCTAAATGGATCTTCCAAAAATTGTCAAACAAATCTCATCTGAACAGAATGTTCATTGGTATAAGCATGGGGTTTATTACCCAGGTTCATGCACAGGGCAGAGTGGGTATGATAACGGACCGGTATTAAGAGATCTACTAGTCAAAGTAGTAGTAAAAATTGCAACTCACATTGTCCTCTGACATCGCTCATGTTGTGCCTTATGCTTTAATAAAGTTATTATTTATTAATACAGAGCAGGCATAAGTTGTTGTAGCATGCTTGTGTTATATTATTGCATGAGCAAATGGCCTGCCATCGCACAGCAACGGACATAAGATCAAGCCTGGATCATATTTGCTAACGTAGGACACTACAATGCATGGTTCTGAAATAAGGTGTATTGTGATGCACTGCAACGCTGGTGCGTCAGGTGTGTGCATTGGGGTACCATTAACCATTTAAGCTCTGGACCATTAGACTGGACAAAGACCAGGCCACTCTTTGCGATTCTGCACTGCGTTGCTTTAACTGACAATTGCGTGGTCGTGCGACATGGCTCCCAAACAAAATTGACGTCCTTTTTTTCCCCGCAAATAGGGCTTTCTCTTGGTGGTATTTGATCACCTCTGCGTTATGAACAAAAATAGAGCCGCAATTTTGAAAAAAAATCTATATTTTTTACTTTTTGCTATAATAAATATCCCCAAAAATATATATAAAAAAAATGTTTTTCCTCAGTTTAGGCTGATACGTATTCTTCTACATATTTTTGGTAAAAAATAAGCGTTTATTGATTGGTTTGAGCAAAAGTTATAGCGTCTACAAAATAGGGGATAGTTTTATGGCATTTTTATTAATAATTTTATATGCTAAAAAAATACACTGATTACTGTAAAAATAACACTGGCAGTGAGGGGGTTAACCTGTAGGGGGCGCTGAAGGGGTTAAGTGTGACCTAGGGGGTGCGGTTAGGGGGCGTGGCTTGTCATGACACATCATTGATCGCTGTTCCCGATGACAGGGAACAGACGATCAGTGACATGTAACTGGGAAGAATGGGGTGATGTTGTGTTTACACTGACATCTCCCAGTTCTTTAGCTCTGTGCCCTGATCGCGGGACACCGGCGGACATCGAGTTCTCGGGTCTCCATGGGCACGGTCACGGAAGGCATGACCACACGGCCGGAAAAAATAAAGGGGACGTATATATACGCCCATTTGCCCAGCTGTGCCATTCTGTCGACGTAAACAGGCGTGCGGCAGTCCTTAGTCCCCTTTCACACTTATACGACTTGTCTCACGATTTTGTACTTCAAAATCGTATGACAAGTCATTCTCCATGATTTTCAATGAACACCATTCATACTGGCACGACTTTGGTCCGATTTTGATGCCACTTACACAAGCATTCATTGAAATCGCGGCCGCAAATCGCGGCAAAATCGTGGTGAAATCGCGGCCGCGAATCGCGGCAAAATCACGCGACTTTGAAGTCGTACAAGTGTGAAAGGTGTCTCGGTTAAAAATAAAATGTGACACGTTCAACATGACTGGTCCCGCAACAAGGTAAGTAAACAGTACCACAATACATAGGATGGATAGGCTCTAAAAATAACCAATGAAAGACCAGCCCTATCAAAATAAAAGCCTATTTCAGTTATCATAGTAACAGGCATTCAATAAAACCATAGTAGTTATATAGCCTTTATGTTTCTGGCTGTCTATACATGTTGTACAAAGCTCAGCCTGGAGGTGTTTACTCAACTATTTCTCCCCATTGAAGTGGGTGAGATGCTATCCCCTGGTTGTCCACTAGGGTTCTCCCTTATCTTTTCTGCTGTGCACTAGAAAAGTCTAGTGGAGGGTTGACTTGTCCTCCACGCTTGGCATTAGCAGCCATCTTGAAGAAGTCAGTGCCTACTATTGGTACTGAAATCCCTCCAGATTTTAGATGTCCATTTTTTGGCATGGCTGTGATAGACGGATAGATAGCACATTTATTACTATATGAATCCAGTCCTGCATGGAAGGGAAAGGGGAAGGGAATAGAAGAGACAACATCATGAGCAGCCTGCGGTTTTGAGTAGGCTCCAGATGGGCTCCCCTTCAGGGGGAGCAAGTTATTGTCCTGCAGCATACCTTCATTGGAATGACCCAGCCTTGTAGGAGGAATTTAAGAGTTGGCTTTGGATTGGACTTTATCTCCTTTTTGGTTTTCTCTGCCAAGGACTGAAAATATCATCAAAGGTCTGATAACCAGAGGAGTGTCTCACTACTAGGAAAGGGATAAAGGCCAATCAAAGCACTGCATCATCCCTTTTTATGTAGCTGGGGAAGTAAAAAAAATTAGCAGCATTGGTTTGTACTGTGCTATGTTAGACTGTTGAATGCCAGTATGTGGATCTGTTAATGCCATTATTCAAAACCTAAAGGAGTAGTGTGGGTTTGGAAAAAAAAATAAACATGCATGCTTATTTAGATAGCTACAACTTTGATCCGGGCTCTTCTCTGCCCTTCCAGTGCTCACTGGAGTGCCGGGCTGTGGAGGGGTAAGTAATGAATGTCTCAGGATCTCATCGGCTCACTGAGAGGCTGAGCCAGCTGCGATCAGGCATCTGGGCAGGAACTGACATTATTGTTGGAATCCCTGTAGAACCTGGACCAGGTCTGTGACATCAACCAACAGCAGACTTTAGCCCACTGTCGGCTGAATCTGGGTCACAGGAGTGCAGAAATAAGTGTACAGGTGAAGTGGTGGCCAGGTGTCGGTGTATCCTGGAGGATAATGGGTGGTGGAGTGGTCAGAGAAGGTCCTTAGGCTGCATTCACACCTAGGCGACACGATACGCCGCGTACGCGGCTTATCTTGCCGCCTGTAGAAAAAAAAAGAAAGTTTTATCTTTCTTTAACATTGCGGTCTATGAGGAAACGCCAATGTCGCCTGAAAAAAAGGGTCCGGGACTTTTTTTCAGGCGACAGGCGTTGAGATGTGAACCATCTCCATAGACCGCAATGTTATTTCACCATCTCGAGCGACAAGAGGGACGGGCGACCGGCGTTTTGTCGCTCAGATGTGAATGGAGCCTTAATGCACACACCTGGGCTACTGCTTTGCTATCTTCACTCACAGTGCAGGACCACGTCCAGGGACTGGGCCTGAGACCACATGGGTCATGAGTATACAGTTGTAGTGGTGTCCGTCTTTGTGTAAGGGTGGAAAAGTGGTAATGACATTACGCCATACAATAAGAACTAGTAGGAGAGTTTGAGGATCTACTATTTCCCTGTTACAATAGATATGACGAATGAGCTAGAAGTGACCTCAGCAACTCGGGTCCTGTGTCAGGATCTGCCCAGACGCCTGACCGCAGCTGGGCCAGCCTCTCAACGAGCCAATGAGTACATCCCAAATGAAGGCCCTTATCTGGAGCATTAGCCACATTGCCCTCCAGCAGCTACTAAGGGGCACTTAAGCCCCCCTGCTGCCTTTCACTGGCATTTTTAAGATATAGGGTGTGTTATTTATTTATCTAATTGTATTCTAGTCCTGATCATCTAATATTAAACTTGTTAAACTGTCACAAATATTTTGTTATACATATAGATCCGAAAAAAATATATATGCGAATATTGGCAGTGTACGAAAAAAGGAGGAATACAACCGAGTGTAGTGGCTCATGCAATATAAAATGTAATATCACATTTAATAATAGAAATATAAATATGAAACTATAGATAGTACATTTGATATCCTCTGCAGTCATACAGGAGTTTATACAATTTCCAGGGAAGTTATTTTGCTTTGTTTAGAGACATGACTCATTTCTGGACATTTTATTTCAGGTAACCAAGTTCAAGTCAGTACTTGAGAAGGTGCGTCTACATTATTATACCAACTGACTAAAAATGATTAAACATTCCTGACAATACAGCAGCTCTTTGTAGAAAGGCTTGCAAGCAAAAGATAAATACATTTGTTTTTTCATTATTGCTACATCATAAAGGTATGTAGCACTACCCCTGAAGGAGCTGCTGGATATTTCGGGTGGCATGTTACCTCTATCCAGTGTTGCCAACCATCCGTATTCGTAAAAAAGGGCACTTTTTTCTCCCGTTTGTAAATGTCCGTGGTTGCGGGAATGTGCCAGTAAAAATAGCCGAGATCGGTTCAGCTTGGAACTGCGCATGGAGATTGGAAGCAGGGGGTGATAGGAGGCAGGGGGTGATGGTGGCTGTGGTGGCACCGCAGAGGGGGATGGAGGAAGGGGGAGATTGGAGTCAAGGGGTGTTAGTGGCAGGGGGTGTTGGAGGCAGGGGGTGTTGGTGGCAACACAGAGGGGGATGGTGGCACCGCAGAGGGGGATGGAGGCAGGGGACGAAGGAGGCAATGGGTGATTGGAGGCAGGGGGCCTGGAAGAGATTGGAGCAGTGCCGGCCCAAGACATTGTGCTGCCTGGGACCAAGAATGAAATGCTGCCCCCCCCCCCCAAAAAAAAAAAATCACGCCAACCAAAAGGCCCCCACATTCATTATTTTATATCATGATAACTAAAGGGGACCCGTCATGGCTCTATATATGTATATAGGCGTATAAAAGGACCTGTCAGGGCTCTATATGTATCCAGGAGTATAAAGGGACCTGTGAATTGCCGGCGGCAACGATGTCTTTTGCGCAAACTAATCAATGTACGCTAATTGTATATTTTTTTTTGGTACCAAAAATATGTAGATGAATCGGCCTAAACTGAAGACATTTTTTTTTATATAAATTTTGGGGATATTTATTATAGCAAAAAGTTAAAAATATATATATATATATATATATATTTAAATTGTATTTTTTTTTGTTGTTTATAGCACAAAAAAGAAAAAACACAGAGGTGATCAAATATCACCAAAAGAAAGCTCTATTTGTGGGGAAAAAAGGACATCAATTTTATTTGGGTACAATGCCGCACGACCGCACAATAGTCAGTTTAAGCCACACAGTGCCGTATCGCAAAAAATGGCCCGGTCATTAAGTGGGCAAATTCTTCCGGTCCTTAAGTGGATGATCAGGGCTGGGCAAGGCAAGTCTCTCTCAGGCTCTCATGTCTCATACAACTTGTGATGTGTGTTTGTACTTACAGTTTTGCTTCAGACTCCACCACCAGATGCGGGTTGTCACCTGCCAGGCTGCCACACATTGCGGATTGTCACTTGTCACATGTTGGAGATGGTCACTTACGTCACCTGCCACACGTTGCGGGTTGTCATTTGCCAAGTCAGAACAAACCCCTCTCCATTAGTACAGACCACCAGGACAAACCACCCCCCTCTATTAGTACAGACCACCCCCCTCCATTAGTACAGACCCCCCCAGAACAAAGCCCCCTCCATTAGTACAGCCCCCCAGACAAACCACCCCCCTTCATTAGTACAGACCCCCCAGAACAAAGCCCCCCTCCATTAGTACAACCCCCCCCCCCCGGAGAAACCACCCCCCTCAATTAGTACAGACACCCCCCTTGGACCAACCCCCCCCCTCAGTTAGTACAGACACCCCCCTTGGACAAACCACCCCCACCATCTGGCTAACTAAAAACACCCAGGCGGCGGCTGTAGAGGACAGAACAGTGGAGAAAAGAGCATGTCATGTCAGGCTTGGGCAGCAGTTGGACACGAGGAGAACTGGAACACTTCAGGCACGGCACTGCACGGACCGCCCCCCCATCACTGCGCAGCTGCCTGCTGGTCTCTCTGTACACAGAGACAGCCGCTCCGATCTTCAGGTGTTCTGCTCTCCTCCTCTGACAGGAGGAGGGAGTGGGGATGGACATCGACAGGGAACTCCAGTGGCTGCGGTGACCGGAGAAGAGAGCAACCTATGGAAAGGAGAGGAGGAGGAGGGAGGGGAGCACGGTGGCAGCCCGACTCCGCGCTCCTCAGGCAGCGGAGCGGGCTGGCGTATGCCGCCCCCCTAAAAGTGCCGCCTGGTACCCATGGTACCACCCGGTCCCATTATAGGGCCGGCCCTGGATTGGAGGCAGAGGGAGATTGTGGCACCGCAGAGGGGGGTAAGGGCAGGGGGTGTTGGTGGCAGAGGGGGGTGGAGGCAGGGGGTGATGTGACTAAATAATTTACCCTTATTATATCAAAAATAACAAAAATATGTTTTTTTTTACCTTAGTATATACCTTAAAATCACATTGCAATTTGCCTAGTGTACTTGTTTGTAGCCTAAATACTGAAATTTACACCTAACTTTTGTGAAATGCCAGTAAAAATGTGGCTGCGCCAGTAAATTTCAGGTGTTGTGCCAGTAAATTTCAATCTGGTAGGTTGGCAACACTGCCTCTATTTCCTCGCTGTCCAGGGTAATAGAAGAGAGTTGAAAAAGTTCAATGTCCACACTTTACGCTTTTTTTAGGATTTATTTGCAGAACTTGGTAAAAAAAGAAGAACTTGTTGGAGGGGCGGAGGGGTAAAAAGGTAGGTAGGTTCGGGTGCATAATATCAATTAGGAAACACTCCTGCTTCCAGTAAACAGTTCTCGTCGCCACTCTAGCTAGAGTGGGTATTGCTCACCAGGTCCCTCTCACTGGCCTAGCAGCCGAAATGGCACACGGAATAAAGTACAGTCTCTGCCACAGACCTTCCTTTATGATGGTCCAGAATCCCCTGACACAGGATTCAGCACCCGATCTCTCCAGATTAACTTCTGTAGAACTCAGGTCTGACAGGCGATCACCATCAAGCCTCTCATTAGATGTTGCATCCTTCGATGAAGTCTCCAGGCCTTCTCCCAAGATACCAGCTTCTTGCATGGTCCTCTCCAGGATAGGTCCTCCCCTGGCTTCCTTCATCAAGTGGCTTCCTCCCGCAGGACAGACAGCACAGGATCACCTTGAAAGCTCAGACCCAGTCTGACTACTGGGCCTACTAGACTAAACCACAACCCTGGACCAACGTGGTCCCGGAGCCAGGATTCAAGAGCACGCACCCCCAGCCAGGCGGGCCACGAGGCGCCTGGGACGACAGACCAATGACCCCGGTCCAATGGCGTCTGTCCCTTAAGTACCCCTCCCCAGCATGCACCATGGGACCATCACTCCCCTGATTCGCTGCCGAGGGGGACACCCAATACACTCTGACTCTGCTGCTGCCACCCTGATTTTTTTCCTTTACTATCCTACTTACCTCTTTAGGGAACCATATATTTTTTCTTTTGTTTATTCTTACTAAATTGCCTGACATATGATTTAGTTGCCTCCAGGATGGTAGACTTTAACAGTGCCCATTGAATACTTACTCCTGTCATTTTATTTCAATCTTTCAATAGTTTTTGTAGAAATTTCCCTATTTCAGCAAAATGTGTCCTTTTAAAATCTGAAACTTTTGTTTTTGTATATGATTTTTCAGTTCTTGTCTTCAAACCAAAGACATTGGCGATCACTAGAACCCAAATTCTCTCCCACCTCAACATCAGACAATCAATCCCCATTTGTCAGTACTAGGCCTAGAATATGATCACCTCAGTTAGGCATATTTACTAACTGTTTTAGAGACACACCAAACAGTGCTTCCATTACAGCCCTGCTCCTGCTTGTAATAGCAGTTTGATAATTCCAGTTAATATCAGGTATGTTGAAGTCATTCAAAATCAAAACCTCTCTGAGTCAATCAACAAGTTATCATACTTTTCAGTCTGTCCTGGAGGTCTGTATACTACACCAATTCTAAGGGAAGATCCCTCTCTGGTTGCAAGGCAGACCTTAGGGGTCTGGTATGGATATTTCGGGGGGACCCCACATCATTTTTTTTTATTTGACGCAGGGTTCCCCTTAATATCCATACCAGACCTGAAGGGCCTGGTAATTGAATTTGGGGGGACCCCCACACATTTTTTTTTTTTTATCAATTACTTTTTAATTACTTTTCTCTGTATTGCCGGGAGCCGACAATTCATTATAGCCGCGAGTACTTTAAAATTACTTTTTTCCCTTCAGAAATGAAATTTTGTGCAGAGACAGTTCTAAGCACGGGTAACAAGTGCTACTTTACAGGCATATTATACACACCCCCTAGGTATGACATTTAATGGAATATTTCACTTTTATTGTTTCACTTTAAGCATTATTAACCACTTCAATACCATGCACTTATGCCCCTTCCTGCCCAAGCCAATTTTCAACTTTCTGTGCTATCGCTGTTTAAATGACAATTGCGCGGTCATGTCACACTGTAACCAAACATAATTTTTATAATTTTGTTCCAACATATAGAGCTTTCTTTTGGTGGTATTTGTTCGCCTCTGGGGTTTTTATTTTTTGCTATACAAATAAAAAAAGGCCGAAAATTTTGAAAACAATTTTGAAAACAAGTTTTTCTTTTTTTTCTGTTATAACATTTTGTAGATAAGTAAGTTTTCTCCTTCACTGATGGGCACTGATAAGGCGGCACTGACGGGTACTGATAAGGCAGCATCGATGAGGCGGCACTAATGAGCACTGATATGCGGCACTGATGGGCACTGGTAGGCGGCACTGATGGGCATTGATAGGCACTCATGGATGGCACTGGTGGGCACTGATAGGCACTGAAAGGCTGCAATGGTGGGTACTTATGGGTGGCATTGATAGGCGGCATTGCTGGGCACTGATAGGCTAAACTGCTGGGCACTGATAGGCAGGACTGCTGGGCACTGATATGCGGCACTGATATGCAGCACCGATGGTATCCCTGGTGGCACTGGCACTGGCAGGGAATTTTAATGGGCATTGATTGGCAGTTGCCTTGGCACAGATTGGCATTCCCTGGTGGTCTAGGGGGCATACCTGGTGGTCCAGTGTGGATGTCCATCCCTGGTGGTCCTGGGCGGAATGCTGGGGGTCCTGAGCAGTGATCCGAGGGGGGGGCTATGATGATAAATCATCAGCACATACCCCCCCCTGCCAGGAGAGAAGCCAATCGGCTCTCCTCTACTCGTGTCTGTCAGACGCGAGTGAGGAAAAGCCGATCAGCGGCTTCTCCTGTTTACATTGTGATCAGCCGTGATTGGACATGGCTGATCTGGACATGGCTGATCACGTGGTAAAGAGCCTCCGCGTAAAAGCGCCCTGCTAGTAGCTGAATAGCGCAGCTAAAATGATGGTAAAGCGCCACTTTACCGATAACGCGGCCAGCTTGCAGTGTGAAATAGCTCTTGAGATAATTCCGCTTCACTCAATGCCCATATAAATATAGCCTAGAGAATGTACAGAACCCCCTTCAGCACAGATGGACCCCACCTTCAGCACAGACCCCCCCACCTTCAGCACAGACCCCTCCATTCAGCACAGATGGACCCCCCTTCAGCACAGACCCCCCGTTCTGCACAGGCCCCTTCATTCAGCACAGACCCCCCCCATTCCGCACAGACCCCCCCCTCAGCACAGATGGACCCCCTTTAAGCACAGACTCCCCTTCAGCACATAAACCCCCCCCCCCTTCCCAAATGTGATTTTTTTTTCTTAAACAAATGAAAAAAAATCTATTATTAAAAATAAAATAAATAAAAAATGGCTGGCACTGTCCACTGCCACATACCAAAACATCCCCTATCCCCAGAAGCACTGTAAAAAAAAAAAAAGATTGAAAAGGTGATTAAAAAAATATGAGTTTGCCACCTCCCGGAATGAGGTTTTGCAGGCTGGGATGTCTGTTTTTACCACCAGAAACTTTAACTGAAGTGACCACCCCATCAGCCATCTGCTGTCCCCATTTCTCAGTTTAAATACATGTCCAAAAAATTCCTAAATTCCATACTAAGAAGCTCAGTGCCCTTGTGTGAGGGATGCAGACTAGAATGGAAACATTTGTTCAGTTTTGTTTCGGATAGATTCGTTATGTTACTAATTTTGTTTCGTTATGGAATTCATTTAGTTTAGTTTTCGTTTTTGTTCAAATTTGTTTCCAAAGAATTCCAATTATTAGAATTCAGATCAGTCAAAACATGATCAAACGTTTCAAATTCCATGTGAAGAAATAGCTGGTTGTTAAGCAGTGGACCAGGAAGTTAGCTGCCCGCGTCCTTAACAAACATGAGTCAATATATGTCAGCGGGCTTCCCCACTGACAAATGAATATAAAGATAAATAATGCCGGCAATTGCCGAGCAATACAAAAATGTTAAAACAAATGGCACACCAAAATAAAAATAAAAATGGCATGGGTTCCCCCCCCCCCAAAATCCATACAGGAACCTTATCTAAACATGCAGTCCGGCAGGTCAGGAGGGGGCGTGGGGACTAGCGAGTGCCCCCCTCCTGAACCATACCAGGCCACAACCATGCCCTCAACTTGGGATGGCGGGTGCTTTGGGGCAGGGGGGGCTCTGAGCCCACCACCCATGTTGATGGGGACAAGGACCTCTTCCCGACAACCCTGGGCTGTGGTTGTCAGGGTCTGTGGGTGGGGGCCTTATCGGAATCTGGAAGCCCCCTTTTACAAGAGGGCCCCCAGATCCAGACCCCCCCATGTAAATGGATATCGATATTGTACCCATACCCATTCACCCGAAAAAAAGTGTCAAAAAGTAAGAAACACAGGAAAAAAAATGGTGTCCCTCGATGTTCATCACAACGCCTGTCGACCTGAAAAATAGAGAAATGCCAAAAACCGCTTAGCCTCCTAAGAGGCTACCCGCCATATGCTCTATCTTTGGCTTTGACAGCTCTTATACAGGCAAGGGGTTACCTCACCTGATGGCATTGTCCCCCTTCTGACGTCACATAGCATCACAGCTTTTTGCCAGTATCCAATCACCTGAAGATAGCTGCATATGACCCATAATTAAGACTAAATATTTGTGTCCTGTACAGTACAATCAAGAAATATTTTTTTTTCTGTATACAGAGAATGAACACTGAAAATATTACACAGGATTTTGTCACTGTCCCTGACAGCTGTTTAGTAACAAAGCCATGTGATCACCATGTCCGCTATTATATGATCCAGAACTACCCTGATTGGGAGCTGTCCGTGCCATGGCTAGTCTCATGGCTAGGAGCATGCAACATTGCAGACTTAAAGCTGGGAAAAGTCATTCCTCTAATACACCAGTGACTTGGCAGCCAGCAGGTGGATCCATAGCATTTGTGGGGGACCTGTAAGTATTATTACACTTCTTTTTTTAAGTGACAGAAACACTACGCCTCTGTCCATCATTTAACTTATTTCTACACTGTAATGAAATACCGCCTGGTGCCTATAAGCTATGATTTCTGGAGGGAATATGAAGTTCTACTTCAATGTGGAATAGCTAAAAAATAGTAATACTGGAAAGAATTGAAAGCTTTGTCAGGTTTTTATTGCTGTGAGGATTCCCAGTGATGATGGTTACGTAAACAGGAATTAAGGGCCAATCTTTCCAACACCCACAATAACAGGATTTATTGTTGTCTGTGTCAACATTATGGGGATTCCTTTCATTTCCTTTAAGTGTGATGTGGTCGCTGGGCAACAGTAAGTGGAAATCTTTCCAATGTAGATACAGTAATAAAAAAAACTCGATAGTGGTTCAAACCCTTTTTTCGAGTTGGGTTTGTATTTTAAAGATTAATTATACTGTTACATTTCTTTATCATACATTACGGGACACAGACTTGGGCTAATATTCATTACCTACTGGGTTATATGGACACTGGAAGACAAAGTCTTATACAGGAAGTCCGCCCTTATATAACACCTCCTATACAGGAAGTACTTCAGTTTTTTAACAGTGTCTGCAAGGTGGATGAGCAGGTTTGTTAAGCTCCCTGAGCTCCAGGTCTTTAGTCCCAAAATGGTTATAAAATGAATTAAGTGACTGACCAGATCCATTTGAAAAAATCTTATATGCTTAAATAAAATGGTACCTGAGCCTCGCAAACAAGATGCAAGGATCCTGCAAGGTTTTGCTGGTAACGTGACCTTGGGGCTCTGGACCCTGCATAGTGGAATTGTGGGTACCACAGAGCTAAGATTTTCCTGCAGGGTGCTGTACAGGTCCATGGAAGTTGACCCTAAAAATGAAAGGGTACCCAGTCCTTGAAGGCCCCCAAGAGAAGGAACCCGCTGTGATGGATGAAGATTGAGCTCTTGGTTTCTAAGGCTGCCCTGCGCCTGGACGGGTAAGTGAAGCCCACTTATTTACTTAATGTGGGATTCCCCAGTGATTGTAACAATATTATTTGATCAGAGAATGGCTGACATGTGGCGCTTCCAGGGGACGGCTATGGGACACAGAGTAGGCTCTGAACCATTCACTTTCAGCAGTTAATTTCTCCTTACCCGGGTCACATGAGACACCAGTTGTTAGTTGTCTGGCTAAGTACCCAGGTACTCTCTTTTTGTGGTTTACAATGTCTTCAAAAAAGAGGAGTGGAACCAACACTACATGGAATGGCACATCTATGTCGTCAGTAGCTCCTGAGGAGTCTAGTCGAAACCCTAGTGTAGTATCCCCTGAAAGACCAGAGGCTTCTGGGCAATCTGAGCCGCTGCACCTGTCTGATATTGTGCTTACGGTCAATGCTGCTGCTTCAGCCTTCATCACCAGGGATGATCTTTCTTCAACTATAGCTGGATTAGAGGACAGGATTGCTGGCATGATTGCCTCTATCTCAAAGGGTGGTAAGAAGCTTGACATATCCCCCTCCCCTAAGCCTCCTATCTTGGAGCAGAAATGGGTTGAAGGTGGGGAAGAGCTAAATGCCAAGGATTATGTGGAGGGCCTGTCAGATCAGAATGCTTCTGAGCAATCTGAAGCAGAAGATGTCCAGTTGGTATCTGCCTCTCAGTCGCAGAGGCTTTTGATCCAGACTCTTACCGAGATGGTTCATTCTGCATTTAAGTTTCCTCCTGCAGAGGTTTATGAGCCCCCTGGTCCCCTTTGGGGTTCCTTAGACCTCCTCAGGCCGCACATGCTTTCCCATTGCGTCCACTGTTGGAACAGGTGGTGTATGCTGATTGGGAACATCCTGACAGGATTTCCGTTGCTCCTAAGAGGTTTTCCCTTTTATATCCCATGGAGGAAAAGTTTGTTAAGAAGTGGATTATGCCAGCCATAGATGTAGCTCTTCCTTAAATAAAAACTTAACTGAACTTGAGTCACTATTAAAGGCTTCCCTTTTGTTTGGACAATACAGCTATTCAGCCAGCTGTCGCAGCAGTTGGAGTCTGCCAGTCCTTAAAGCAGGGGTGGCCAACCAGTGGCCCGGGGGCCACATGTGGCCCGCGGAGCCCTCTGATGTGGCCCACGACCTCCTGCTCTGGAATGGAGGGTTGGCAAGCCCAGATTGCAGGTTGCCGACCCGCCATACCACAGCATCAGTGTTGTGAATGAAGCTGGTGATAGAGGAAGAAAGCGGCTGCGGAGCAGAGCCCCATAAGCCGATAATTCCTCTACAGTGCTGGCTTTTTCCACCGGTGGAGTCTATGGCAAAGTTCAGCTAACCCGCAGGATAGACACAGCTGCACTGTGCTTGACACGCGGTGTGGGTAAACCACAGCACATCAGTGTGAAAGCAGTCTTAGGTCCTTTTCACACAATCGGCACGACCAAATGGGACCCTCAATTCACCTCTATAGAGCGACAGATGTCCGTTTACGCCCGCCTACCTCCAATCCGAAAAACAGAAGAGAATTCATCCCCTTTCATCAGGGGGAAAGGAGGGCATATAGAGTAGCCGAGACCCGTCAGCCACCTGCTCCACTTATTGTGGCCCTGAACTGGTTACCAAGTTGCTTAAGTGGCCCTCACTCTTCAAAAGGTTGGGAACCCCTGCCTTAAAGGATCAGGTCAGATGACCTGAGAGGCCTAACCAAAAGGATGATTCTGTTGAAAGCAGGGCAGACATACCTTGAGCGCTGTGTTTTGCTGTTGATGCCTTGGAGGATTTAATACAGCAGGTTTCTCATTTGGCTCTTCTGTCTGTACAAATGCCAGACTTTTGTGGCTTAAGAACGGCTCAGCCGAGCTTCCTTGTATTGTCAGTAGGGATGAGCCGAACACCCCCCTGTTCGGTTCGCACCAGAACCTTCGAACGGACCGACTGTTTGCGTAAACATTTAGAACCCCATTGATGTCTATGGGACTCAAACATTCGATTTCATAAGTGCTAATTTTAAAGCCTAATATGCAAGTTATTATCGTAAAACGTCTTTGAGAACCCGGGTCTTGCCCCAGGGAACATGTATCAATGGTAAAAAGTTTAAAAAACTGAAGTTTTTTCAGGAGCAGGACTCCTGAATAAACAACCGTTTTTAAAACTTTTTTCCATTGATTCATGTTCCCTCGGGCAAGACCCGGGTTCTCAAAGACGTTTTCACAGGCAAACTATAGACACCCAGCAGGTACAATATTTAAAGGAATTTTTCATTTTTTTTCTTCCTTATTTAAGCATCATTAAAATCACTGCTTCTGCATCAGATGATGATGATGATGCTTAAATAAAAAAAAATATTAAAAATTCCTTTAAATATTATACCTGCTGGGTGTCTATACCTGTGATAACGTCTTTAACCACTTAAGGACCGCCGCATGTACATTTACGTTGGCAGAATGGCACCGACAGGCACATCAACGTATATATACGTTGGTGTCTTGGGGGGGTTCGGGGGTCCGATCGGACCCCCCCCTGGTACATGCGGCAGTCCGGTTACCTGGCCGAGCGATCCGTGCAGAGGGGGCGGTGGTTGGTTTTTGTCCGCCCCCTCCGGATCGCTCTCAGCCAATGCGCGCGCTCCCCCTGCGTGTCATTTCCTCCTCCTGTGTAAACACAGGAAGGAGGAAGTGATGTGATTGCTCCCTCTGCGTTTTTTTCGACCACCGCTGAGGAGAGATCACATCACATAGTAAGTGTACACAACAGCACACTGACACACAGACACATAGGAACATTTAACCCCCCCCCCCGATGGCCCCCCCTGTCACAGTGTCACTGAATGCAGTGATTATATGTATGATCACTGCAGTTAGTGTCAGTGTGACAGGCAGTTAGTGTTAGGTTCAGGGTAGCCCCCTACCCCCCCTAATAAAGTTTTAACCCCTTGATCACCGCCCTAGTTAACCCGTTCACTCCCTATTGCCAGCGTTACTAAAGACATGTGGCTAAATAAATTTTGGTATAAATGTTTGACTAAAATGTAGTTTATTTGATTTTTCTTATAACAAAAAGTAAAAAATATTGTTTTTTTTTTTCAAAAATTTCGCTCTATTTTTGTATATAGCGCAAAAAATAAAAATCGCAGAGGCGATCAAATACCACCAAAAGAAAGCTCTATTTGTGGGAAGAGAAGAACGCGAATTTTGTTTGGGAGCCACGTCGCACAACCGCGCAATTGTCAGTTAAAGCAACGCAGTGCCGAATCGCAAAAAGGGGCAGGGTCATTTGGCAGCATTTTGGTCCGGGTCTTAAGTGGTTAAATAGCACAATCACCTGCCTGCTAGTAAATTAGGAAGAACTTATCTAGCTAAGCTATACAGTGTATAAATATATGTACAACTCCTGAGATGTATATATATCCTCTACACACTGTAACATTAACTGACTAGCCTGCCTGCCTGCTCTATCTACCTGCAAAAAAATTACACCCTCTCTGTCTCTCTCTGTTCTCTGTTAACTGCCACAACACACTACACAAGGCCACCCTACAGGTAGCCTTTTATAGTGTACTAAACCCCCTAAACCATAATTGGCCAAAGCCACCCTGGTTTTGGCCAATTATGGCTCTTCGTTTTTTGCGCGCTGTGATTGGCCAAGCATGCGGGTCATAGTGCATGCTTGGCCAATCATTAGCGTGCAATGCCGCAGTGAAATATGGGCCGTGACGCGCCACTCAAATTTGGCGCGAACTGCCCATAACGTTCGAATTTCGACGAACGGTCGAACAGACGATGTTCGAAGCGAACATACGTTCGGATCGAACACGGGGCTCATCCCTAATTGTCAGTTATTGCTGAAATTATTGCTGAAGGATCGCGACATCTCGGGACCAGAGGTGTCTACCCTAGTGAATGCTAGGAAAGTGGTCACTAGGAAGATCTATCATAAGGTCTGGAACACTTATATTGCTTGGTGTGAAGCCAGAAAATGGCATCCTCGAAAATACATGATTGGGAGAATTCTCTCTTTTCTATAATCAGCTGTGGAAATCAGATTGGTTTTGAGTACAGTCAGAGGTCAGATCTTGGCCCTGTCAGTATTCTTCAAAAGGCCTTTAGCCTCCCATTCGCTGGTCCGAACCTTTATGCAGGGTCAACTTGTTTGCTTCCCCCCATTAGGTCACCTACAGTATCTCACAAAAGGGAGTACACCCCTCACATTTTTGTAAATATTTTATTATATCTTTTCATATGACAACACTGAAGAAATTACACTTTGCTACAATGTACACAGTGTAAATGTTCTGTCCCCTCAAAATTACTCAATACACAACCATTAATGTCTAAACTGCTGGCAACAAAAGTGAGTACACCCCAAAGTGAAAATGTCCAAATTGGGCCCAATTAGCCATTTTCCCTCTCCAGTGTCATGTGACTCTTTAGTGTTACAAAGTCTCATGTGTAAATGGGGAACATGTTGTTTAATTTGGTGTTATCGCTCTTACTCTCTCCTACTGGTCACTATGGGCCAGATTCAGGTAGATCAGAGCATCTTTGCTCTGAAGTAACGCATCTCATTTACGTTACGCTGCAGAAATTTTAGGAGCAAGTGCTGTTATTCATGAAGCACTTGCTCCTAAAGTTGCGGCAGCGTATCGCAAATGAGCCGGCGGAATTCAAATTGGACGGGTACGGGGCGCGTATTATTTAAAATAAGCGTGATCCCGCGGCGAACGTACTGCGCATGCGTCGAGTGTGAATGCATCCCAGTGCGCATGCTCCAAGTTCTGTCAGTGAACGTCAATGACGTCACGTCCCCATTCATGAATGTTTTACGCAAACGACGCGATTTGTTTTTTTTCCGACGCGATGACGACGCCTATACCTAACATAGGATACTTCACTAGGGGGCTGCTTTATCTATACGCCGCGTATCGCTTCCGGAAACGTCGTAAAGTCACTGCGTCGCGCCCGAAAAAGATCGTGAATTGCCGATTTCCGCTCATTAACATATTTTTTGAGCGTAAATCGGCGGGAACGCCCCCGGCGCCATTTTTAAGTTGAAGTAACGATGCGATGGCGAAATTCAATTACGCCGATCGCATCGGAACTCCAACCCGGCGTTTCTTGTTTTCTGGTTACAGAAAACAAAAACGCCGGCTTAAAGTGACAGTTAGGCTGGCGGATCCATTGATCCGCCAGCCTAACTCTACCTGAATCTGGCCCTATAAGTTTAACATGGCACTTCATGGCAAAGAACTCTCTGAGGATCTGAAAAAATTATATTTGCCTAGATCTACGGAGAAGGGGCAAGAATCTTCCAAAGCTTCCATTGCCAATTGGGTCCATCAGTTGGTCATTCAGGCCTATGGTCTGCAACTTAAGGATGAGAGCTCATTCTACCAGGGGTGTAGGAACCTCCTGAACTTTTCGCCATTAGGTATCTGTGGCTCAGATTTGTAAGGCTTCTACCTGGTCTTCAGTGCATAAGTTCACAAGATTTTATTAGGTTGATATTCAGGGCCAGATTAAGAACATCATGGGCCTGGTGCTGAGGATTTTGGTGGGGCCTTTTATAAATAATAAATAAATGCGTGGGAATCACAACGCAGCAATGGAGGGCGCAGTCTGAAAATGTAAGTGTACCCTAATGTGCTAATATGCTGTGCATACTTGTACATTGTGGCATAACCTACCCCAGGGCCTCTAAAAAGTAGTAATGTCAGGAAAGTAGCTGAGATCCCCGATGTTCCTCTGTACATCACAGTAGTAATCACAACATTAAATAAGTTCTAATAATGGGACAGAACAAATATGAGAACTGAGATTTCCTTTAGTTGAACTAACAAAAGTGTGTCCATTCTAGAGCTGGTAACATTGAGGGTATTCAGTATCATTTTAAAGAACTGTTTTTGTGGGTAAGCGACATAGGGGAGGAGTACGGACGCTATATAAGTGGGAAGTATGTGCAGGTGAGAGGAATGTGGAGGGTCTAACATTGGGCACTATGTACAGGAGAAGAGTGCAAAGGGTACGGCAAAAGGCACAATGTACAGGAGAGAAGTGTGGAGGGTATGACAGTGGGCATCATGTACAGGAGAGAAGTGTATGACAGCAGGCACCATGTACAGGAGAGGAGTGTGGAGGGTATGACAGTGGGCACTATGTATAGGAGAGGAGTGTGGATGGTATGATAGTGGGCACTATGTATAGGAGAGGAGTGTGGAGGGCATGACAGTGGGCAGTATGTACAGGAGAGTAGTGTGGACGGTATGATAGTGGGCACTATGTATAGGAGAGGAGTGTGGAGGGTATGACAGTGGGCAGTGTGCACAGGAGAGGAGTGTGGAGGGTATGATAGTGGGCACTATGTATAGGAGAGGAGTGTGGAGGGTATAACAGTGGGCAGTATGTACAGGAGAGGAATGTGGAGGGTATGACAGTGGGCAGTATGTACAGGAGAGAAGTGTATGACAGCAGGTACTATGTACAGGAGAGGAGTGTGAAGGGTATGACAGTGGGCAGTTTGTACAGGAGAGGAGTGTGAAGAGTATGACAGTGGGAAGTATGTACAGGAGGAGTGTGGGGGTATGACAGAGGGTAGTATGTACCAGAGAGAAGTGTGGAGGGTATGATGGGGCAGTATGTACAGGAGAGAAGTGTGGAGGGTATGACAGTGGGCAGTATGTACAAGAAAGGAATGGGGATGGTATGATAGTGGGCACTATGTATAGGAGAGGAGTGTGGAGGGTGCGACAGTGGGAAATATGTACAGAAGAGGAGTCTATGACAGCAGGCACTATGTACAGGAGAGGAGTGTGGAGGGTATGACAGTGGTCACTATGTACAGGAGAGGCGTGTGGAGAGTATGACAGTGGGCACTATATATAGGAGAGGAGTGTGGAGGGTATGACAGTGGGCACTATGTACAGGAGTGGAAGGATGTTTAGGGACTGCATAGTGGTTAAGCGGGTCATACATGAATTGAAATTACACCAATTATGCAGAGACCAGCCATAGTCGATCTATGTATGGGCTAGCTGGTTTTACACAAGTCAATCTATTAATCGACTTGAGTACAACCAGCCTGTTTTTCCAAAAACAACCAGTGCTGCCAGCTATAGATAGCAACACTGATCATTGTACTCACAGGCAGAACACAATAACACTACAGGAGTGATTCCCCCATCTACAGGTCAGCGGGTGAGAGGGTGTGTGGGGACAGGCTGGGGAGAGATACTAGCCAGTAGCTGGGTAGGCACTGGCTAGTATCAGAGCCAGATACACACAGGTTACATACGTCGCGATCATTCGAGCGAGAGCAATAATTCTAGCACTAGACTTCCTCTGTAACTGTAAAAATGTTTAAAGCATCGCTTAGGATACCAGATATCGTGCTAACTTTAGTGTTTTTTTAATGTATGAAACAGTTTATTTCCAAAAAAAACATGTTTGAAAAATTGCTGCGCAAATACAGTACCGTGCTAGAGCTGCACAATTAATCGTTAAAATTGTGATCTTGATTCAACCCCCCCTGACATCTCCAATGCAGAGTTTGCTGATTCTTTCATATAACAAATGGAGAGACTTTCAGCTGTCAAAAGAAAATATCTGGACAGTCTGCCAAGTTCTTAGCAGGAAACATTGTAACTAACACTTTCTTCTTATATTAAAGGGATACACTTCTGTGTGTAAAGAAAATATCCGGGCAGTCTGCCAAGTTTGTAAACAACATGAAACATTGTAACCAACTTCCTTTTTAGATCAAACTTCTGTGTGTAAATGCAAGAAATGTAACCACTTAAAGTCCAACACTTGTTTAAGTTAAAAAGCAATATTTTTTGCTAGAAAATTACTTGGAACCGCCAAACATTATATATATATTAGCAGAAACAAAAATGGCAATTGCTGCAATATTTTATGTCACGCTGCATTTCCCCACTTCAATGAATAATAAAAACCATAAAAACAAAACAGTAAAGTTAGCCCATTTATTTATTTTTTTCATTTTAATGTGAAAGATGATGTTATGCTGTACGAATCGTGAAAGAATCGTCATCTATCTTCTAAGCAAAAAAATTGCAGTTGTCGTTTTAGCCAGAATCGTGCAGATCTATACCGTGCAACATAAAAAGTTGCAAAAACCATCATAGAGTAATTTTCTAGCAAAAAACAAATGATGACTTTATTTCTCAGTGTGCTGCAGTGTGTCAGCTTGTATTTATAATGGCCGCTCTGTATGTAGCTTCTGACAGGCTGTGCAAGCAGGCCCGTATCTCCGGAACCATAAATGATAGCCATCCCATATTTTGACGGGTTGTGGGGTAGGTGTTCAACTGCCTACCCCCCAAATGTGGGGTTTCTGTGACCTCTGGTCATCGAGCTACAACCCCCGAAGTCGATCTAAAAAAAAAAAAAAAAAAAAATCTTTTTTTTTTTTTGGGGGGGCAAATGGGCCTATCTTGAGAAAGGGGCCTGGAGCTGCAGCTCCATCAGCCCCTCTGTTAATCCGGCCCTGTTGATATTAGAGCAGCCAAAGGTTTGGATTTTGGCCGTAGTGTACTGTGGGCTGCTGTTTAAAGTCTGATGGCTATTTTTGTTTGGCAGGGTGTCTCCCTCCCATCAATGCTATTGCTCTGGGACATCCCAGTAGGTATTGAATATTAGCCCAACTATGTGTCCCATCATGTATGCTAAAGAAAATATGATTTTTTTGTCATACTTACCTGTAAAATACTTTTTTTTAATACATCACAGGAGACAGAGGTCCCTCACTTCTTTTGAGAATTCAGTGCTTGCTACAAAACGGAAGTACTTCCTGTATGGGAGGGGTTACATAGGGGCGGACTCCCTGTCTAAGACTTTGTCTACCAGTGTTCATCCACCTAGAGATGGCGTAAAACCCAGTAGATGCTGAATATTAGCCCAACTCTGTGTCCTGTGTGATGTATTCAAAGAAAAGCATTTTACAGGTAAGTATGACCGAAAAAATCCTATATTTTATTACATTATTCAGTTACTGATGTGTAAAAAAAATCTTCTTTATCTATAAATGTAATAATCTTTCAAAAACACTCATTTTCAATGTACTTTACGTACTCTGAATGCTCATAGAGAACTTTTTGTAATAGTAATGGAAAAACACCACTCTAATGCTCCTATCATTGATATCATCCAACATGACATGTAATGAACCGGAGCAGGTCAAATAAAACAGCTTGTCGGGCTACAATATGTTAAAGAAAAATGGCAACCAATCACACGCAGGACGCTGAATCACCACGACTAAAACTAAACCAGCTCTGCTCTCCATCTGCGGTAGAGGCCCCTTTAGATGAGTCTTGTCCCCTAGTGGTCTTAATCACTGAGATCTCTCCTGCGGGTGGAGCGCAAAGCTGAATCCATTTTAAATTACTTGGTTTTATTTTGTTCCCAGTGAGTTGACGTCCTATGGGCAATCAGTTTCCATTTTTAAGTAGTAGTGGAAAAAAATATACAGTTCGGAGGGGAAATAAACTTGACTTACTACAGGGTGTTTCCTTTGTTAGATTTTACAATTTTGCATACATGTGTTATGGATTAAAGTAGGTCCTCTGTGTCACCAACAAGCAGCAGAAGGCTCTCACTGACGTGACAACTCTTATCAATTTATCGAGTGTAGCTGTGAATGCAAATTGATATGCCTCATCTGGGACTGCAGATAAGGCATTTTTCAGGCTCTTTTCAGGTGCTATTTTTACCGCTAAAGAGCCCTAAAAACGCCTCCAGTGTGAAAGAGGTCTTATTTTAAACATTACTGATTCAGGTCAGTTGTGCAG
Source organism: Rana kukunoris (assembly GCA_029574335.1). Lineage (NCBI taxonomy): Eukaryota > Metazoa > Chordata > Amphibia > Anura > Ranidae > Rana > Rana kukunoris. The sequence goes on from CM056059.1 coordinate 60,043,200, forward strand.
CTGCAGCAAGACCACGCTGCAGTACTAACTTACATCCAGCAGATGGAGCATTTAAATACAGAGGGCCAGATTCTCATATGAGATACGACGGCGTATCTCCATATACGCAGTCGTATCTCTGTTTTTTTCGCTGGGTATCTATGCGACTGATTCTTTGAATCAGTTGCGCATAGATTTTGCTTAGATCCAACTTGCGTAAGTCACTTACACCGTCGGATCTAAGTTGATTTCTGCTTTGAATATGCAAATGAGCCTTATACGCCGATTCCCGAATGTATTTGCGCGCCATCGTCGTAGTTTACGTCGTTTGCGTAAGCGTAAGGTTACCCTTGCTATATGAGGGGTAACCTTGCGTTGGTCCGGCGTACGCCATGTAAAGTATGGACGTCGGGACAGCGTCGTGTTTTCCTGTCGTTTACGGAACTCGTCGCGAATAGGGCTATGCGTTAATTACGTAGACGTCAAAACCAATGAATTTGCGGCGTACTATGGAGCATGCGCACTGGGCTATGTTTACGGCTGGCGCATGAGCAGTTCGTTCGGCGCGGGGGCGCGCTTAATTTAAATACAAGCCGTCCCCTTTGAATTACGCGGGGATACGCCGAGCCATTTACACTACGCCGCCAAAAATTACGGAGCAAGTGCTTGGAGAATACGGCACTTGCTCCTGTAAGTTGCGGCGGCGTAGTGTAAATAGCATACGCTACTCTATGCCGCCAGATATGAGAATCTGGCCCAGAAGGTTTTATCTCAGGAATACTGTAAGAGATACACCTTTGCCAGCTAAACATTGTTATTATCTGCTGGACCCAGCCTTTTTCTGACATTTGTTTTTCACAAATACAAATCTGTATTTTTTGATAGAAAATTACTTAGAACCCCCAAACATTATATATATATATTTTTAGCAGAGACCCTAGAGAATAAAATGGTGGTAGTTTTTTTAAATTTTTATGTCAGATGTTTTTCTGCCGCTGATCGTCATCCCAGATTTCCGGAAACGCTGGACACCACCAGTGTGGCCAGATCACTGTTTGTTTCCAGCCAGCGAGACCAGGCACAGCGTGGATAACCCATTTATATATTAACATTCTGGAAATGTATTACTCATTTGTGAGTGCATCCAATTTTAATTGATTCATTAAATGGTTTATTGCTACACTTAGAAGACCATGCTTTTGTTACTTTGTATATTTCAGAGTTCCTTCTAGCTTTATAGCTGCTAGCCTTCCAAGGATAGCAAAGTAGTTATTATTTTCATGTGGACTTACTGTCATGGGCTTTATTGCCCTACAAGGTTACCCTATCCCCAATCCCCCTCTTTTATATTGTCCAGAGTGCACCATATTACTCTTTGTATATCAATTTTCTAGAGTTACAAAGAAGTCTAGTGCTTGTTTTTTACTAATCTTCTACTCATCTACTACTTTACTTAACATCAATTATTTGATGATATTTACACAAGGTATATTAACGTAATATTAAAGGTAATTTTGTGACCAAGCCTCAGTAAACAGGGCGAAACAAGTTAGGGCGCATAGCCGGAGAAGCACTGGCCATACACAGCCACATTTACAACTGAAGTACTGGGTTGGTTTTGAGCGCTGACTTCCCCCACATATCGTAACGCTTCTGAATTAGTGCCTGCTCCCGCTTTCTGAATTCCAGTAGGGACATTTTTCATCCTCCAGTTCTGAGCAGCACTCCAAGACTACATGTGATTACAATGCATATACCATACCTGTGGGATCCTTATAGAAGCTGTAAATCACTATAGTGGGCACCGTACTACAATGATCAGAGAGAGGAGAGAGAGAGGGGGAGCAGGGTCTGGTCAGTGGAAGTGCTCACTCTTGTAATGGTTCCCAGGGGCTGGCTCACTGGTTTATTCAGCAGTTTGTCAGTGTGGATGCTTATTTTTAATCTTCCCGCCCACCTCCCCATCACAGACGAGCACACAGGAGGGAAGGGACTCGGGAGAACTGTGAAGCTGCTTGGGACAGACATGCTGGAGGTGGATTGGATGGAGCACACAGGAGGGGCGGGACTCTGGAGAAGTGTATAGTTGGTGTGACCGTGACGACATGATCTCAGAGCGGAGAGGGGGGGATTGCTGAACAGTACACATATCAGCGGAGAACGCCCTGCTGGGGGGGGGGGGCGGGTGATTTCTGGAAACATGTCAGAGTTGAGAGCCGCGTGTGGGGGGGGGGGGTTTGGTGCTGCCTGACACATGACAGTCAGTTGCCTGTCATAATGCTTCTGCTCGAGTCCTGCAGAGGAAACGGCGTTCCAGCTGTGAAAAAAGTGCAGGGATGCCGTTCCCACGTGTTGCCGCAGGACTTGAGCCCTGATATTGCTACACTAATACACTGACGCATCTGTCCTGTATGCGATCCCTTGACACAAAGCTGTCCAACTTCTTGTTGAACTTGGACGCCAATAGATCTAAGTCTGGGGTGCCCCATCTCTGGCAGATGGCCTGAATAAAATGTCAGGATGCAGAGACCATTCTCCCGGGAGGAATTGATGGTGACTCAAGAAATCCACATGCCAATTCTCTACTCCTGGAATGAAGACTGCAGATAGGCAAAGAAAATGCTCTTCTGCCCAGGCCAGAATATGGTTTACCTCTGGGCTGTGCGACTTCTGGTGCCACCCTGGTGATTGATGTAGGCCACTGCTGTGGCATTGTCAGATTGAACCCTGACAGGACAATTCCATAATCTGAACTTCCAGGCCCTTAGAGCCAGACATGCTGCCCGAATCCCTAGAATGTTGATGGGCCATCTCTTTTTAGCGGATTCTGACCACTTCACTTGGATAGTGCTTCTTTCTAGGACTGCTCTCCAGCCCTAGAGGCTGGCATCCATCGTACCTAGCGTGACTGGTAAAAAGGATTTCCCCTTTTGCGGGTTGGTTATCAACCAGCACCCGAGGCTCTGGGGTATCCTTGGAACCAGGTTCATAGGGTAATCCAAGGTCTGGATCTTCTTGTTCCAAGCAGACAGGATACTGTTCTTGAATCGGACTGGGCACAGGGAACAGCTTCGAACAAAGCCACCATTTTCCCTAGAAACCTCATGCAAAAGGCGAATGGAAGGGCTCTTCTTTGCCCTGACTACCTGAACCTGCTCTTTTATGGCGCTGATCTTTGTGTGAGGTAAGAGCACTCTTTTTTGGGCTGTGTCAATAACCAGACCCAAATACTGCAGCCTCCTTACTGGTTGTAAGGCTGATTTCTCTAGGTTGAAAATCCAACCTAGGCGTTCCAGATACTCGACCGTACTGGCGACACTCTGGTTTAACCGTGCCATGGATTGATCTATCAGCAATAGGTCATCTAGGTATGCCATTACCGCTATGCCCCTGGCCCTTAGTCCTGCCATAAGCAGAGCCAGGACCTTTGTAAATACTCAGGCGCAGTAGCCAATCCGAAGGGCAAGGCCACAAACTGAAAGTGGCGCTGTTCTACTGCGAATCGCAGGAACCTCTGGTGATTGGGGAAAATTGGCACATGTAGCGATGCATCCTTGATGTCTATTGACGATAGAAGTTCTCCTCCCCGCAAGGTGGGTATTACTGACTGGATGGGTTCTATGTGAAAAGAGCGGAAGTTTAGGACCTGATTCAGGTCTCTGAGATGTAGAATGGGTCTGACATCTCCATTTGGTCTTGGTACCATGAAGACATTAGAATAGACCCCATGCCCTGCTCTTCTGAGGGGATCTCTATAATTACACCCTGAGACATCAATCAGGCTAGTATTAAAAATCCTCCTTTCACTGGGTCCTTGGGAACGTTCGATCTTAGGAATAGAAATGGTGGAAACTCTTGCAACTCTAGTTGTGTACCCAAGAGATACTGTGGATCTCTTCCTGCCAAGCCCCTGCATTGTGCAGGAGCCTTCCCCTGACTCAATCGAGCAGGGAGGCATTGGAATTCTGCTTCGCAGACTTCTGCCCCCAGGACTTCTTCTGGCCCTGGGCTTAGCCTTGAGGCTTAGCTCTTGAGTCTGACAGTGGAGGCCATCACGACTGCTTAGAGGCTGTTGGCCCTGACGTTGAAGAGGCAGAACATTTGAATGAAGGACACCTGAAATTTTTGGGATATATTAATCCAAATCATCCCTGAAGATCCGTTTCCCATAAAAAGGGAAACCAGCCAATAGCTTCTTGCATGGTAACTCAGCTGTTGCAAAGAATATAATATCAGAATTTTGACCATTCTCTGGTTCCAGTCAGACAAGCTAAGGCACATTTAAAATGGCTGCAGCCAAACTTAGTGGAGGGAGATTTCTGCAGCATATTTGGCAAGTACAGAATTACAGTATATATAAAAAACAATATGGAAAGTGGTTGGAGGGAAGCTTCAGAATGGCAAAGATGTTGTTATTACAAATTATACAAATTATGTGAGCAGACTGCAGTTCCTCTTTAACCACTTGCCAACTGGCTCATGCCGATATACGTCGGCAGAATGGCAGCGTTGCGCAAAGCGATGTACCTGTACGTCCTTCAGTTAAAGCATGATAGTGTGCGCGCAAGCGTGCCCACGGGTCCCACGGACTCGATGTCCACCTGCGGGCCACGATCGTGTTGAGGAGAGGCAGAACAGGTAACTGCCTATGTAAACAAGGCATTTCCCCATTCTGCCTAGTAACTTGACAGTGATCTACTGTTCCCAGTGATCGGAGCAGTGATCTCTGTTATGTTTCAGTAGGCTAATCCCCCCCCCCTACAGTTAGAACATGCTGAGGGAAGACACTTAGGGCCAGATTCTCATAGAATTCCGGCGGCGTAGCGTAAGCCATTTACACTACGCCGCCGCATCGTACTAGAGCAAGTGCTTTAATCTCAAAGCACTTGCTCCGTAGTTTTCGCCTGCGTCGCGTTAATCGCCCAGCGTAAACCCGCGCAATTCAAATGGGGCGGCTTGTATTTAAATTAAGCGCGCCCCCACGTCGAATGAACTGCGCATGCGCCGGCCGGGAAAAAAGCCCAGTGCACATGCTCCAGCTCACGTCGGAAAGCGTTGTTGAAACCGACGTCAAAACGACGTGAGCGTCATTTACGCAACTCCCTATTCGCGAACGAGTTAGTAAAACGACGGAAGCGACGGAAAAAGCCGACGCTGACCCGACGCAATACTTAACATGGCATCCGACGGCACCCGACGGCATCCGACGGTACTTCGTAAGGTTACTCCACATCGAAGCTGGGGTAACCTTACGCGGACGAAAACGACGTACGCGACGACGGGGTGGTGTAAAAGCGATCGGGAATCGGCGTACTACCTCATTTGCATATGCAAATGAGAAAACAACGTAAAGGCCACCTAGTGGCCGGAGTTGTCATTACAACTACGATCCGCAAGTGTAATGGTTTTACACTTGTTGGATGTAGAAGCGAATCTATGCAAAAGTGATGCTAAGCATCACGCGCATAGATACGAGGCAAAAAAAACGGCGATACGACGGGGTATCTGAGATACTCCGTCGTAACGGCGCTGAGAATCTGGCCCTTAACCCCTAGATCGCCCCCTGCCAGTGTAATTTTTACATTGATAAGTGCATTTTTATAGCACTGATCAATGTAATAATGAGACTGGTCCCCAAAAAGAGCAGTTTGGGGTCAGATTTGTCTGCCGCAATGTCGCAGTCCTGCTTAAAAAAATAAATAAATAAATCACAGATCACCGCCATTACCAGTAAAAACAATAAAAAAAATTAAGTCCCTAAATCTATCCCACAGTTTATAGACACGATAACTTTTGCGCAAACCAATCAATAAATGCCTATTGCGATTTTTTTTACCAAGAATATGTAGAAGAATATATATTGGCCTAAACTGATGAATACGTTTGTTATATATACAGTGCAGAAAATAAATATTTGAACACCCTGCTATTTTGCAAGTTCTCCCACTTGGAAATCACGGAGGGGTCTGAAATTGTGATCGTAGGTGCATGTCCACTGTGAGAGACATAATCAAAAAAAAAAAATCCAGAAATCACAATGTATGATTTTTTTAACTATTTATTTGTATGATACAGCTGCAAATAAGTATTTGAACACCTGAGAAAATCAATGTTAATATTTGGTACAGTAGCCTTTGTTTGCAATTACAGAGGTCAAACGTTTCTTGTAGTTTTTCACCAGGTTTGCACACACTGGAGGAGGGATTTTGGCCCACTCCTCCACACAGATCTTCTCTAGATCAGTCAGGTTTCTGGGCTGTCGCTGAGAAACACGGAGTTTGAGCTCCCTCCAAAGATTCTCTATTGGGTTTAGGTCTGGAGACCTAAGGCCACGCCAGAACCTTGATATGCTTCTTACAGAGCCACTCCTTGGTTATCCTGGCTGTGTGCTTCGGGTCATTGTCATGTTGGAAGACCCAGCCTCGACCCATCTTCAAAGCTCTAACTGAGGGAAGGAGGTTGTTGCCCAAAATCTCGCAATACATGGCCCCGGTCATCCTCTCCTTAATACAGTGCAGTCGCCCTGTCCCATGTGCAGAAAAACACCCCCAAAGCATGATGCTACCACCCTCATGCTTCACAGTAGGGATGGTGTTCTTGGGATGGTACTCATCATTCTTCTTCCTCCAAACACGGTTAGTGGAATTATGACCAAAAAGTTCTATTTTGGTCTCATCTGACCACATGACTTTCTCCCATGACTCCTCTGGATCATCCAAATGGTCATTGGCAAACTTAAGACGGGCCTTGACATGTGCTGGTTTAAGCAGGGGAACCTTCCGTGCCATGCATGATTTCAAACCATGACGTCTTAGTGTATTACCAACAGTAACCTTGGAAACGGTGGTCCCAGCTCTTTTCAGGTCATTGACCAGCTCCTCCCGTGTAGTCCTGGGCTGATTTCTCACCTTTCTTAGGATCATTGAGACCCCACGAGGTGAGATTTTGCATGGAGCCCCAGTCCGAGGGAGATTGACAGTCATGTTTAGCTTCTTCCATTTTCTAATGATTGCTCCAACAGTGGACCTTTTTTCACCAAGCTGCTTGGCAATTTCCCCGTAGCCCTTTCCAGCCTTGTGGAGGTGTACAATTTTGTCTCTAGTGTCTTTGGACAGCTCTTTGGTCTTGGCCATGTTAGTAGTTGGATTCTTACTGATTGTATGGGGTGGACAGGTGTCTTTATGCAGCTAATGACCTCAAACAGGTGCATCTAATTTAGGGTAATAAATGGAGTGGAGGTGGACATTTTAAAGGCAGACTAACAGGTCTTTGAGGGTCAGAATTCTAGCTGATAGACAGGTGTTCAAATACTTCTTTGCAGCTGTATCATACAAATAAATAGTTAAAAAAATCATACATTGTGATTTCTGGATTATTTTTTTTGATTATGTCTCTCACAGTGGACATGCACCTACGATGACAATTTCAGACCCCTCCATGATTTCCAAGTGGGAGAACTTGCAAAATAGCAGGGTGTTCAAATACTTATTTTCTGCACTGTATATATATATATATATATATATATATATATATACCATTCTTTTTTTTTTGGTATTATAGCAGAAAGTAAAAAAAAAAAAAAAGACGTCAAATTTGTTTGGGTACATAGTTGCATAATTGTCAGCTAAAGCGACACAGTACAGAATTTCAAAACAAAATTCTGGTCAGGAAGGGGGTAAATCCTTCCTGGGCCTAAGGTTGTTAAGTAATGTTGATTGACTACCTATGATCTACCAGTCTTAACCATTTAGCTTGCTCCAACAGGAGTCATGTCCCAAGCAGACCACAGCCCTCTCTTTTCCCCCATTATTCATCTATCTGCTGTCTTTGGGCCAGATTCTGGTACATTGTGCGGCGGCGTAGCGTAAGCCATTTACACTATGCCGCCGCAACTTAACAGAGCAAGTGCCGTATTCTCCAAGCACTTGCTCCGTAAGTTGCAGCTGCGTAGTGTAAATGGCCCGGCGTAAGGCCGCGTAATTCAAAGGGGGCGGCTTGTATTTAAATTAAGCGCGCCCCCGCGTCGATCGAACTGCGCATGTGCCGGGCGGGAAAAAAAAGCCCAGTGCGCATGCTCCAGAGCTCACGTCGGAAAACGTCATTGAAACCGTCGTGAAAACGACGTGATCGTCACTTACGCAATGCCCTATTCGCGAACAACTTAGTAAAACAACGTAACTGACGGAAAAAGACGACGCTAACCAGGCGCAATACTTAACATGGCATACAACGGAACTTCGTAAGCCTACCCCTCATATAGCAGGGGTAGGTTGACGCTTACGGAAACGACGACGGGGCGGCGTAAAAACCTTTAGGAATCGGCGTATTAGGCTCATTTGCATAGGCAAATGAGAAAACAACGTAAAGGCCACCTAGCGGCCAGAAAAGTAATAACATCTACGATCCGACGGTGTAAGTGTTTTACACCTGTCGGTTCTTCACTGTATCTATGCGTAAGTGATTCTAGGAATCACACGCATAGATACCCAGTAAAAAAAAAACAGAGATACAACGATGTTTCCTGCGAGAATCTGGCCCTCTGTCTTTTGCTTTCTCTGCTTTTTTCCCCTCATTATTGCTTTTTTTTTTTTTTTTCTACTGACAAGGTGCTAGTGGTATTTTTTACTGTAACACTGCTATTTAACTTCCCTATTCACACCATGTGTACTTCTTGTTCTTGGAAAATTTAATGTTAATGATGTTTTGCCTCTAATTTTGTTTAGTATAAATTTTGGGGGGAAAAAAACAAAAAAACATTTGTGAAATAAAAACATATCTCTAGCAGTGCATACATTGCTGAAATTAATATTTTCTTTGGGCAGATCTAAAGCAACATTACAGAAACCTGTTTGTCTTCAGTGTAATAGCATGTAATAGCAGGTGCAGACTGACTTGATTCATTCATCTTCATGCTAAACAAAGAATTACGACCTAAGCATATCATTACCTACTCAGAAAAGGCAATTTTTTTCCAGAAGCTTAAATAAAGACCAGTTTGATATTCAACCAAGTTGCCTCTGGTTGCTGAAAGGCTCTTCCCTTTAATGAGAATTCTGTGAGTCACAAATTTACACTTGAAAAGCACAACTTTAACAATATTATAGTTGCTAAGAAACCTATAATCCACTAGAGGGGAAAGGTATGAAGCCAGTGAGACTGAAGTCTGGTTTGCCCACTAGTAACTCTGGCCTTCTGGAGATGTGTCAGTGCCAATCTCAGTTTACTCACTCTGTTCTCCGTTTTTTTTTCTTTTATTGTCTTTATTTATTTGTTATTAAAAATATTTTTTTTTTGTCAAAACATACAAATGAATATATATTATATTTTATATATATATATATATATATATAGTAAGGGGTTAGCTCGGTAGCGGGTGTGTGTGACCCCCTGGATGGGTTCACTACAGTACACACTGAATTATACAGAGAGGCAGCCGAAGACGGTTAAAAACAAGGGCCCAGATTCACAGAGAATTAGATTCTCGTAGAGTATCAGAAATACACTACGCTGCCGTATTTTACCTGGCTCTACGTGGAATCCAGGTAGATTTTGTCCAGTAAACGACGGCGGCGTAGTGTATTTCTCCCGTCGCAATCCATCTAGACGAGTAGGGGGCGTGAAGGATTTAAAATAGGCGCGTTCCCGCGGCGATCGAACTGCGCATGCTCCGTTTGCAAATTTCCCGCCGTGCATTGCGCGAAAACACGTCGTTACGTCATTCGTTGTTTAAGTAGCGTCGTTTACGGACAATCCTAGTCCCGGACGAGTTACGTCAAAAAAATAAATAAAATAAAAAATCGACGCGTGAACGACGGCCATACTTAACATTGGCTACGTACCGTTAGACCAGCAAAAAGCTGGTCTAACAGTACGTAAAAAAAAATAGATGAAAGCGATTGCGAAGACCACTCGTATCTTCGTGGATCGCCGTAAAAACACATTTGCATATCCCGACGCATGAAAACGACGCAAACTCCTCCCAGCGGCCGCAAATATATCGCAGCGTAGATCCGAAGGCTTACGAAGACGTAAGCCTCTCGGATCGAAGCCCGAAGCCGCCGTATCATGGTTTGAGGATTCAAACTAGTGATACGGCGCGCGAAATTTGAAATTACTCCTGTCTAACACCAGTTAGACAGGCGTAATTGCTTTCTGAATCTGGGCCAAAGAGTTTGGTTTATTCTTCCATATTGCTGGAAACAAGTGCAAGCATCCAAACAGCATAAACAAAACAAAACAAAACATAAAATAAACCCTGGCCACTTGGGGCGTCTACCTTCAGCACACAGGAACCTATCTATGGAGTCTGGCACAGCCCACTGCTGGGCAGACACTGCTGGTCATACAGCAGAGAAACAATAGTCTTTTTGATTTTTATCACACAGAAAAATCAATAACCACTTCACCTCTTCAGAAGTCTTTCTCACTGCTCTCCTTAAAGGGTCACTAAAGAAAATGTTTTATTTTGCTGAAATGACTGTTTACAGGGTATAGAGACATAAAAGTTAACCGATTCCTTTTCAAAATCATTAAAAATAGATACACATCAATCATATAATGTGCCTGCAGGTTAGTTTCACTTTTGAACTGGCTTCATGTTTCTGCAAAGTAGAAATAGACACACAGAACAAAAACAAACAAATCCAGGGCAGTGTTTTGTTTTTTAAAAGGAATCTGATTGGTTCTGGGAAGTTTTAGACACACAGTAATGACAGCTTAGACCATTGTGAGAAAGCTCCCAGTATGGTGGTTATAAGGAAACAGACAAGACAAGCAGGAAGTGTGGAGAACAGAGCAAGATTACAGCAACTTCAAAGCAAAAACGAACAAAAATGACATGAAACCAGTACTGCAGTAAGGTAAAGGAAGCTATTTAGCTAAAAAAATGTTTCCTTTAGTGATCCTTTAACTCAAAAAGCCTCAGGATGCAGCAATCAGTAGTCATCCACTGAATGACTTATAGAGGCCTTAATTGCCTCATTCGGAACAGCTGAAGTTTTCCAACACCCTAAACCTGTCTGGCTACTTCTGCAGCCAACACCTGAGAGTAACTAGTGAATTGTCTAAACAAGGCAGAAATGTATCTCCCATCTGTGACAACACCCACAGATTTACCTGACTTCCTCTCACATACTCTTGTTTCAACCCTAGGGTTGGGACACAGGTTGCCAGGCACACATGCACTCGGGACAACCCATCTGCATTCCCCATTTTAACACCGGGGCGATGCATTACCACAAAACTAAATTCCTGAAGGGCCAGGAACCACCTATTTATTCCTATTGGTCTCCTTGTTCTGTGCCATCCACTTCAATGGGGCATGATCCGTCACCAGTTCAAACTGTCTACCCACGAGGTATTACCGGAGAGAATCCAAAGCCCATTTCACCGCCAAACACTCTTTCTCAATGGTGGCATAATTCTCCTCATGGGCCTTCAACTTTCGGCCGAGGTACATAACAGGGTGTTCCTCCCCCTTGATAATCTGGGACAGTACAGCTCCTAACCCCAGGTTAAGGGCAGCCTGTGAGGCAAAATGGGGGATAAGCGGCGATAATACCCCGCGATCCCCAAAAATGCACAAACTTGTTTCTTGTTGGTGGGACGTGGCCAATCCTGAATAGCCTCAACTTTGTTTATTTGGGGCTTGATTAGACCTCTTCCAATGGTATACCCCAGATACTTTGCCTCTTCTAACCCAAGGGTACATTTTTTTGGATTGGCTGTAAACCCGGCTTTCCAGATGGAATCCAACACAGCCTGAACTTTTGGTAAGTGTGAGTCCCAATCCTCACTGTAGATGACAACGTTAACGAGGTATGCAGCAGCATAGGCTCGATAAGGCCGAAGGGTCTTATCCATGATGCGTTGAAATGTGGCGGGAGCATTCTGTAACCCAAAAGGCATCCTTCGATATTGAAAAGATCCTTCTGAAGTCACAAATGCTGTTTTTTCCCTGGCCGACTCCGAGAGAGGAATTTGCCAATAACCCTTGGTCAGGTCTAACGTCGTCATGTACCGAGCAGTGCCTAGGCCAGTGTTTTTCAACTACAGTCCTCAAGGCACACCAACAGGTCAAGTTTTCAGGATTTCCCTCAGATGAAATGGCTGTGGTGATTACTAAGGCAGTGAAACTGATTAAATCACCTGTGAAAAATAATGGAAAGCCTGAAAACATGACCTGTTGGTGTGCCTTGAGGACTGGAGTTGAAAAACAATGGCCTAGGCGATCAATCAGTTCATTTATGCGGGGCATAGGATAGGTGTCAAACTTAGTGATTTTATTCAGGCGGCAAAAGTCATTACAAAACCGCCAACTTCCATCTGGTTTGGGCACTAAGACAATGGGACAGGACCAATCGCTATTTGACTCTTCTATCACCCCCAGCTCAAGCATTTTTTTACTTCCTGGCGAATTGCCTCTCACTGGGCGTCTGGAATTCTATAAGGCTTCAACTTAACCTTATCCCCTGGTGTAGTGATAATGTCATGTTCAACTCCGGAGACCAAACCTGGCAGGTCTGAAAACTTCTCCCTATTACGGAGCACAAATTCTTTAACCTCCTGTTGCTGAGTTTTGGACAGAGTCTCCGCTATCCCAACTTCAGGGACAGCCAGGTTAAATGGAGCAGAAAATCGGCTAGTCTTAGCGACCAAGGACTCTCTATCCTTCCATGGTTTCAACAAGTTCACGTGATAGAGCTGCTCAGGTTTTCGTCTTCCCGGTTGGCTAATTTTATAATTCACTACCCCCATTTTCTCCAACACTTCATAGGGACCCTGCCATTTGGCTAGGAATTTACTTTTGACCGTGGGGACCAGCACCAACACCCTATCACCAGGTGCAAAGGAACGGACCTGGGCCCCATGATTGTTACATAGTTACATAGTTAGTCAGGTTGAAAAAAGACACAAGTCCATCCAGTTCAACTATAAAAAAAAATAAACAAACAAAATAAAACACAGTACATTCCATACACCCAACTCCATACCCACAGTTGATCCAGAGGAAGGCAAAAAACCCCAGCAGAGCATGATCCAATTTGCTACCGGGGGGGAAAAAATTCCTTCCTGATCCCCCAAAAGGCAATCGGATTTACCCCGGATCAACTTTACCTACAAAACTTAGTACTCAGTTATATTATGTGCATTTAGGAAATAATCCAGGCCCTTCTTAAAGCAATCTACTGAGCTGGCCAGAACCACCTCTGGAGGGAGTCTGTTCCACATTTTCACAGCTCTTACTGTGAAGAAACCTTTCCGTATTTGAAGGTGAAATCTCTTTTCCTCCAGACGTAAAGAGTGCCCCCTTGTCCTCAGTGTTGACCTTAAAGTGAATAACTCAACACCAAGTTCACTATATGGACCTCTTATATATTTGTGCATGTTGATTATATCCCCCCTTATTCTCCTCTTCTCAAGAGTGAATAAATTCAGTTTTTCTAATCTTTCCTCATAGCTGAGCTCCTCCATGCCTCTTATCAGTTTAGTTGCCCTTCTCTGCACTTTCTCCAGTTCTCCGATATCCTTTTTGAGAACTGGTGCCCAAAACTGCACTGCATATTCCAGATGAGGAATTACTAATGATTTGTACAGGGGCAAAATGATATCTCTATCTCTGGAGTCCATACCTCTATTAATACAAGAAAGGACTTTGCTCGCTTTGGAAACCGCAGCTTGGCATTGCATGCCATTATTGAGCTTATGATCAACTAAAACACCCAGATCCTTCTCCACTACAGATCCCCCCAGTTGAACTCCCCCTAGCATGTATGATGCATGCATATTCTTAGCCCCCAAGTGCATAACTTTACATTTATCAACATTAAACCTCATCTGCCACATAGTCGCCCAATTAGACAGAGCATTGAGGTCGGCTTGTAAATTGGAGACATCCTGCAAGGACGTTATTTCACTGCATAGCTTGGTGTCATCTGCAAAGACAGAAATGTTACTTTGGATCTCAGACCCAATATCATTTATAAATATATTGAAAAGTAAGGGACCCAACACCGAACCTTGGGGTACACCGCTGATAACCTTGGACCATTCAGAGTAAGAATCATTAACCACAACTCGCTGAATCCTGTCTTTCAGACAGTTTTCTATCCATTTACAAACTGATATATCTAATCCTATAGACCTTACCTTACACATGAGCCGTGTGTGGGGAACTGTATCGAACGCTTTTGCAAAATCCAAGTATACCACGTCCACTGCCACGCCTCTGTCCAGGATTTTACTTACCTCTTCATAAAAGGAAATCAGGTTTGTCTGACAACTTCTGTCTTTCATGAATCCATGCTGTCTGCTGCTTAAATAGTTTGTTTCCAGCAAAAACTCATCCATGTGGTCTTTTATTAAACGTTCCAGTATCTTCCCAACTATAGAAGTTAAAATAACAGGTCTATAGTTACTAGGTAAAGACTTTGTTCCCTTTTTAAATATAGGCACCACATTGGCTCTACGCCAATCCAGTGGTACTATTCCTGTCATTAATGAGTCCCTAAATATTAGATACATTGGCTTTGAAATTTCAGAGCTCAATTCTTTTAGGATCCGTGGGTGGATGCCATCTGGTCCAGGTGCTTTATCCACCTTTATTCTGTCTAAATATTTCTGGACCATATCACTTTTGAGCCATTGTGGATTTGGGGCTGTGTTACTCCCACCCCCATTATGGACATGAGCTCCCCCATTCTCCATTGTATACACAGAGCTGAAGAAAGCATTTAATACATTTGCCTTCTCTATGTCCTCAGTCACCCACTCTAGATTATTTTGTAAAGGGCCTACATGCTCAGACTTGACCTTTTTACTATTAATATATTTAAAGAATTGTTTGGGGTTTGTCCTACTATCTTTTGCAATCTGTCGTTCATTTTGAATTTTTGCATCTTTGATTTCCTTTTTACATATTCTATTATATTCTTTGTAACATTTAAATGACACTAGTGTTCCTTCATTTTTATATTTTTTTAAAAGCTATTTTATTATTGTTTATAGCTTTTTTAACTTTGACCGTGAGCCACATAGGTTTTATCTTTAGCCTTTTAAACTTATTGCCCATGGGAATATACTTTGCAGTGAGGTTCCAAAGAGACTTTTTGAAGAATTCCCATTTCTCTTCTGTGTTCATCGGTGCCAATATTCCCTCCCAGTCCAAGCCCTGGAGAGCAGTCCTCATGCTTTGAAAATTTGCTCTCTTGAAATTAAGTGTTTTTATCTTTCCTGTATGTATTTCTTGCTTATAGTTAATATTAAATGAAATTCTGTTATGATCACTGCTACCCAGGTGTTCCTTTATCTGAACATTAATAATAAGCTCTGCATGGTTTGAGATTACCAGGTCCAACAGAGCATCATTCCTAGTTGGGGCCTCAATAAACTGGACCATAAAATTGTCCTGCAATAGGTTTTTACATTTTTGTCCTTTAACTGTCCCAGAAATTCCATTATTCCAGTCAATTTCTGGGTAGTTAAAATCCCCCATTATTATCACCGTCCCAGCCCTTGCAGCCCTTTCCATCTGTGCAAGGAGCCGAGTCCCCACCTCCTCATTAACATTGGGTGGTCTATAACAAACTCCAATGATTAACTTTGAACTACGCACATCTGTATGCAGTTCCACCCATAATGCTTCAACTTCATCACACTCTCCATCAACCAGGTCCTCTTTCACGCTTGCTTTGAGGTCACTTCTCACATAGACAGACGCCTCCACCTTTCCTTTTTTACATTGCCTTTCTGAAAGAGAGCATAGCCAGGCATATTAATAGCCCAGTCATGTGAGGATTGAAGCCAAGTTTCAGCAATACCGATTACATAATAGCTCTCCTCATGCACCAGAGCTTCCAACTCACCTGTTTTGCTTGGAAGGCTTCTGGCATTGGTGAACAAACACTTAAATGTATTGTTACATTTTTCGCTGGTGTTTTTCATATGATTCATATAATTTTTAGTAGTGCAAATGGCACTATAATTTCCAATGGCTGTTTGCAACATGGGAACTTTCTTGTCACCTGCCATAACCCTACCTCCATCTATCCCCATTCCACTCTCCATTAATGTCTGAACCCTAACTGACCTGTGTGCCCGATGTAATTCTAGTTCCCCCTCCCCCCTCAAGTCTAGTTTAAATACTCCTCCAGCATTGCCCTAAACCTCTCCCCCAGCACAGCAGACCCCCTTCCACTCAAGTGCAAACCATCTTTAGCATATAGGTTGCACCCCAATGAAAAGTCATCCCAGTGCTCTAGAAAGTAGAAACCCAAATCCCTCCTTCCTACACCAGGTCTTTAGCCATGCATTCAGCTCTCTAATCTCCCCCTGCCTTTCCTGTGTTGCGCATGGCACAGGCAATATTTCAGAGAATATCACCTTGAAGGTCCTTCCCTTCATCTTGCAGCCTAGTTCTTTAAATTAATTCTTAAGCAGCCTCCACCTTCCATGTATACTGTCATTGGTTCCAACATGGACCAAGACAGCTGGGTCATACCCAGCCCCTCCCAGTAATTTATCCACCCGGTCCACCACATGCCGAACCCTGGCACCAGGGAAACAACAAACCATTCGGTTGAGGCGATCCTGGTGACAAATTATTCTATCAGTCCTTCTGATTATAGAATCCCCTATTACCACCAACTGTCTAGGCCTACCTGCACTCCCCTCACCACTTCTACTAGATGGGTTGCTCTCCCGGCTGTTAGGGGTAGCAGTAACATCTAGTGCTGCCACCTCTGTGTTAGCCACCTCCACATCTTCACCCAACTTGGCAAATTTGTTTTCATGTACAAATACAGGATTGGCCTTCCTTGTCTGCAAGCCCCTTCCACTCCCTCTAACTACATTAACCCATCTTCCTATCTGATAATCCTGACTTGCCCCTCCACCCTCGACATTAACCCTACTGACCACCTGCTCAGTAAGCAGAGGACCCCTTTCAAGGTTGTCCTTTCTGCCCAGTGTTGCAACTTGCTCCTCCAGATCTCTAATGTGAGCTTCCAGAAGGGCAACCTTCTTTTGTAAATCCTTTGTTGAGCCAATTGGGCTTGGGCTAAATGTTCCTTCACAATCGGCATCACTTGGGCAATTCTATCTTGCATTTGGGCCACATGTTCAATCACACTTCGATGCAGGGAACTCTCACTCTCCCATGTCTCCCTGTCAATGTCCAGTAGGCCCCGGGGTTGCCTCCCATACAGTAGCTCAAACGGAGAGAACCCTGTGAACGATTGGGGAACCTCTCTTATGGCAAACATCAGATAAGGGAGCAGATAATCCCAATTTTTTCCGTCTTTATCCACCACCTTCCTCAACATTTGTTTTAAGGTTTTATTAAACCTTTCCACTAACCCGTCTGTTTGAGGGTGATATACTGATGTACGTAATTGGGTCACTTTCAGGAGTTTAGAAAGTTCTTTGGTCACCCTAGACATAAACGGGGTGCCCTGGTCAGTTAGGACCTCCTTGGGAAGACCCACATGGCTGAAAACCTGAAATAACTCTTTGGCAATGGTTTTAGCAGAGGTGTTTCGGAGAGGAATCGCTTCTGGGTAACAGGTGGCATAGTCCATTATTACCAAGATGTGCTGGTGCCCTCTAGTGGACTTCAGTAAGGGGCCAACCAAGTTCATGGCGATCCTCTCAAAAGGGACCTCGATAATGGGCAGGGGTACCAACGGACTGCGGAAATGTGGCATTTGTGCAGTAATCTGACACACTGGACAGGAAGAGCAAAACAATTCCACTTTCTTAGTGATCCCAGGCCAATAAAACCTCTGGGTGATCCTCTCCTGGGTTTTTTCTGCTCCCAAATGTCCCCCAAGAATGTGCCCATGGGCCAGTTCCAAAACCATCTTGCGGTACGGTTTAGGCACTACCAGTTGCTCAATGGTGTCCTCTATCCTCTGTGACACTCGATATAACAGGTCCCTTTCAATAATGAAGGAAGGGAGGGCAACCCTCTCATTAGGGTTAACTAACTCCCCATCTATCTTTACTACATTCTCCCGGGCTCTTAGCAATGTGGGGTCCCTCAATTGCTCAGTGATAAAATTTTCTCTGTGCACCTCGAGGTCATCAAACCCTATCGGCCGCTGTTCCTCTTCTGTGGTAGCAGGCTCCTCCCTAGGGACTGGTGTTTCCCCTGCTAAGACTGAGAATGGAAACTTAGGAGAATCCTCACAGTTAGAGGTTTCTGGAGTAGATGTTTCAGGCTCAGAAGAACCACCTACTGGGGAATCTGGGCAGTCCCAGAGTTCCCAGAACTTTGAAAAATCCCTTCCCACAATGGCGTCATGTGGCAGTTTGAGAACTAAACCCACCTGGTGACAGAAGTTACCAAGGGAGATTTCAAAGGAAACCGTAGTCACCAAATATTCTCGAGTTTCCCCCCATGTACACAAACTACAGCTGTTTTCCTAGGATGTAAGGTTTTTCCCACCACTAGATCACTTTTCACTAAGGTGACCAGGCTACCTGAATCCAACAACCACCTCACCTCTTCAGAAGTCTTTCTCACTGCTCTCCTCAACTCAAAAAGCCTCAGGATGCAGCAATCAGTAGTCATCCTCTGAATGACTTATAGAGGCCTTAATTGCCTCAATCTGAACAGCTGAAGTTTTCCAACGCTCTAAACCTTTCTGGCTATTTCTGCAGCCGACACCTGATAGTAATTGGTGAATTGTATATATATATATATATATAGCCTTTTCCCCCTCTCCCCAGTAAAAAAAAGACCAATAACCTTTCCCACTTCCCCTGGATCCCTCTCCTATTTTATCCATACACACAAATTCTCATCTATTCACCTCCATGCTCCGTAACTATTATTTCTATCTCTCTCTCTCTCTGATCTCTAAAATTGCACCCAGCCTATCTAAGGAATCTTCACATGTATGCATTATCTCTTTTACTATGTATATATTATCGTTTCTGGCTCATTCCCCAATATAATTTGCAAAAAATGGAAGGAAGTACAGTTGAACCTCGGATTACGAGCATAATCAGTTCCAGGAGTATGCTCGTAATCCAAAGCACTCGCATATCAAGCAAGTTTTCCCATTGAAGTCAATGGAAATTAAAATAATTAGTTCTGCATTGACTTCAATGGGATGCAATACCGAATGGGGCCAGAGGTGGGGGGCGCCAGAGAGTGACGAAAATGTCCGAAAAGGCCCGAGGACACTTCGGCTTGTTTCCTGTGCCACCATACCTTAGGCCAAATGTGGTACTGCAGGCCAATGTTCGGCTTATCTTGGCTCCTGCGTCCCCTACCTCAGGCCAAATGAGGTATTGCAGGCCTATTTTCGGCTCTGCTTGGCTTCTGCACCCCTGTACATCAGGCCAAATGCGGTACTGCAGGCCTATTTAGCTTGAATTCTGCTCGTCTTGCGAGTCAACACTCGCAAACCGAGTCAGAATTTTAAAAAAAGTTGCCCACAATTCAAAATGCTCTCAAATAAAGTTACTCTTAAACCCGAAGTTCCACTGTATTTGGACAGCCGCACTCCCAAAAAAAACTTTTTGGTTGCCTTTATTAATAAAAAAAATTGGATAAAAGCACTACGTGCAATGGTTCTATCCTTTTAACCATACACACATGTGGTCCCAATCATTATTTAATTAATTTTCTAATTGGATGCCACCTACCATTTGCCATTCTGTTCACATGATGTTTTTGGGTAAGGTATATATATAATAAGCACTAAGCATTAGTGCGAAATGCATCTGATGTGTGTTCCTGCTGTGGCTTGTAGTGCTTTTATCCAATTTTCTATTAATAAAGGCAACCAAAAGGTTTTATTGGGAGTGCGGCTGTCCAAATACTTTCTTCCATTTTTTGCTTCGTGCATTGCCAGCACCCTTGTTTTCTGTGAGGAGACTAATCACCAAGTACTTCCATCTGGAGCAGTTACTCCCCTTTCCAATATAATTTGGGTCTTCCAATACTTTAGGATTCAGCAAGTAAGGTAATAAAGACCTCTTGTATTGGGCCAATGGTATTTCCGTACAGTGAAATAGACACTTCCAAGGATCCCACCCTACCTGCTTCCCCGTTATATATTGTATAGTATCAATAATCCTTTCCCAAAATACTTTTATTTTTGGCAATGCCAACATATGTGCTCCAGGGTTTTTAACGTTTCCTTTGGAAACAATTCTCAACTAAAATTTGATATGCTCTCCAAAACTATTTTAAAACAATTTTACGTATTATGTAAAATGCATGGTTAAAGCGGCGTTCCACCCTTAAAACCACTTGGTTTCATCCCATCCAGCATACTGGCGTCAGCGCCAGTATGCTGTTTTTTTTTTTTTTTAATGCATGTACTTACTTTATAATAAATCATTTAATTTCTTGCGCACTGCGGTATGTCACCGCTATAAGGCGTCACGCCTTCCGGTAACAGCCGATTAGCGTTCGGCTCTTCTCGGCACCTGCGCACAGACCCAGGAGCTGACTGCGTAGGCGCCGTAAATAGCCGGTCCTAGTTCGGGTTTTTTCGGAGGGCTTGACGCGGCTATATACAGCTTCTGGGTCTGTGCGCAGGCGCCGAGAAGAGCCGAACGCTAATCGGCTGTTTACGGAAGGCGTGACGCCTTATAGCGGCGACATACCGCGGTGCGCACAAAATTAAATGATTTATTATAAAGTAAGTACATGCATTTAAAAAAAAAAAAAACAGCATACTGGCGCTGACGCCAGTATGCTGGATGGGATGAAACCAAGTGGTTTTAAGGGTGGAACTCCGCTTTAAATCTAATATTGGGTAGAGTATGGGATGATAGACACATATTTCAATTGCATTTAGCGTAAAGTGATGCAAAATTGATGTGTGGCCAGCATGAAACTACAGTTATGTAAACATTAAGATATTATGATTTCTTCGTATTGATCACCCACATGTCTGTTTCCAAAAACTCACTTCCGCTTCGGCAGCGACAATACACATTCACATTTAACCCTGTCTTCGACCATTAGCAGGGGTTTAAACCCCCCCTCTAGCGGCCGAATAGAATGGATGGTGTCAGTAGGTCAGTGGGCGGTGTTAGAAGGGCAGTGGACGATGTCAGTCGTTTTTTTTTTTTTTTACAAATTTATTTATTTCTACAATTTTTTACCCGTATTGTTGGGGGGGCTTTGGTGAAATATTAGGGGACTAAACAGACCCCTGATATCTCACTTTTGAAAAATAGAAAGGGACTGAGTGTGAATTCTCCAGTTCCTTTCTCTGAGGCATAATAAACATAGTAAATTGGAACAAATATACTCTCTGTGTACCAAACTTTTCCTGATTCCCTCAATCTCTGTGACTGGTCCCCTGCAGCTTCTGTTAAAGTTGTGACAGGCTGTGGTAGCACTCCATCATCCTCATTGTACCATACAGGGTTAATGTTCCTGTATGGTATGCAATGATGCTGAGGCTTTGGGTTGAGGAAGGAGAGCAGTATGGCTGGCTGGAACATGGAAACATAGTAAAGTAAAAGTGGTAATTTCCCCCCAGCAGTGCTCCCTTTCCTGGAGGTGGGCTGTATTCTGTATGTCTCTTTATACTCATGACAATGTCAGGAATATACTGGGACTTTTCATAATTTTTAATAAGATATGGTGTGTGTGTGGAATGCATCCATGTGGGGCAATTGACCCCCCTTGCCCTATGGAGTGGACGCCCATGGAGGCACCTTCTTTCTTATCTGACAACCAAAAGCAAAATGATTAAAATATTACTGTAAAATCTACACTTTTTTACGATAGTTTTGGTTAACCTGTTATAAGTTTGTGTGGACCCTCTGTGCAGAGCTGTTTGAAGGAATTTGGGGGCCCCAAGTAAAATGGGGGCCCCCAAGCACCCCCCCAGCACGCAAAGCCTACATTAACGCTACACTCATTTTTTACACCCATGTTCTTACTCCCCCCCTCCCTAGTCCCTATGTTTTTCTATTCTCACCTCCCCTTCTTCCCTGTAGGCTGTCGCTGTAGTGTGGCCGAGCTCCTCTTCCTCCTGTCAGTCCGGTGTTCTATCATTATGGGTCCCCAGTCCCCTATCAGATAGTGCCCGGGGCAGGCACTACCGCGCGGTACAGGAGATTCAGTTTCCTGTGTTCCCAACCGGACTGAAAGGAAGTGAGCACTTAGTGTGCACTTCCTGTCAGTCTGGCCGGGAAAAGGAAACTGAATCTCCTGTACCACACCCAGTACCCGGCCGCACTGACAGGACTCCAAGAGGAAGGAAGAGGAGCTTGGCTACGTTACAGCATGGGAAGGGGAAGTTGCCTATCCTGTAGCGACAGGGCTGCCTCTGTGTCACCATTAGAAAAGGATAGGTTTTCTTGGAAAAAACAAAAACAAATGGTGTCCATTTTAATAGGATACTTTGCAAGGAGGTCTTGCTGCAATGACTCTGGGTTGAATCCCTTTAGTTGACAAGTAGAATGCTTTGAAGTGAAGTTCCAAAAAATCAAGCAAAATATACAGTATTACAACTAAACTAGCAAGGGTCAACTAGGTGGAATTCAATTAAAGTCCTATTAAATACAGGGGGTTAAAGGCAGGTGGTAGATACGTGACAGGACAAGCCAACTATTAATCCAGAGTGGTAACCAGGATTTAACAAGTTTTCAAGTTAAAATAAAAAGTTAACAAGCACTGACCAGAACTTGTCTAATGTACCAATGGTGGCGTCAAGAGCAAGAGGATCAGTGGCTTCCAAAAGAGACAGATGGGAACCGTCAAGGTTTTACTGTATCTAGTCCTTTGCTAAATACAGCTATTTAATAAACTGCCAGTGAAAAAATAGGTCTATTTTAAGTTAATGAATAATAAACTTTAATTTGAAAGAGGTCTCCCGCTTATAAATCTCTCAATGAAAAAACATTTACAAACTAGTTTTGCCTTGGAAATGTGTCATAGGCATCATCTTAGTTCACACACGTAGAACACCATTAAAGTAAGATCCTCCATTTAGATTTTTTTTACACAGCCTAAAGCCCTGTACACACGGCCGGTTTCCCCCTCAGAAAAAAAAACTTTTGTTTTCCAGATGGAATCCTGCCAAGCTTGTCTTGCGTAAGGACTGTCATACAAAATCCTGCCGGTCCAAAGCGTGGTGACGTACAACACATACGAAGGCACTATAAGGGGGAAGTTCCATTACAATAGCGCCACCCTTTGGGCTGCTTTTGCTGATCTCGTGTTATCGCGTGTTAGTAAAAGTTTGGCGATTCACTCTTACTAATAATTTGCAGTTTGAGGAATGTGCTATCTCCATTACGAACACTAGTTTTACCAGAAGGAGCGCTCCCGTCTCATACTTGATTCTGAGCATGCGCAGTTTTTTTACCTTTGGAAAAGCATATACACGACCGGTTTTCTCAACGGGAAAAAGGCAGATGGGAATCCCGATGGGAAAATAGAGAGCAAGTTCTCTATTTTTTTTCCTGTGTTTTCCTGTCGGCAAAACTGCCATGAAGCATATACACGACCGGTTTTACCGGCCAAACGCTCTCATGGCAGCTTTCCTGCCAGGAAAACCGGTCATGTGTACGAGGCTTTAAAGTGATATCAATGAATACCATAATTCTAAAGTTACACAAAACATCATCTGTTACCACAGGCAACATACAGTATAACCAGGCCATTTTTTTTGCAAGTCACTCACCACCTATAGGACCCGTAGGTGAAAACATACATCCTTTACTTTTATTCCATAGCATATAAAACATACAGATAGGAGTTGTGACAAAAACATCCAACTATTTTTATGTCAGTGCAAACACTTCCTTGGGGTGTCATGGCAACCATTCAAATATTATATTACTCTGTAACTGTCAATATCTCCTATTATATGTGGACTTGGTCTTTCAAAGAAAACCGCTGAACAAAGATCTCTGTTATATATCAAAGCAAATAGGTCCAGCGGGGTAGCAAGTTAATACACAATGAGGTTAAATTATCATAGCTGGAGCAGCCAGAATCTGGAGCAGATGTGCATGGCAACCAATCGGCATCTATCGTTCATTTTCAAAGCCTAACTGAACAAGCTGAAGATAGAAGCTGATTGGTTACCATCAGAGCTTTTTTTTCTCAGAAAATAGGTGCAGAAACTCAAATACGACCAGTTCAGATTTCACAAACAGTAGAAGGGTCCTAAAGGGGCATTAAATACCACGATTGCATTACATACAGAGTGCAGATTTCAGGGGGTTACACACAGAGTGCAGAGCTGTCACTTGTAAACACAGAAACCAGACTTCTGTGTTTACAAGTGATTGTGGTGAGCAGGCACCAAAGGGTCTGAGCCGAGGTGGTGGAACTGAGTTCCCCCAAGTTCCCCCTGAAAAAAAGCCCTGGTTACCATGCACATGTGCTCCAGATTCTGGCTTCTCCAATTTTGATAAAGTCTCTTGACGCAGCCTGGCAGCTACGCAGCCTGGCTACGGAGTGCACTTACACAGGTCTCCTTTGTGTTTATAATTGTACAATCCTGCTATCACACATTGGCTGTATATCAAGATGTAATATACTGATATAGAAGAATATATATATTTGACCCCCTACAAACCAACACCAATTCTGGCTCCCACAGACTGGCTACATTATGTGCTTATGTGGTACACAGATTTGTCCTGTCAATTTAAGAAGTTGCTTTTAATGACAACTCGTTATGTGTATAAAAGACACCTGTCCACAGAATCTCTTACTTCCATTCAAACCTTATGATCATGGGCAAGACCAAATAGCTGTCAAAGGATGTCAGGGACAAGATTGTAGACATGCACAAGGCAATGGGCTACAAGACAAGAAGCTTGGCGAGAGGGATACAACTGTTGGAAAGATTATTCGCAAATAGAAGAAAAACAAACTACCCATCAGCCGGTCTGGAGTTCCATGCAAGACTTTTCCACATGGGGTAAGGATGATCATGAGAAAAGTGATGGATCATCACAGAAATACATGGGAGGAGCTTTTGAACTATCTCAAAACAGTTGGGACCACAGTCACCAAAAGACATGTGCACAACATGTCTCCTTCCGTATATTCATAATTTCGTAAGACACAAGTTTTCCTATTCGGACCCGTTCATATTTCGTAAGACGCAAGTTTTCCTATTCGGACCAGTTCGTATTTTTGTAACAGTTTTATTTTCGATTATACTGAATGATTCGTAATTCTGTCTAATTTATTTTTGTTGATTCGAAATTTGTAACTTTGTTAGATAAAAATTTTCGTTTAATGGATTCGTAATTTTGTGGTAAATACATTGCGGCGCGGTCATTCGCAATCTCGTATTTTAGTTTCATTTTCAAAACGCGGCTAATCCATATTAAGATAGACTTTCTCTTATGCCCCGTACACACGGTCTGACTTTTGCCAACAAACTTCAAAATGAGCGTTTTCCAAAAAATCTGACCATGTGTACGCTCCATCGGACAAACTTTTTCAGATTCAAAAGTCCGCCTAACTCCCTTTGGACAAAAATCTCTTCAGACAGAGTTTGTTTGAATTTAGATTGTGTGTACGAGGCTTTACACTGTCCAATGTGACTCAGCACAAAAGAGATAAGCTGATTGGCTAAGACATTAAGTAAGATACATCACTCACTAAATCCACGGTGCCCATTCGAAAGAACGATACGAGTACACACATTTACAAACAGACAAAGAAACGGATGTACAAAACACACAAATGAAAATACGAACATACGAATGATAATATGAACAGACAAAAGATTTAAAATACGGAATGCAAATCGTTTTTATATATGTCATTTTCGTTCTTTTGCCTTTTCGGTGTTTCGTATTTTAGTAAGATTGTCCAATTGTATGTTCGTATTTTTGCTTGTTCGTTATTTTGCTTATTCGTAATTCTGTAATTTTCGTATTTTGGTTCTTTCAGCTTTTTAGATGTTCGAATTGATCCGAATGTACGAATACTAATAAATTTGTACGAAAATCCATTAGTTACGAATGGGAGCGCACATGTCTAGTCACCAATCAAACCATTGGTAAAACAATATGCCACCATGGATTGAAATCCTGCAGCACCCATAAGGTCCTCCGCCCTGTCTGAAGTTTGCCAATGAACATCTAAATCAGGGATCCTCAAACTACAGCCCTCCAGCTGTTGCGGAACTACACATCCCATGAGGCATTGTAGACCTCTGACATTCACAGACATGACTAGGCATGATGGGAATTGTAGTTCCCGAACAACTGGAGGGCCGTAGTTTTAAGATCCCTGATCTAAATGATTCAGAGAAGGATTTGGAGAAAGGACTGTGTTTAGATGAGACCAAAAGTGAGCTCTTTGACATTAACTCGACTTGTTGTGTTTGGAGGAATACAAATGCCACTAAAAACACCATCCTTACAGTCAAGCACGAAGGTGGAAACATGATGCTTTGGGGCTGTTTCTCTGCTAAATGTACAGGCCGACTTTGCCATATTGAGTGGCCATGTATTGTAAAATCTTGGATGAGAACCTTCTCTAATGCCGCGTACACACGGTCGTTTTTTGCGATGAAAAAAAACGTCGTTTTTTAAAACGTCATTTAAATTGATCGTGTGTGGGCAAAACGTCGTTTTTTGTCTTAAAAAAAACGACCAAAAAAAAATTCCAACATGCTTGAATTTTTTGTGTCGTTTTTCAAAATGTCGTTTTTTGTTTCACAAAAAGTCACCGTGTGTAGCAAAAACGACGTTTTTCAACCCGCGCATGCCCAGAAGCTAGTTATGAAGCGAGCTTCAATGGAAAAGAGTGGTGAACGTAACCACGCTTTTTGTGAAAAAAACGATGGTGTGTATGCAACATCGTCTTTGAAAGTGACGTTTCAAAAACGTCGTTTTTTACTTCACAGAAAACGTCGTTTTTTTTCATCACAAAAAATGATCGTGTGTACGCGGCATTAGGCCCCATACACACGTACGAGAACCTCGATGGGCGGAACACATCGTTCCGCCCGTCGAGGTTCTCGGCTGGCCGGCAGAATCGGCGACCATCCCGTCGGGAAAGGCGACCAGCTATTAATCCCGATGGGCCGCCGAGAAAATAGAGAACCTGTTCTCTATTTTCTCTCGGCGGCTTTCCCGACGGTATGCTCGCCGAGAGTGTACACACGGCCGAGGTTCTCGGCAGAATAAGGATCCCAGCGAGCTTCTCGCTGGTTTCTGCCGAGAACCTCGGCCGTGTGTACGGGGCCTCAGCCAACACACGGAAGATGAGTCGTGGATGGGCATGACAATGGCCAAGGGTTTCTCCACCAAGTACCAAGTCATGTTTTGATTGGGGATCAAATACTTACCGTATTTATCGGCGTATAACACGCACAGGCGTATAACACGCACCCTAACTTTAAGAGAGAAGTTTTAGGAAAAAAACTTTTCACAGCCCCCTGCCTATAACACGCAGGCACAGTTTACCCTCTATTTTCAAGGTAAAAAAGTGAGTGTTATATGCCAATAAATACAGTATTTAACTCACTGAACTGCAACTCAATTTATAACATTTGTATCGTGTTTTTTTTTATGGATTTTTGGTTGATATTCACTTCAATTCATTTAGAGCCCATTCACACCTGAGCGGCAAAACGCCTGTCGCGCGACGCTCGTGCCGCTGGAGGGGAAATTTCCCATTCATGTCTATAGAGATGGTTCACATCTCTGAGACGCCGAACGCCTGTCGCCTGAAAAAAAGTCCCGGACCCTTTTTTTCAAGCGACATTGGCGTTCGCCCATAGACATGAATGCGAAGATTTGTAAAAAAAATAAATAAATAAATAAATAAATCAAAGCGTGGCAAGTAAAGCCGCGTATGCGGCGTTACTTGCCGCTCAGGTGTGAATGCAGCCTTAAAATTCCCATATGATAAAAATTGTAGACCCTTCATTTCTTTGTAAGTGGGCAAACTTATAAAATCTGCAAGGGATCAAATAATGAATTTTCCCCACTATGTGTGTATATATATATATATATATATATATATATATATATATATATATATATATATATATATTAATATATACAGCACCTAAATAAACACAGCAGGGAGGGGATCACAAGGAGAATGTATAAGGAAAGGGGATTTCTGTCCCCCCTTAAAAACAATAGATATACAGGAGTTATAGGGTATTAACCAGGGGATAAATATACACGTAGTATTTAACAAGACGGGGGTGTTGTGTGTTTTTTTTTTTTATCTCCTCCTTCCCTTTTCAGTATGGGGGAGGGAGAGGGGGGAAGGATAAGAGAAGAGGGAGGGAAAAGGAGAAAGAGATGAAAAAATAAATAAAAGGTGTAGGATAGACCCATATCAACAATGTTGTTATTATTATTGTTGTTATGTATATCTATGTAATGTTGAATGTACTTAAACATGAATTTTGGTGTATGTTTATTGCAAATGTAATGTGAATTGTGTCTATGTTTTTTTTTTTTTTTTTTATAAAAACAAATAGAAATTATATATATATATATATATTCAGACACTTTGGGGATGCAGGAGTATTCACTGTACGTCAGAAATCAGAGTGACATTTGTATGAGATTTATTTTTCAAACAGGATTCTCATTCATTAGTGCATCTGTCCCTGCTGATAATAAGAGTGTGACGCTTACTTTCCACGTCTGATGAAAGCTCCTCTCTCCGGCTAATACAACAAACTTGTTTTTCCTTACCCACCCAGTCAATAGATGATTACCTATAAATAACACATTGATGCTTTAAATAGCTGTCTGGCCGAACACCACTTAATTAGTGCCTGTGGTTACTACTTTAAAGAGTTGTGTAATAGAAACAGCTCTGCACAAATATGGACATTAATTTTGCATAGAGAATAGTAAGAGCTTACATTGATTATTAGGTATTTTTTTTTGATTATGTGAAGTATGCACAGACAAAGCAGCTTTTTCATGAACTTTGTTTCTATGCATCTTTTAAAACAAACCTGAACCCAAAAATTTAAGATTTACTTTGTTTTAGGGAAACATTTAGAAATGTTAATTATGGCTAATGACCCCTTTCACATTGACGATTTTTTCAGGCGGTACAGCGATAAAAATATCGCTGTTATACCGCCTGAAAAACTCCTTCACTGCATCCTCAATGTGAAAGCCAGAGGGCCCGAGGGCTTTCACACTGAGGCGATGCGCTGGTGGGAGAGAAAAAAATCTCCTGTTAGCAGCATCTTTGGAGCGGTGAGACGAGCGGCATGTATACCGCTCCTTTACCGTTTCCTTCCCATTGAAAATCTTGGCAATACCGCCCGCAATGCGCCTCTATAGAGGCGCATTGCGGGCGGTATTAACCCTTTCACGGCCGCTAGCGGGGGTTAATACCGCACCGCTAGCGGCTGCAACTCACGGAAAATCCGACGGTATAGTGATGCTATTTTTAGTGGCACTATACTGTCAGTGCGGTTCCCGCCGCAATGTGAAAGGGGCCTAAAGCTGGCCACAGATAGATTGAAATTTAGCTTGTTCAGCGGGGACCTGTCAAATTTCGATCAGTGTGTGGCCATCCCTGTTTGACCAAAAGCACACTGTCAGAATACAATGTCCAAACAGGGGAATTCCTCCATTTGTGTGGAAGGAGGAATATGATCTTTTTTTTTCATTCAGCCTTCTGGCTGAACAAAAAAAAAAATGGCATGGATGTCCCGCCCCAAATCCATATTAGACCCTTGTCCAAGCATGATCCTCACACAAATATTGTCCAGGTTTGTGGGGAAGAGACCTTGTCCCCATCAACATCGCTTGGCCCCCTCCCTATTCCTGGCCTGCCAGGCTGCATTCTCAGATTTGGTATGGATTTTTTTTGGGGGGGGGACCCCCATGACATTCTTTTTTACATTTCAGTGTGGGGTTCCCCTTAGGATCTATAACAGACCATAGTGTTTTATCCATCATTCTTTTTTCAGGGTGCATTGTGCCTAAATGCTGCTCTGAGGGATTTTTTTTATGCAAAGAGAGATTTGAGACTAGATGACAAATCTATGGCAAATATGTGACAAAAAAAGCAGACACAAAAAAGACACATTTATTACATGAACTTCAACATTATGATTGTAGCACCCTCTACCTTAGGTGGGTGCTAAAGTTCATTTTTTTGGCCAGTGCA
This sequence comes from Rana kukunoris, assembly GCA_029574335.1. NCBI lineage: Eukaryota > Metazoa > Chordata > Amphibia > Anura > Ranidae > Rana > Rana kukunoris. The sequence continues at coordinate 60,073,297 of CM056059.1, forward strand.
TGTAAATTTAGGCAGGCCCAACTGAAAGCTAGGCCTGCTTGTTTTGATCTTGGGACTGGGGAGTGTAAGCTGGTGACTCACAGATAGCATCACCTTTTGGGTACCTCTTTCTGGCCTCTAGAACAGGGGTCTCCAAACATTTTAAACAAAGGGCCGGTTTATTGTCCTTCAGACTCTTGGAGGGCCGGACTTTTACCAGTGGGAGTGAAAATTCTCCTGGCATCTGTGGGAGTAAACATCTGGTATTAGGGGGAGGAATAGTGCCCCATTGCTGGTATCATAGGGAGGAAAAGTGCCCCATTAGTGGTGTCAGTGGGAGAAATGGTGCTCCATTGTCGGTGTCAGGTGACAGAATAGTGCCTCGTATCATTGGGAAGGATAGAGCTCCAAGGGCCGGATAAAGGCACGCGAAGGGCCGCATCTGGCCCTCGGGCCGCAGTTTGGAGACCACTGCTCTAGAAGATTCTAGAGCCACAGGAGGGAAAGAGAGGTGATGCTGTCTGGGGTGTGGCAAGGAGCCCTGAACAATCCCCAATTAGGATTGGCAGGAGGCAGGCCTCCTTGGGTCAGCCCAGCTGGAGAGGAGTTGTTTGGGTGGAAGAACTGAGAGAACCGAGTGTTAGGCTGTCAGGGCCTTGGAGTGATTACCCAAGTCTGGGGGGGGGGGGGGTTGACCTTGGGCCAGGGGCTTGGAGCTGTAAAGGAACCCCACACAACCCAAGGGGTGTCCTGAACAGGAGCAGGATAGGGACAACGGGGAACATAGCTGAGCAAGTCTTCAGGAGGGATCCACCAGGCGTCGGTAAGTGACAGGCAGTCAGGAGAGCTGGGAGAGGCATGCCAGGAGTGGATGTTGAGTCACCAGGAGAGACTGATGCTATTGGCATTGAAGTCGGGCGGCTGCAGCCAGGACTGACTGGGATCAGTAGTCCACATCAAATACAGCTAGCACTAAAAGACTTTCATTCATCATTGGTTGCTACACCAAAGGGGTCCTCGGTCCCTGTCAGAAAATGGCAAATCCCTGAAGTTGGGCTTAATGCAGAGTTGGGCCTAACCATGTGCTAGGAACCAAGTATTGGATGGGAGAGAAAGTAAGTCGACAAATAAGTGTTGTGCTGGAGAAGTCTGGAGCTTTAGAGAATGTGGATAGAGGTTCCAATCAATCATCTCATAATTGAATACTATTGATTCTGGGCATCCCATAATCCCTTTACCCCATCCAAGTTCAATCCCTCAATAAAATAACAAAAACAAAGCTGATGGACTGTTCATTGTCTGGGGAGTGACTGGAAGTGAATGTCAGGCTGGGACAGGGTGACAGGTGGAACTACTACACTCAGTGGCCCCACAGGAGTACCGATACATTTGGAGGTTCCACTGAGATCCACCTGTTCTGGGGTAACCTGCTAGTCATTTCCCCTAGCAATGGAGGCCATGTTCTGCCATCATTGAGGATTAAACCCAGGGGAAAGACTTGTGTGCTCTGCCAATTTTTCAGTGCTTTAACAAGTGGCGTTGTCCATAGTAACCAACAAGGACTGTCGTTAGTTACTGTTCCTGCTACCCAGTTACCACAACCAGTCCTGGGATGGACACTTGTACCAATCCTGTAACTCAGAAACTGTTCACTATGTGCTGTTACCCGTGGCAACCACAAGAGGTGGCTGCAACTGTGGTTTGCAAACATCTTGAACTTTGCTCCAAACTCCTGCCTTAAAAACAGTAAAGTATGTCTAAGAGTGTCAACTGTTGCGAAGGGTGATCGGAAGCAGCTTGGGGGTGCCTGCGGGTGCTTTCTGTCTGCTGATGCAGTGGCTTTAAACTCAATGTTTAAAGTGATAATAAAGGCTCTTTTTTTATTTTTTTTATTATAACAAAAATGTTACACTCCTCTCCTCTGTGCAGTTAGATTTGCACAGATCAGCCCTGATCCTCTTTTCTGGGGTCCCTCTTTGCTGGGTCCCACAGCCAGCAGCTTCTTATGGGAGCACTGTAGCCGAGTCACAGCTCTGTGCATCCATTCAGACACGGAGCCCCACCTCCTCTCTCCCCTGATTGGCTGACTGACTATGATTGACAGCTGCGAGAGCCAATGGCACAGCTGCGGTCACTCAGCCAATCAGGGGGAGTGTTTCGGACAGCATAGACATTCGTGGACATTGCTGGAGAGAAATGTGGCACAGGTAAGTAATTAGGGAGGTGCTGGGGAGGCTGCCACACACAGAAGGCTTTTTATCTTAATGCAAAGAATACATTAAGATTAAAAACTCCTGCCTTTACAACGCCTTTAACCACTTGCCAACCACCCGCTGAAGATGTACTTCACAACACTGGTGACCGGGAGTGAACCACAACTGCGGCTAGTAAGGATTTCAATGCACGTCTGTATGTGAGATTTCAGTATTGGACCCCAGGCGTCACTCCAATCAGAACACAGGAGTTTGGGGGTTCTCTACATCACCTCTCTCTCACATAAAGGAATGCGCTGAGCTACTAAGTGTGGGCACATTACAACATGTGTCCAACATCTAGCATTAAAAGATTATGATGCACGTGAAGATTCCAATACACTTCTGTATGCAAGTGATTATCAGTACTTGACCTCAGGTGTCACTCCAATCAAAGAACAGGAGTTTGGGGGTTCTCTACATCATATCACTTTAACATAAAGAGATGTATTTGGCCACTAAGGGAGGAGGTATGAAATACCTTCAACCCCTAGCTTGGAAAAGTTAAGGCGAACATGCTCAGTAACTTAGAGCATGGGCCCATAAACAAGTAACAACTATCAAGCACGTAGTAATTAAGCAATGTGTAGGCAACTGGTAGTTGTGTAAGAGAGGCAAATATAGCTCAGGTAATTTGAGAGTGTATGTATATTTAAGATACTCCACAGCAAGCAGCCGAGAATACAACAGACAATCTCAAGCATTATTTTAGTACTTAGTAAGCCAGGGTTCAATACAGCAACTGATTAGACACAATGGGCCAGATTCAGAGAGCCATAACTCCTGTCTAACTGGTGTTAGACTGGAGTAAGTTCAAATTACGCACGTTTTTTAGCTAGTCGGAAACCTCAAACCTCAATAGACGGCTGCGGGCTTCAATTCGACTGGATTACGTGTTCGCGCAATGCACGGCGGGAAATTTCTGAACGGAGCATGCGCACGGGGACACGCTTAATTTAAATGCTTCACGCCCCCTAATCGCGTATTTCGATTACGCGGCGAGAAATAGACTACGCCGCCGTATCGTACGGGCAAAAATCTACCAGAATTCGATGTAGAGCCTGGTAAAATACGGCAGCGTAGAGTATTTTGATTACGCAGCGCAAAATTAAGTGTATCTGAATCTGGCCCAATATATGTAGTAGATGATTCTAAAGGCACTACAAGTGCAACAATGGTTACCTATCCGTTTGCAGAGGCTGAGTTTTGTTGTGGTTTAGCAGCAATGGATTTCCGTAGTGTAGGGATCCAAGAAGGAAGGTATCTTTAGGGTGTCCCCAGTAAAGGCAGCAGCAAGTCAGTGAAGGCATTAGCTGGAGGGCATAGAGTTCCAGCCTGGCTTGAGATTCAGCGTAGGGAGGGATGGTACCAGTATTTGTAGCGTGCCCGAGCTACGGCTGACAAAAATAGAACAGTGTGCAGTTATAGGTAGGATGCAGGTGTAGTGCATAAGCACTTATTCAAGCAGCACTTCCGCGTTTCAAGCTGGAACGCACGTGGCGCCGGGCGATGACATCATTGTGTGGTCGCCGTATGCGTTCCAGCGTGGAACGCATTATGGCGCTGAGAGCGCCTGCTATACAAGGTGGCTCGGCTGTGGTAAGGCGATTCGTGCACTAGCTTTCATGGGCACACACGCTGCCGGTGGCACATGTGAGCTCAGATTGGCCAGTGGGGGAGACAATCAGCGAGTCTGGTGAACTTGATGGCTGTTGGCCGCCCACGATCTTTTCCTGCAGAGACAGAACGGGAATCTGTAAAGAAGGCAGATCCCCGTTCTGTCAGGGGGTGACACTGAGATCTGTTTTCTTGCTAAGCAATATCATTTATTGGGATTTTTTTTACCAAAAATATGTAGAAGAATACATATTGGCCTAAACTAATGAATACATTTGTGTATATATATAAAATATTTATATACAATATTTATACATATATATTTTTTTTCGGATATGTATTATTGCAGAAAGTAAAAAATATTATTATTTTTCAAAATTGTCTGTCTTTGTTTATAGCGCAATAAAAAAAAACCGCAGAGGTGGAGGTGATCAAATACCATCAAAAGGAAGCTCTATTTGTGAGGGAAAAAAGGACATCAATTTTGTTTGGGTACAAATTGTCAGTTAAAATAACACAGTGCTGTATTGCAAAAAATGGCCTGGTCATTAAAGGGGCAAATCATTCCAGGGCTGAAGTGGTTAACAGCTTACTCCTGTGATGGTGGAGGTGAACAGTAGCAGTTTGGGGTCTTATAGCAATGTGCTAGCAACAAGGCAGGCTTCATGAGGTACATAAACGGCCTACATCTATAGTCAGGGCATTATTCAACTTTGGTCAAAGCTGCACAGTTTTTAACTGCATGAATATTTTTTATGGTAAAGGTGAACTATGCCTTTAAAGCATTGAGTGTTTGTTAACCATACAAGTTGTGCTAAAAAAAATTGCATACCCTGTGCGAAATTTTAAAATGTGGGCATTTATATTGAAAATTTGACTAATTCAAGGATAGTGATTACATAAAACCATTTATTATCACAGTTTTTTTGGCTCCTTTTAAAATCATAATGATAACAGAAGTCACCCAAATGGTCCTGATCAAAGGTTTACATATTCTGGAATGTTTGTCATTGTTACAGACACAGACGGTGGCACACAAAGGTTAAAAATGGCAATTAAAGGTTAATTTCCGACATTTGTAGCTTTTTTCATCATATATGGTGTCTGTGTATAAATAGTCAATGGCTAGATACTAAGCCATAGGGAGCAGAAAAGAACAGTCAAAAGACCTGTGTAACAAGGTAATGAAACTTTACAAAGATTGAAAGGGGTATAAAAAGATATCCAAAGCCTTGAATATGCCAGTCAGTACTGTTGAATCATTTAATAAGAAGTGGAAAATGTGGGGATCTCATGATACCAAGCCTACTGTAGGTCTGTTTGTTCATTAAAGATTTCAGTCACAACTGCCACAGGAATTGTTCGGGATAAAAAGAAAAGTCCACAGGTAACCTCAAGAGAAATACAGGCTTCTCTGGAACAAGACTGTTCTTCTGTTTACTACCTGGGGTTCTCCTTTGGGTCATCTACATCACTGCCTGCATGCAGGGCCGTCTTAATAGCATTATGGGCCCCTGCAAAAAGTAATGCTCTGGGGCCCCTACAATGATGACAGTGCAGGTAAACAGACATCAAGTGGGTAGGAGGCAGACTGCCTCCCCTGTGTATCGATCACTCTCAGTACCATCATGGGGCCCACAATTTCGGGCAGCTTGGCTTAAAGACCAGCTGCTTTGGGGAAAGTGCAGGCCCCCCCCCCCTATGCAGCTGGGGCCCCTGGGCAGTGCCCAGGTGTGCCCTCTCATTAAGACAGCCCTTCCTGCATAATGTCAACACATACTATGCTGGATTATTATTATTATTTTTTTTAAACAAAACAAATGATGGCACAATCATATGAGCTATTTTTGTTTTTGGATTGACAGAATTATTGGTTTTCGACTCCCCTCACCAGCACATACCCGCCTTTCTTTGCTCCCTCATTTAGATGCCAAGACCAGATAAAGAATAAAGCCACCTAGCGCTGCCCATGTGGGTCACAAGCCACTCACACCCAGAAGTGTGTAATATTCAATTTTCTTGCCGAACAGAGCAGTGCAAGCACAGGTGAGTATATGCTGCTGGGGAGTGGGGAGTGATATTCTGCATTGCAAATGAAAGGTGCAGTTTAAGTTTGTTGGACTGGCATAGCCCAGCCTACGTGTTATGCTGGGAAATAATACCTAAGAGATGTGTTTCTTGGCATGCAATTTTTGCAGTGTTTTAGTTTAAACCGACAATGTTAGGAGGTAGGAAATACATTCAGTTGTAATGACGTGTTACAGTATGGATGACTCACTTCCATAAATATAAATGTGATTAAGTGAACTGATAACAACTCTTTCTGTGTAAGCGCTAATACAGTCATCTTGGTAAGTTTGCAGAACTTTATGATGAAGCTGTACAAACTGCTTTGTATCATACCATGTCTGCCTTCTGCAGGAGGCTTTAGGCATTGCCAAAAGAATTGGATCACACTGCAGTAATACTTTGTTTTGCAAAATTATTCTTAAAGTGCAAGTAAGGTCTTCTTATTGACCCCGTCCTATAGTGCAGGGGGTGATGTCACCATCGTGCCAACAATATCCCAGGGGATGCTGAGTACTCTGATCCCCAAGAGAACACGTTGCAGGACAGTTCAGGTTTGACATCACCTTCATCATAGGCTCCGAAGTGCAAAATAAAGCATATGATCTACCACTCCACCACCACCATCACCACCACCACCTCAGGTGTTTGTTTGTTTTCAAGTCTAAGGCCCCTTTCACATGAGCGGACCGTTCGTCCGCTTATTACAAGTCCGTTTACGGACTTGTAATGGGCCCCTATGGGATCGCGTCCGTTAGCGGATGATGCATCCGCTAACGTCCGCAACGATCCGCGTCCGTTAAGGTCTGGTTTTTCGGACTAGCGGCGATTTACCATCGTGTTTGTAGAGATTTTTGGCCGCTAGCGGGGACTTTAACCCCTGCTAGCGGCCGAAAAAGGGTTAAACCCACCCACAAAAACGCTGCTTTGCAGCGTTTTGCGGGCGGTTTGGAGGTGCTACCCCATTGATTTCAATGGGCAGGGGCGCTATAGGAGCTGTATTTTTACCGCTCCTACCGTATATCAAAGATGCGGCTGGCAGGACTTTTTTTAGTGTCCCGCCAGCGCAACGCTCCAGTGTGAAAGCCTGAGGGCTTTCACACTGGATAGAAAGGTGCGGCGCTTTCAGGGCGCATTGCAGGCGCTATTTTTAGCGCAATAGTGCCTGCAAAGCGCCTCAGTGTGAAAGCAGCCTTAAAAGTGTGAATCTCCTTGGTTCCCTGCAGCTCTCATTGGTCCCTCCATGTCATCACAGAATACAGTAGCGATGCAAAGATCAGCAGGAGGAACCCGTGAGAGCTGCAGGGGACCAAAGACATTGACACTTTCTGGAGTGTGAGTTTCACTGTGGACTTTACAGGAAGAAATTTACTGAACAGAGCAAGGTTCCAGCAGCTGGCACCAGGAGAGGTAAGTAATCATTCTTTTAATTCTGGGGGTAAACTTGCTTGCAATTTTTTATTTTATTTTTTAATGTTAGGGTTACTTTAAACCTTATCAACAACAAAGTAATACCAGTAATGCCTTGTACACACAAACTGAATTTCCGATGGAAAAAGTCAGACGGAATTTTTTCATTGGATATTCCGACGTGTGTGTGCCCCATCTGAGTTTTTCCATTGGAAATTCTGACGGACTTAGAAAGAGAACATGTCCGATGAAAAAAATATATATCGGAAAATCCGTTCATCTGTATGGAACTCCGACGGAGAAAAAAAACATGCATGCTTAGAATCAAGTCGACGCATGCTCGGAAGCATTGAACTTAATTTTTCTCGGCTTTTCATAGTGTTGTACGTCACCGCGTTTTGGACGGTGGGAATTTGGTGTGACAGTGTGTATGCAAGACAGCTTCGTACAGGGCTTCTCTATGGCAGGCTGAGGACTTTTAGCACTTCTCCAATTGTTGCCATGCTATGGTCACCCAGGAGGAAACAAATTAAAAAGTCCATGGGATGCAAATTGAAAAACACTTTAAAGTGGAGTTCCACCCATTTTTGTATGTTTGTCTGTGCTGCATGCCCTAATCTCATAGGCCCAGATTCAGAGAGAATTGGATTCTCGTAGCGTATCAGAAATACACTACGCCGCCGTTTCTTACCTGGCTCTACGTGGAATCCAGGTAGATTTTGTCCAGTAAACGACGGCGGCGTAGTGTATTTCTCCCGTCGCAATCCATATAGACGAGTAGGGGGCGTTAAGGATTTAAAATAGACGCGTTCCCGCGGCGATCGAACTGCGCATGCTCCGTTCGCAAATTTCCCGCCGTGCATTGCGCGAAATCACGTCGTTACGTCATTCGTTGTTTGAGTAGCGTCGTTTACGGACATTTCTATTCCCGAACGAGTTATGTAAAAAAAAAAAAAATTAATTAAAATCGACGCGGGAACGACGGCCATACTTAACATGGGTTACGCATCGTTAGACCAGCAAAAAGCTGGTCTAACAGTACGTAAAAAAAACCAGACGTAAGCGATTGCGAAGACCGCTCGTATCTTCGTGGATCGCCGTAAAAACACATTTGCATATCCCGACGCATCAAAACGACGCAAACTCCTCCCAGCGGCCGCAAATATATCGCAGCGTAGATCCGAAGGTTTACGAAGACGTAAGCCTCTCGGATCGAAGCCCGAAGCCGCCGTATCATGGTTTGAGGATTCAAACTAGTGATACGGCGCGCGAAATTTGAAATTACTCCTGTCTAACACCAGTTAGACAGGCGTAATTGCTTTATGAATCTGGGCTATAGTGTTCAGAATGGACAATTTTTATTTACTTTGTTGCTTTTAAATACCTTTATTTTGTAGTCCTTCATTACTTCCTCCTCCTTATTAGCCTAGGCTATTAAGACACAAGGCTATTTGTAAGGGTTTCTGGGATAGGCATCATGTTTCCCAGTAGTCCTTGCAAACCTGGCTGAAACCTATTACATTGCTTGTGCAGCACTGAGCATGTACGAGATATGCAAAGCTGAAATCCAGGAAGTCATACAGACTGGCTTCATGATGCCCACTCTTAAGATGGCCATGGTCTATTTCTAGAATCTAAATGCTGTAAAAACCTAACAAAACGGACCTTCGTTTACAGACTAACTTTACCAGAATACATTAAGCTTGTGTATTACAGGGGTATTTATATTTAAAAAGTGAAATTGTGGGTGGAACTCCCCTTTAAAAGAGGTTAAAGGGCTGCCAATGCTGATCTTCCTTCCTAAGAACACTGGTTTCCTGCTGATAACTTCACTTGCCAAGCAGCAAGTATCTTCAAATATTTGGACAAAAATGAGACTCATCGCTTTCGAGCACAAAAACATGAAACTATGTGCTATGATTTGCACTGTGAGATGGGTGTCAAATTGTGCAGCAGTCATAATTCTACTGTTTACATGAATATTCTGCTTCATAGGTGCATATACTGTATACCTATGAGAACCTATGTTCTCAGAAGATAAAGCATATAATTTAAAATCACTGGCCTACTCCAACATGTCATCACTGTGACACATGACAATAAGCGGACACCCTAGCACTCTCCTCTGTGTGCCACATCCACCCCTCTGTTATAAGCAGAGCATAAGCATTACTGTACCTTGTCATGCTTCCTTTTTTCATACTTCTTTTATGAATGAGAGAATATCAAAACTCCAAAAACAAAAATTAAATATATTACAGTTCACCAGTTCTTAGATGAGGTAACAGCAATAAACTTTTATTTTTTCCAAGTTTTTATTTACTTTTTTTGATTCCAAATATTTTATTGAAATTTTTGAAGAAGAACAATAATGAATATAACAAATTCACATTGTGTAACAAACTATAATAGATGCAATAGTTATTTACTTTTTTTACCTGGTCATCCTAGGAATAGGCACATCCCTCCCCTAGGTGGCTATTCTCACTGCTCCACTCTGTCCATGGAGAGAGCCATGGTTGTCATCCAGGCTGGACTTCAAATATGTCAGTCTGTGGGCAGCTGCAGTCTATTTACTCCACTGCAGGTGGCGCTCATCCGTAGCAGAAATGTAAGTGGAGAAGGAAGTTGAGAGGAACCTAATTCCTTTATGGTTTCCTCGGTCACCGAGAGGCAGCAACCACAGATGCTGGTATTACGTCAGATAAGGCAACCCGTCAGAATTGGTAACAGAAGTGACTTTCTGTCCCCGCCATCTTGCACTTGTCCGCAAGGATACAGTGAGAAGGTGGCAAGCAGACATTTTGTTACACCCACCGGAGTCATGCATTTCAGACTTATTTTTAACAGTAAACTCGGCTTATATAGTGAAATACAGTATTTTGAAATCCCTCAGACTGTTTTGATGTTTATTTATTTAAGCATGTGAAAAAAGGAACTACAGAGCTACTAAATAATAAGGAAAAAACACAACAACAAAAATGCCCAAATGGTATAGCTGCATACAAAAGAGGGTGTACAAAACCTTTTTAGAGGCATCCAGCTCCCACTTCCTCCCAGGACTTCCCGATGCTGGAAGGAAGTTCACCTCTCCCCCTCCCTCCAATCTTCTGGGACAGAAATTCAGTATTTAACAATCCATCTGACTGTTTAGATGTTGCTCAAAAAAATATATAAGAAGAAAGTGATAATGCGCTAATACCAACTAATGCTGCTATCAGTGTACAACGTGTACAAATGTTACCAGTTGTGCACACAAAGTAAGAGGTATCAGCAGGTACCAAAATATATGTGCAATGTGAAAAAATACTCAATGAAAATAAAACACACAAACCCCCCTCCATACACAGACCAGTTCACGGTAGTGGTGCAATAATTAGGATGAGGGATCCTGTAGTGGGCTGAGGAGTTTCACAGTGCTTCCTATCTCAGGCTGGCGCTTAAATGGGATCCCCAGATCAAAAACACAGCCATGACTAAGTCAGGTGCCGAGTGACGCAACGCGCGGGGGAGGAGCCTAGTGACGCGATCGATGAACAATGTTCGTATGAGGAGATCGCTGCACTGAGCGGCATTGAGAGGCTGCGTCTACAGGCTGTGTTTTTGATCTGGGGATCCCATTTAAGCGCCAGCTTGAGATAGGAAGCACTGTGAAACTCCTCAGCCCACTACGGGATCCCTTATCCTAATTATTGCACCACTATTGTGAACTGGTCTGTGTGTGTGGAGGGGGGTGGGGTTGTGTGTTTTATTTTCATTGAGTATTTTTTCACATTGCACATATATATTGGTACCTGCTGATACCTCTTACTTTGTGTGCGCAATTGGTAACATTTGTACACGTTGTACATTGTACACTTATAGCAGCATTAGTTGGTATTAGCACATTATTACTTTCTTCTTGTATATTTTTTTGCGCAGTGGTGTTCTGTCAGATTAGCAAACCTATGATATCAGCAGGCTTACCGCTGCTTTTAAAATTCAACATCTAAACAGTCAAATGGATTGTTAAATACTGTCCCAGAAGATTGGAGAGAGGGGGAGAGGTGAACTTCCTTCCAGCACCGGGGAGTCCTGGGAGGAAGTGGGAGCTGGATGCCTCTAAAAAAAGGGTATCCGCCCCCCCCCCCCCCAAAAATGACATGCCAAATGTGGCATGTCAGGGGGTCACCTTCACTCAAAGCGGAAGTTTTGGTGGAACTTCGCTTTAACCGGAACCAATGAAAACAAATGCGAACACCACATCTTAGGACCGTTGGGCTGAAATGTATTCAGTTTATGTTCTTGGGTTTAGTTATCCCTGAAAACATACTAATATCCGCTGACACCCAATGTCATCCGGGTCCACAATCCTCTGTTTCTGCAGACAAAGGAAAACCCTATTTTTAATAACATTCAATTACAATATGACTTGAGTCCTAATTGTATATGCTAGATTTTTGTTTTTAATTTGCTATTGCTATCACGAAAGTGAAGTTATCCATTTAGTATGAGGGTGGGGTATCTCAGGATGATCTGCACCCAGAAGGTTTTTTTCAAGTTACTGCATAGAATGCATTAAAGTGGTTGTAAACCCCCCAATTTTTTTTTTTTAATGTCACAATGTAGAGTATAAGATTTCCTATCATCTGTGCCCAGTCTTGCCACACAGAGTTAATCCAGCGCTGAGTAATCCTCTTTTAAAGTTCAGTGCAAATTACAGAATTTCAGATAAAAACCTGCCAAATTAGGTTAAGTCCGTTTCTCTGTTATTGCTTTCAGTAACAGGTTATGTACAAATATAGCGTGGACATGGTTATCATAACAAGAGGTGATCCAAAGTTCATTGTATATTACTAGGATGTGTTATGATGTTATATCACCTCATGTTATGATAAATAAAACATAACATATGATAAACATGTCCTAGCTATATTTGTAAATAACCTCTCACTGAAAGCAAGAAGAGAGAAAACTGACTTTTGATAGGCAGGGTTTTATCTGGAAGGCTGTTCATTTTCACTGAACATTAAAAGAGGATTACTCAGCGCTGGATTAACTCTGTGTGGCAAGACTGGGCACAGATGATAGGAAATCTTATACTCTACATTGTGACATCAAATTTATTTTTTATTTTTTTGGGGTTTACAACCACTTTAAGTAATTTTGAAGGGTTGTTTTTTTTAAATAACAAACATGTTATACTAACCTACTCTGTGCAAGGGTTTTGCACAGAGCAGCCCCAATCCTCATTTTCTGGGGTGCTCCAGTGGCGCTCCTGGCTCCTTCTCTTCACTGAGTGTCCCCACAGAGAGACGCTTTCCGTGGGTGCACGCTCATGATTCCCGCTGTTGTGTCCATTGACATAGACTGCATCATTGACTGCCCCCCTCCTGTGCCACTGGATTTGATTGACAGCAACAGGAGCCAATGGCTCCCGCTGCTATCAATCTATCCAATGAGGACGAGGACAGCGGCTGGAGTGGCTAGGCTCGTGCACATCGCTGGAACGGGTGGGCTTAGGTAAGAATGCATAGAATGCGTTAAGGTGAACCTGGAGACTTTACAACCCCTTTAAGGTAAAAAAAATACTTCTGAACCACTGCAAAACTAGGCTGACAGTAATGCTGTTGCATGAGTTTTTCAGTGCTTTTTGTTGCATTTATTTTGTTTTTATGGATTTTTTTTTGTAGCAGAAGACTGGTTGTTAAACACAAAACCCTGCAAAAAGCGCATTTAAATGTGCCTTTCGTGTTCTCCCATTGAAGTCTATGGGGTCAAAAATGCATTATGCTGCACATTTTCAAAATCGCACTGCAACATGTTGTATTGATTTGAACCGGTACCATAAAGAAAAAAGTAAATTTCATTGTTGTGTGTTGCAAAGTGAAGGAAGACGCAAGAGAAATTGCACTAGTGTGAACGGGGCCTAAATCTATTGTGTCTTGTTCTTTCCATTTATACTGCAAATTAAATATTGAACACTATGGCCCGGATTCAGGTAGAGCGGCGTATCTTTGTGCGAGTGTAGCGTATCTACTTTACGCTACACCGGTGCAACGTTGAGAGGCAAGCATGCTATTCACAAAGAATATGCGCTCAATGCTGCGCCAGCGTAGCGTATAGTTGTCTGCGTAAGCCGACGTAAGTCAAAGTAGGTGAAAGTTGGCGTGATATATTATAATGAAGTGTGACCCCATGCAAATGATGGCCACAGCTTAAAAAAACGAACTGCATATGCGTCATCTCCTGGACACATCCCAGTGCGCATGCTCACAGTTACGTCGAAATACAGGTAGCTGCCTAAGATATGTCGAACACTGCCTACGACGTGAACGTAACCTACGCACAGCCCTATTCACGTAGTACTACGTAAACGGCGTTAGCGATGTAAAATTAGACGGCAGCGTTTCCTGGCCAATACCTTTGCATTACCTATATGAGGGGTAACTTTACGCCGGACGTAAGCCTTATGCAAATCGCGTATATGAAGCGGCCGGGCGCATCTACGTTCGCGAAACAGCGTATCTTACTCATTTGCATATTTAAAATGGGAACGCCGAATGCGTCCAGAGTAACTATGCGCCCACGATACGCCGGCGTAGGCAAGATACGTCGGGCGGCTGAAGCCATGTTTTACTACGTATCTAGCTTCACAAATCGGCGTAACAATACGACAGCGCACATTTGTAAAACGTTCGTGAATCCAGGCCACTATCTATGATCTAAATCTGTGTTTGTGCCTTGTTTAAATCCTCTCTTTACTATAACATGGTGAAATGGTTGTGTTCCAAACCACTTCACCAGGCAGGGAGCATCCATCTAACTGCTACCTTATCACTTAGAAACAGTGGCAGATGGTGCTCAATATTATGGGGGAGCAAACTAACGCAACGTCCCCAACTATTGTAACACAACTGGGTAGGTTCAGGGAGCAGTGCTCTGTACACCAAACCCACAATTTTTTAAGGCAATTAGAGCCTCCAGCTCTAATCGCGGTTAAAAAAATCCATGCATCCAGGGCCCTGCATGCCCAGGCACATGGATTAAGGGGGTGGCACCCCTGCGCCCCTTGTAGATTGACCGCCAATGCTTAGAAGACAGGTAGGTGGCATATAACGCCCTCCATGGCATCATCCACTATAGAGCTCTCTTAAGCCTGGCTACCGACAGCATCAAGCACCAGTAAGTTGGGAGAGGATGCAATGGGAAAGGGGGGGGGGGTAGAATATTACTTTGTAATTGTTTTACTACAGTATAATGAAAAAGTTAACCTGCCAATTGCTTAAAAAACATTGGCATTTCTTTAGAAAAATGGTAAATGATATAATATAAGCGATGTGACGATGAAATATTTGTCCTATTATGAATAGGGAGAATGTTACTGTTTACACCTTTTTGCAACAGAAGATTAAATGCTGGAATATCAGTGATGGTGCTTTATAAACAGAGCAAAGAATTCCCTGGCGAATATTCGGTGCATTTACAGCGAATGTGCTGTGAATGTTATTTTTATTACATTGCTCTGAAAGATCATATACAATTTGTACATTTGCAATGGCTAATAATACATTAGCATTAAGGGGAAGAGGGGGAATTATTTTGGACCTTGCAGGAAAACGTTTCCCTCAGCTCAGCAAGGGTTATAAAAGTGTTCTCTCAATCCTGTGACATTGCCATCAGACACAGGTTTGTACTTGTTGGCTGTATACATGTGATCTTTTATACTTGAGTTTCTAAAGCAGCCTATAAGAACATAGGACATTCACACAGGTTACATAATCCTTATGTCACTGCATCACATCATCTCTCCTCTGGTTCGATGCCGTTTGTTTGTAAAGTGGTTAAATACGGGAGGGAAGAGCTGTGTATTATTACCCCACCCACCATCCGGAAGAGCGTTGGAGCTCCCATAATACATGTAGCCACTTAGTAGCTTTTGCTTGCCCACTTATCACTGTTGTGGTGTAGGTGTTTCTCTTGACTTGCCATGCTTTGCACACTCCACATGACTCACAGGTCGTTGGCTCATTTAGCTAAATGCGTGAATGATACGCACACAGATTCAATTACATGGGAGCACTTTGACTAACTTACCATGGCAACACAGGCTTTATCTGCACACAATGAACTGGGCTCAATGCTCTTATGTTCTCCTTTCTTTTAAACAAGCCTTTTTTTTTGGGGGGGGGGGGGGGGGATTACAGAGATTCTGAGGTATGCCGTTCTAGTGTTCCGCTTGATGTTTTATAACACACCTCAAAAAAATATAAACTACCTTTGATAGATCTTGTTGTTGCCCCAAGAATCAGCATTTTAACATCTTGCATAGGTTTCCCATCAGTGATTCTGATTTATGTGTACAGGATGGAACCTGTGCATGATCACTTGTTAAAGCGTAACTATCTACGATCAAAATAATTCACACTCAGAGGCCACTTTATTAGGTACACCGTGCTAGTAGCTATAGCAGCAGAGGCTGATGACTCAGGTTCACCTGAGGTGCGGGGTCTAAGCACTAACCGGTATTCACCAGAGCTCCTGATGGTGGAGATGGTCTTTGCTGCGTGTTAGTACCAGGTCACGGTCCTCAGGATAGCCCCACAAGGAGGTGAGCAAGTGGGGGGCTGGTAGCAGATATAGCAGGCAGCGATCAAGCAGAAGCGCAGTTGAGAAACAAGGCAAAAGTCGGTAACAAATTGTTGCTGGTTGGGATTCAGCAGAAGTGTAGTCGAGGAATGAGCCAAATTTTTGTAACGAATGGTAGCGAAGATACAGTTGGCAGCAGGAGAGACAGGAACAAGATATTGGCTGGTGAAGGCACAATATTCTGGCGACCAGGAAGTGCAGAGACACGGCTTAAACAGGAAGTTCATGGAAGAAGCAAAGAGTTTAGGGTTCAAGGCAAACAAGATTCAAGACAAGATCATTCAAAGAATTGTCCAAGGAACTGTCCAAGAAACTGTCCAGCATTCCAGGTGGCTCAGCAAGCATAGTCACTGCCAGACATAGCAGAGGTTCAAGCCCAAGTCCCAACAACCAAGTTGGGCTCCCAATTTGTCTGGAAGTGGTTAAAAAATAAAATAACAAACATGGTATACTTACCTCCTCTGTGCAGCCCGGATCCTCCTCTTTTCGGGTCCCTCTTCACTGCTCCTGGCCCTTCCCTCCTGTTGAGTGCTCATACTGCAAGCAGTTACCTATGGGGGCATCCGAGCTAAGTCACAGCTCCGTGTACCCATTCAGACATGGACCCCCCCTCTTTCCCCTGATTGGCTAACTGATTTTGATCGACAGTCGTGGGAGCCAATGGCGCCGCTGCTGTGTCCAAGGCAATCAGGAGGAGAGTCCCGGATGGCTAAGACACTCGTGGACATCGCTGGAGAGACATTGGGCTTAGGTAAGTAATTAGGGGGTGCTAGGGTGGCTGCTAAACACAGAAGTTTTTTATCTTAATGCAGTAAGAAAAAAAAACTTCTGCCTTTACAACTCCTTTAAGAAATGTATTTGTATTGCTTCCACCATTCAAAAAAGGGGACACCACGTGCAACTGAGCCGCCGTACACACGGCCGAGGTTCTCGCTGAAAACCAGCGAGAACCTCGCTGGAATGCACATTCCAGCGAGGACCTCGGCCGTGTGTACGGTCTCGGCGAGCTTCCCGTCGGGAAGCCCGTCGAGCCGAAATAGAGAGCACGCTCTCTATTTCCTCGACGGCCCGCCCGGAAGAATGGCTGGTTGCCATTCCCGACGGGCGGGTCGCCGATTTCGACGGCCGGCAGGGAACCTCGACGGGCGGAACGATGTGTTCTGCCCGTCAAGATTCCCTGCCGTGTGTACGCGGCCTCAGGGTAAGACCACCCTCACCAGCTAACTAGCTGCCAATGCAGCAAGTCACACTTTGGAATTTAACAATCCCTTCTTACACTCTATGGTCATCCAGCTCCATACATCCACCTTAGGTCCTCTGACTGTGGCAGCAGCAGCCCACCACTGGAACAGATTTGGAAAAGCCCACAACGCCCCTAGAAAACAATCGCTGCGCAAGGAGCCAAATACCAAAATGGAACAGATATCATGTAGTAATTTATTACTAATTATTATTAATATACCGGATTTATATAGCGCCAACAGTTTACGCAGCGCTTTGCAATGTAGAGGGGGACAGCAAAATTACAGTACAGTTCAATACAGAAGGGACAGGAGGGCCCGGCTTGTAGAGCTTACATTCTATAGGGAGGGGGTGGTGGTACAAAAGGAAATAGATGCAGGTAATGATTTGATGGGGGTGGCTCTGGGACAGTTGTTAGGTGGGTGTGGGATAGGCTTCCCTGAATAAATTAGTTTTTAGGGATCTCCTAAAGATGGACAGGTTAGGGGCTGATTGGACATACCGGGAAAAGGGAGTTTCAGAGGATGGGAGAGGCTCTGTAGAAGTCCTGAAGGGGAGCGTGGGAGGAGGTAACAAGGTAGCTAGCGAGCAGGACGTCCTGGGAGACGATTTGGGCAATATCTGCAGATGAGGTTGGTGATGTAGCTGTGGGCAATGTTGTGGATGGCCTTGTATATTGTGGTTAGCATTTTGAATTTTATACGGTGGGGTAGGGGAAGCCAGTGAAGGGATTGGCAGAGAGAAGCAGCAGTCACTGATCGCTTAGTGAGGTGTATTAGTCTAGCAGCAGCATTCATATTAGACTGAAGGGGGGGGTAGCCTGCGCAAGGGTAGGCCATTAAGGAGAGAGTTCCAGCAGTCAAGGTGGGAAATCAAAGAGTGAATAAGTTGCTTTGTGGAATCATTAGTCAGAAAGGGTCAAATTCTGGAGATGTTGCAGAGGTTAAGGGGGCAGGATTTAGCCAGTGATTGGATGTGGGGGCTGAAGGAGAAGTCAGAGTCAAGGATTACATTCAGCACCCTGGCAAGTGTGGAGGGACCAATGCTTGTAGTGTTGATCTTAATGGTAAAGTCATGGATGGGGGACCAGGAGGGAGGAAATATAACAAGATCAGTTTTAGAAAGATTGAGTTTAAGAAAGTGGTGTGACATCCAATGCCAATACTAATTATACGAATACTAATAATCCAATACTAATGCATAAGAATCACATAAAGACGATAAAAAGTTATAAAAACATATACAGCAGTGCACTTACTCAGTTGGCCACCAGTTCTGATACCAGGAGTGGTGGTTTGACATCAGAGTATAAGTCTGCCCCAATGCATTTCATACCAACATACGTCTGTTAAGCCTGAAAGCGTGACTTTCTGCATTGGCAGCTAGTGAGCTAGGGAGTACGGGCTTGCTCTCAGTTGCACATAGTATGCCCTTTTTTTTGGATGGTTGAAGCAATACATGGACATTTCCTGAGTTAAATTACTTTTTTGTTTATTTATGCTTTTTTTGCGTGCGATTTTCACGTTCACGTTTTTTATGCATGTGATTGATAGTGGATGTTTTAATTTATTTATATACTTGATTACTTAATTTTCTGTTGCTATATTAAGGCACTGCATCTTTAATACTGTTATATTTCTTTTGTGTATGCTTACCTATTGCTAGCAGCCTTCTATTAATTATTATCTTATTTTATTATTATTTATCTTTTTTCGCGGCATGATGCCTGTAGCTGCTGTATTGTGTTTTCTTTTTACAATAATACTCGCCACTTCAGGTTACCTATACCATAGAGCTCATTGAGGACCTTACACAGGGATGGTAGAGCGGCAGGAGGGGGAAGAATGACCCTCTCCCACCGCCCCCTTATGCCTCTGCTTCTCTGGGCTTTACCGTCACATTGAAAAGTCCTTAATTAGCTCTATGATATAAGAAACCAGAAGCGACAAGTATTATTGTCACTTAAAGTTTCCTTGGATGTTAACAGTGCCATTTATAAATTTGGAAAGTATCAGATTTTACCGATCTTGGTGTGATCAAATGCTTTTGTAGGCAGTGGAGAGATCTGGGGTCTAGTAGGCCCCAGATCACTGCCTATTGCTGTCACAAGGGATGTTTAAATTTCTTGTGACAGCAATTAAAGTGATAAAAAATAATAATGATAAATAAATAAATAATAAAAGCACCCTGTCTACCCATGCTTGAGCTCAAAAGGCGAGTGTACGCATTGGTCCTGCACACAAACGTAAAAGGGTTTAAAGGAAAAAACTTTTTTTTTTTTTAAATAACAAACATTTTATATGTGGGGAGGGAAGCTTGGTTGGTCGGTTCTCTTACATTTGAATGGCTGGGTGACATGCGGGGGGAGTGGAGCTGGGGGGCTGGGATTGGAGGCAGAAGGAAGGGAATGTGAGCAGACTGTTACAGTTATTTGTGGTATGTTACACTTATGATATACTGTTGTGCTGTTTTAATACCTGTGTATGATGTACCGTACTTCATGTTTTGTGAGTAGGGATGAGCTCCGTGTTCGACTCGAACATTGTCTGTTCGTACGTTCCATGAAATTCGAACAAAACGGGTCGTTCGCGCCAAATTCGAGTGACGCGTAATGGCCCATAATTCACTGCGGCATTGCGCGCTGATGATTGGCCAAACATGCACTATGACCCTGCATGCTTGGCCAATCACAGCTCGCAAAAAAGCGAGAGCCGAAATTGGCCTGACAGACCGATTTGATCAGATTTGTCTGCTGGGCTGTTTTGGTTTGATCGCTGTACACACGATAAAACCAAAATCCCCGCCGGCAGACAGCGAGGCGACGTGGCGATGACGTTGATGCCGCCACGTCACCGCACCAGGAAGTAAAACACTTCCGCGCATGCGTCGAATCCATTCGACGCATGTGCGGGCAGATATGTCTGCTGACATGTCGGACGGACGGATTCCCAGCAGACAGATTTTAAAGCATGCTTTAAAATCTGTCTGCTGGCAAAATCTGTCTGTCCGCCCGTACACACGATCGAATCTGTCTGCTGAAACTGTCTGTCAGACCGTTTCCAGCAGATAGATTTGATCGTGTGTACGCGGCCTGAGGGTAAGTGCTACATAGGCTTTGATTGTGAAAAGTTACTATTGTTTGCATAGCTATTAAAATGCTGATGTTATAAAATGAAAGTGTATTCTGTGACCATAAAACTCCTTTAGAGAAAACTCCATCAGAGAAAAGAGACAGTTTGGTAACCTAGTACTTTATACCTACAGATCAACACTGCAAACTTCATTTTTACACTTTCTTTGTGTGTGAACACATATCCAAGAATGACATTGAATTAAAATTAGCAGGAGGCACCAGTGAGATCATTGCTCCCAGTAATGTCTGGTTTCCAGCACATATCAGGGCATGATTTCTCATGCATGGAGCCTTGTTTAGCAGCAAGGGTGGCAAGTAATTTAACTGCTTCCCTTCTGACCAATGTATAAAAAAAAGTGTCCTCCCACATCAAGCGCTCATGCACTCTCTCTACAGTGTGCAGCAGCGCAATTTGTAAACCTGATCGCTGTGACACAAATCGTTTTACAGTCCCACTGTAAGCTGCCCTGGTACCATGTGATCCCTGTAGCCAATCAAAGAGTGCATGGTCAATGATTGTTCACAGAGATCACATGGTACAGAGACAATCACAGCGGCCTTGTACCGTGTGATAGCTGTGACCAATCGCATCTATCACAGTATTTCTCAATGGCTGCAGGAATGAAGGAATGAATGACTGCAGGAATGAGGGGAGAGTTAGAAATAATTGCTTTCACAGCAATCACAGTGTAAAAAAAAAAAAAGAAAAAGATGAAAATTATCCCAAAAACCCCCTCAGAGTGACAGTATGTTAAAAAAAAAAGAAGAAAAGAATATATATATATATATATATATATATATATATATATAAGTTTTATTTAAAAAATATATATAATTTTAATCCACTGTCACCAGTCAGTGCCGCCAATTGACAGTGTCCTTAATCACCGCCGCACTGGTTACAGTATCCCCGATCATCGCCACACCAGGTACATGTCCCTGATCACTGTTACACCACTCATATTGTTCCTAATCTCCCACTCACAGATTCGCTAACCACCGACATCCCACTCACAATGTCCGTGATCGCCACCACGCCAGTCATATTGTTCCTGATCACCACCACACTAGTCATATTGTTCCTGATTACCACCACACTGGTCAAATTGTCCGTGATCACTAACCATTCCAGCTACAATGCCCCTGATCACTGCCACACTAGCCATATTGTGCCTAATCACCACCACACCAGTTACAGTGTCCCTGATACCTGCCACACCAGTTAGTTATATTGTCCCTGATCACCTCTACACCAGTAACAGTGTTTGTGATCTCTGCCACACCAGTCCCAGTGTCCCTGATCACCGCCACACCAGTTACAGTGTTCCTACAGTGGTCTGCCTGCTGCCTGTACAAATCTTTGCCTGTTTATTGACCCTTTTTCTGCCTGCTACCTGGACCAATTATTTGCCTGTTTTCTGACAATTTCTCTGCCTGTGGCCTGAACTGACACATCTGCACATCCCACTGACTACATTCCAGCGGGACACAAGTCCCAGTTATCCCCTGCAGACAACTGCACTCCTGATAATGCAGGAACCCTTTTTTTCTTCTTTTCTTTAGCCTCCTGTATTTCCTGGCCAGTGAATATGGCATTCCTGGGGGCAGCCACATCAAGTAGGCTAGGTTTGCTTGGCATTGGAACTGGGGCTGTTGTAGGTGATGCTACAATAAGTTATATTCCCAGACCACTCGTATAGATCTGACCATTACATAGCTCCCCACTGTCCCTGATTTCAAGGGACTTTCCCTGATTTGGAACAATGTCCCTCTGTTCCCTTTTCCTTCTCATTTGTCCCTCATTTTGGTCTGATCTATATAGTTGTATATAAAATGCACTTTTTATTTTTCAAAAAGTGCTTCCCAGTGCTTCCCAGTGCTAAACCTTTCATCCAATTTCTAAATTGCTGCATTTTTAAATTTCCAAAGCCAATATAAAGGAATAGCAGTGGTTAAAAAAAGCATTAGTGGGTTTAAAGCGGAGCTCCAGCCGCGATTTTTTTTTTTTTTTACGTCAGCAGCTACTAACAGTGTAGCTGCGGACTTTAAATAAGGACACTTACCTTGTCCTACTTGCCCGCGCTGATGGGCCCCCCGATGCCGGTCCCACGATCGCTCCGGGTCCCGCGCCGCCATTCACACTATGGGAAACAGGCAGTGAAGCCGTACGGCTTCACTGCCCATTTCCTACTGCGCCTGCGTGAGTCTCACACTGGCTTGTGAATGGGCGCGCTGCTCTCTCAGAACACACACAGTTCCCAGAAAGCAGCGCGCCCCATTCACAAGCAGAAGGACAAGAAGAAAAGGCACCGCGGAGTGGAAGAGGCAGATTACGGACTTCCGCATAGCAACAGGTATTTCGGGTGAGTATTTCTTTTTTTTTTTCAGGTTTTTTTTTTTTAATTTTTTTAAACAACATGGGAAAATGTTGTTTTCCTGGGTGGAGCTCCGCTTTAACTAATCATTTTTGTTTGTATAATTCTGCTTTAACGGGGTGAGGCAGGGGTTGTGTCCTATAACTACATTCTTTACGTCTCAAAAAGTTGTGAGGTATACTATTACAGTACATTAATTTTGACACGATTGATTTGTGTCATACACAAGATACAAAGTCTGGTACCTAATCAGTCTAGAGTAGACAGTGAAAAAGTCTCACACATGTAGAATCCTCATACTCTGTAGAAGTAGCAGAATGTTAGAAATATCTTATTAATGGACAACTTTATGTAGAAAAAATAATAATTTCCTGCATTTTCCAAAAACCTCTGAATAGGTGGAGGATATGCTGCCATTCAATGCTTCCTCCTCCATTCACAGACTTTGATTCATAATGGGAGTGCAGTAAGATGAGTTCTATGAATAGCAAAGTAAGCAGGAGGGGCAAGTTACTTTCCTGATTAGGAGCTGCTGTTAACCTTCACAGTGCTGGAAGACAACCACTGAGGGCAGTGTCCAGCAGTTGTGAAGGGGGACACATTTTGGACCATTTAAAACAGAAGCAGCTGTCTGCAGGTAATGGAATCCACACCATTACACATACTTGAGTATCACGCTATATCTTGAAAGAAAATTTTGAATTAACTTTAACTTCAAGTTTCTCTATCAGCATGCAACCACTAAAATACTGAGGCTGATTCAATAAAACAAACAGAATAGGAAGACCCAGGGCTGGTGCTAGGATTTTTGACACCCTAGGCGAAACCTCATTTTGCCCCCCCCCCCCCCCCCCCCCCCAACATTGGTGTGAGTTTAGACATGGCTAATGTAGGTAAACTGTTATGTGACACTTTATCTGCATCATCTGAGTTGAAACTGTCCTCTGCATTGAATGTTTGTCACTTTTATACATGAGGGCCATATGCATACTTTGGAACAGATTCAACCCAAAGCTTCTTTTTTGCCTAATACTCTGCCATTGTTTGTCCCTGTAACATACTAATCCCACATCATATGGAGTGCTGACATTGGGCATCGCTGGTTGGTAGGACGCTTGAAGCCCCAGGGCTGCCAGTGTCCTAGGAATGAACAAAATGGGAAATGGACAAGCTTCTCATTCCTGAAAAAATGACTCCAAAATTACTTTGATCCTATTTACCACCAGTTTCCTAATGTCTGAAATTATGGTATTTGTTTAGAAATTTGTTGCGGCAAATGCAACAAAATGTACCAGCGTTGCCATTAAGAGCTACCTGAATTTATCGGTAATAACATTGGAATGGTCGCACTGCTTTTTCTGAAATTGGCACAGGACATTCTTAGACAACAATAATGCCAGAAAGTGATGCAAATGCCGTATTGAATCAGCCTTACTGTATGACAACAGGGCTTCCTTGTAGCTATAAATTTAGGGTAAACATGATAAAATGCCTACTAAAAAAAATGGAACTGTAAGGCGAAATGATACTGGACTTACAGTAATTCCGAATCTGTTATTCTTGCTTATAACATGTCACTTGATATTTAAACAGGAACATAATTTGTATAGGATTCTGAAGTGATTGCAGCGCTCTATTGTATTACACTGTAGGATGCACTCAGGTTAAAGTACATCTGTACTGAAGTAACAAAACATTAACCATTATAGATGCTTATATATTTTTTCAGACCTTTAATTATTCTGACTGTGAATGCATTTTCCCCAGAGAACAGCCATGGGAAGTGTTTCAGCTAGCTGCTACCGTGTTATAGCACATGGCAG
Organism: Rana kukunoris; assembly: GCA_029574335.1. Taxonomy (NCBI): domain Eukaryota; kingdom Metazoa; phylum Chordata; class Amphibia; order Anura; family Ranidae; genus Rana; species Rana kukunoris. The sequence goes on from CM056059.1 coordinate 60,097,823, forward strand.
GGTTACCCCTGATGTGATGTGCAATGCCCCTACTTAAAGCCCAGAAGAGGCTCTCAGCAGTAATAGCTAAGCTGTTATTCTGTTGATGTTTAATTATAGGGTTTATGAAAGAAATATTTTGTACAATCGTAGATTGACATTTCAACATGTTCACATTTCTGAGCCCCTTCTCACCAGTTCCTGAAACACTGTACAACGTGGTAGGTAGCAATGTACATGAGCTAGAAGAGGCTCTCCAACATCCACAATGCACAAAAGCAAGGCTGATGCAAACTACAGAACACGTAAGGTAAGGTGACCAGATTTTTACAATGAAATCCGGGGACATATTTTTTCTTTACTAGTAATGGCAACAATGAGCGACTCTCTGCCCGTCGCCGCCCACCTCACAGCCTCTCAAGTATTACTCTCTGGGCCCCGACTACTACTGGGTAGAACACTCCGCCAGGGAAGGCAAGGAGATAGGCAGGTGGCTGGCCAGGATTTGAGCCAAGGCAGAAGAACATGCAAGTGAAGCTGAATGGGCATGCGCCCGAAACTGAAGAAATATTCCCATCACTCCGACCAGCACATGATCATCAAAAAGGGGCACAGATAATAGGAAAAGTACAACCTCCCTATGCTAGTAGGCACAGCGGAGCGGGGGGGTGTAATTCTAATTTTTTTTTATTTTAATTGTGCACTGATTGTCTTTGAAATTGCCCCTGCCCCCTATTAAATCCAATCTGGGGACAAACCCAGGGACAGACTTGGTCCGGGGACAGTGTCCTTAATCAGGGGACTGTCCCCTGAAACTGGGGATGTCTGGTCACCCTAACGTAAGGGGAAAGACACATACTCTCCTCCCTCCCGCAACTACAGGAACGAGCAAAGACTCTGCATAAAGGGGACAAGCAAAGCATTTTTTCCTGGGTACCTCTCAGTGGTCTCAAAGACCTACTTATCTTGGCAACAATACAGGCTTATAATAAAATGTTAGCATAGGTTTTCAGATCAATAAATTGTATTGTATAATGTACAATTTACATTTTATAAAAATCTAATAACATTTCTTTATCCCTCCTTAATACATAGACTTCACACATAATCGTATTCTTCAATTTAATGTTGTTCAGTGCTTCTAAGAAAAGTTGCTATACATTCATTAAGGAAGTGTCTGAAATATTTTTACAAGATTAGATCACTTTCTGGAACAGTTTTTTGATGAAGGGTCTTTTGAACATATAACTGGGAGTCCAACTGAATTTGTTTTCTTTTTTGGGGGGGTAAAGATTAGAATTTCCATCAGGATTTCATTGCTGTAAGCATGCCTATTGGGAAGATATCCCCCAATTGCTGTCTCAGAGATACAGTAGGAGATGTGTTAAAAATGTCCAAAGTAAAAAAAAAAATCCAATCTCTGACAGTTTCCAGAACAGATGACTCCACTTGAAGGAATCCCCTCTATGGCTTTTCCATTAAAGCGGTATTTCACCCTAAATATAAGATCTCCCATGCGATCCAGCATACTGGCGTCAGCGCCAGTATGCTGGTTTTTTTTTTTTTAATGGCACACTTACTGTATTATAGTGGAATTCCTTTTTTGTCCCCCGTGGTGGACGGCGCCAGTATAGCGCGTCACATCTTCCTAAAATACCCGATATGGACTCGGGTAATCTCGGCGAAAATGCGGCGCCTGCGCACAGACCTAGGAGCTGACTGCGCAGGCGCCGTATTTCTCCTACGGCTATGGCGCGTCACGCCCTCCGAAATAGGACTCGGAGAAATACGGCGCCTGCGCAGTCAGCTCCTAGGTCTGTGCGCAGGCGCCGCATTTTCGCCGAGATTACCCGAGTCCATATCGGGTATTTTAGGAAGATGTGACGAGCAATACTACAGCCGTCCACCGCGGGGGACAAAAAAGGAATTCCACTATAATACAGTAAGTGTGCCATTAAAAAAAAAAAAAAACAGCATACTGGCGCTGACGCCAGTATGCAGGATCACATGAGAGATCTTATATTTAGGGTGAACCTCCGCTTTAAAAACCACAAGATTTTGGAATTCTATTAATTTTCCACCACAAAGAAAGGTGTCCCAAGGACCTATTTTGGGAGTAGATTCCCACAATGGGGATGCCAGCATCAATAAAAATTTGATATGGGTTCTGATCTATGTTTTGGCTGATGTTCTTCAAACCAAAACTAAATTTAGAATCAACACCCAACATCTCATACTACCCACAATACCTTTAATATCATCAAAGAAACCATGATTCTCACACTTTCCACACTGACTTGACAGACTAGAATAGAGTTTTCATCAGGTGCAATAATTACCAAGCCGGGGGTGTTTTGGAGCCCCAAATTGTGACTCTTGCCCCTAAAACACTTCATACTTCACTACATACCACTACTACAATGTCCTCCTTCTTACTGGCAATTTACCAACCTCATCCTTTTTTCATTTAGAGATGTCACTCAATCAACCCATTGAAAACGTCTGTTGATGACGAAACGCGTCTGGGGGACACGCAGTGACGTCACCACGTAGGGGGAAGGTATCGCTCCGTTTGCCGGCCGGCTTATACATGCAGATATACATGTTTTTATATGTGAGTACTTACTTGCTTTTATGAATAAATTTAAAACGTTATCACACTATGGTATACTTTTCCATTACTTTCACGCCCGAACTGTGAGCTGCGCTATACCATTCGACTGCTAGATTGACTCCTGAGAATCGTGAGACTCGTGAGAATCTACTGGAACCTCTGGTAGCCAGGGCCGTGGCTGGGCTGTAGCCATCTGCTTTAACTCAGCTTGCCTCTGGTAAGCAGCCATTACATAGTTGGTGAAGGGATCACTTTCAGTCACACAAATTTTTTCCTTGTGGTGTGAGAGATGGACATTTATGTATGTGCAAACATATGAAGGAGACATCATTGGGTTCACATTCACAGCGGTGTTAATAAATGGACTTTCCTTTATGTTACACAGCATATCTTAATTGATGTGCAATATAGACTGTTGGTACTATCTAAACCTGTTGATATATGTTGCATGGTTCACATTTTTTTTTGCCTAAATATTTATACAGTGTTTGGTATATACCTCCTATTGGCGCGGCTTTGCTTTTGTTTTTTATGTGTCCTAGTGTTATCACATGACAGCTGCAGCCTTAAAAACATCAATGTTTTTTTATATGTATATTTTTTGAATTAGCGCAGTTTTTTGTTTATTATTAATCAGAGAGGCAAGCTAAGTTACAAGTGACCAGATATGGGAAACAAAGTATAAAAAACAAACAAACTGATACATTTTTAGATTAGTGAGTACCCTCAAAATCTTCCAGCTCAGCAGTACTATTAGCCCTCACGTACATTGAATGTGTCTTTGAAATCGTACAAATTCATCTAAAATTGCACGATTTCAAAGCCGCATATTAGTGCAACTTCAGGTGCAACTTTGAAGACATCTGAGCGGCTTCATGCACAGATGTCTATGCAAGTTGCCCAGAGTAGTGCAGGAACTACTTTTTCAAACCGATGCGGAAATGCAAAGTCTGACCTGTCAAAACGCATAACAAGTCACTCCAATGTGAATAAGGGGTTTAGGGTAATGTTTGTATTTTGACAACAGGGAGATTCCCCCACTGTCAAAATACACAGATCAGTACTGCAGTAATACAACAGCCCAGTGGGGAGCATTCCCCCATCTACCTTGAATTTGTAGATCGACTTCTGCTCAACTGTAGTGGCCACACATGGATCCAAATTTGTCCGGTACCTGCTGAACTGTCAGAAATTTGCACAAGTGAGTATTTTGACCAAATCATAATTTTTCTGCATATTGTCAAACTCCATGCTGTATAATCTTCAATACTTGTTGGATTTAAGCATATCAGGTGATGTGTATTTGTGTAATTAGGGAGGGTGTGGCCTAAGGAGATCAACACCCTGGGGGTTATTTACTAAAGCTGGAGAGTGCAAAATCAGGTGCGGCTCCGCATAGAAACCAATCAGTTTCCAGGATTTATTGCCAAAGCTGAAGTTAAATGCTGATTGGCTACCATGCTCTAATTTTAGTGCTCAGAAACATGGCCAAGGTAGGGGAGGCTGAAACCACCACTGAACAAGACACACAAGCTGAAACATCAAGACTGGGCTAAGAAATATCTGAAGACAGGTTTTTCAAAGGTTTTATGGACTTATGAGAGGACATGAGAGGGACTCTTGACGGACCAGATTGATGAGCCTGTGGCTTCGATCAGTAACAGGCACAGAGCTCCAAGTCGCCAGCAAGGTGGAGGTGGGGTACTAGTATGGGCTGGTATTATTAAAGGGGTTGTAAAGGTTAAAAAAAAAATCCCTAAATAGCTTCCTTTACCTTCTACACAGTAATGCAAGGCTTTCTTCCTGGTATGAAGAAAGCTTCTTGAGGGGGGAGGGGGCGAGCAGGCAAGTCAGGACACTCTACTTTGCAGATAGAGAAAAGAGGCTGTGTGTTAGTGAGCATCCTGACACTCCTGCTCGCCCACCCCCCCCCCTCAAGAGGTTTTCTCCACACCAGGGAGAAAGCCTTGCATTACTGTGTGTTTTTACAGACAGAAGAGCAGGAAGTGAGGATTTCTCAGAAGAAATAAGGACATTTAAAAGCAAAATTGAAGGATGAGGTAAGTGAAGGAGGACTGGACTAAGGTAAAAGGAAGCTATTTAGGGAAAACTTTTTTTACCTTTACAACCCCTTTAAAGAAGAGCTAGTTGGACCTTTTTAGGTTGAAGATGGACTCAAAATCAACCCCCCAACCTACTGCCATTTTTTAGTTGACACTATTCAAGTTTATACAGCATGAAGTTAGTCGAACAGGCCGGGTCAGATATCAGGTGGACAGCAGAGGAACCAAAAGAACAAGCAGGAGTCATCAAAATCAGGCCAGAGGTCAGGTGCAGGCAGATAGCTGGGATAGATGCAGGCCGGACTAGCTGGGAGCAGTAGTCCTCCAAACAGTGCTACTAAATTACAAGGCCACCGGGTCTGGTCTAGTAACAGCATCTGAATACAGCCAGCAAGCTTGGATTATTTAGAGAGATCCCCTTTTGTCATAATGAAGATGATGGGACGGGATCTAATAGTTATACAGTGGAAGTTTTGTGCAGGAGAAGAAAAGTCCTGGGAGCAACAGTCTGCAGGAGTTGATGCAGAGGAGGAGCAATAGTCTGCATGGTGTTATGCAGGGAAAGAGACTGTGAATGTTATGCCACGTACACACAATCAGATTTTCTGCTCAAGCTTGGCTTGCATACACAGGGTCACACAAAAGTTCTTTGAACTTTTGTCCGTCAAGAACACAGTAAAGTACAACACTACGACGAGCAAATTAAGTTCAATTCTTCCGAGCATGCGGTCTAATTGTTTCCGAGAATGCACCAACATTTTTGGCGTCAGAATTGCTACAGACGATCAGATTTTCCGTCGGAAACTTTGAGAACCAGCTCTCTGTCTTTTGCTGGCCGAAATTCTGACAGTAAAAGTCCGATGGAGCTGCACACTGTTTTCCATTCAAAATCTCTTTTTTGCTGGCGGAATTTCCGTTCGTGTGTATGGGGCATTAGAAGTACATCAGTTCTTTAAGGCTAAATCTATTTACCAACGTTCATTTAAAATGATGGCAAAGCAATGTGTTCTATGGGCATCCCATATCCCCCAACCAAGTTATACCTCTCAATAAACAAAAACAAAACAACGCAAATTACTGTTCATTGTCTCTGAGGTGATAGATGGAGGTCTGGCAGCAGGGTAATGTGGTGGATGTTAGTTACTAGTAGCACCAAAGCCCTACACTATTTTATATATATTAATACACAGAAGAATAAAAATCTGGACCAATGTAGCTACAGTATGTAAAAATATATCATATCTGGAATTCCTCTTTAAAAGGAACCCTTCTTGATATATATGTAATGTAAAGCACCCATTTTATTAATGTAATGCACACTACAGAAGAAAATTACCCACAGTTATGTGAGTTTACCTCAAAGACCTAATAAAGTATAAAGGGACATTTGTGGTTTCATAATTATTGCCTAACTAAACTAAGTGCTTGAATGAAACAAGATGTAGTGGTCTGATAAAACAGAGCATACATTATATCATCCCGATTTCTACTATAGAGTAAATGTCACAATTACTTATGTAATATAGGTTATCCGCTTCAACTTGCCATCAACCTTATCTGCTGATGGTAGCTTATGACGGACAGTATTCACATCACATTGACTATTTGCATTGTGTATTGTAACATTTATATTTATATCTTTTCCTTTTGTAATAAATTTATATATTTTTTGTAATTTTTGAATTCATTATTTGTTGCCTGCACAATCCCAATCTCTTTGAGGTTATTTCAATTGTTTAACACTTTAAGGGATGATGGCAACCACATGCCGCCTTACATGAGTTGATCCTTTTTTACAATTACTTATGTATACTTAGGGCCAGATTCAGGTAGATGGGCGAATCTTTATGTTGGAGTAACGTTTCTCATTTACGTTACTCCGACGAAACTTTAGGAGCAAGTACTGTTATTCACATAGCACTCCTAAAGTTGCGGCGGCGTAGCGAAAATGAGCCGGCGGAATTCAAATTGGGCGGGTAGGGGGCGTGTATTATTATAACTAGGCGCGATCCCGCGGCGAACGTACTGCGCATGCGTCGACTGTCAGTGCGCATGCTCCAAATTCTGTCAGTGAACGTCAATGACGTCAATCCCCATTCACGGAGGTTTTACGCAAACGACTCGAATTATTTTTTTGACGCGATGACGACGGCCATACTTACCAACATAGGATACTCCACTAGGGGGCTGCTTTATCTTTACGCCGTGTATCTCTTACGGAAACGACGGAAAGTCACTGGGCCAGATTCTCTAAGAAATTCGCCGGCGTAGCGTAAGCCATTTACACTACGCCGCTGCATCGTACTAGAGCAAGTGCCGTATTCCCTAAGCATTTGCTCCGTCGTTTGCGTTGGCGTAGCGAAAATGGCCCAGCGTAAGCCCGCGTAATTCAAATGAGGCAGCTTGTATTTAAATGAAGCGCGCCCCCGCGTCGAACGAACTGCGCATGCGCCGGGCGGGGAAAAAGCCCAGTGCGCATGCTCCAGCTCACGTCGGAAAGCGTTGTTAAAACCGACGTCAAAACGGCGTGAGCGTCATTTACGCAACTCCCTATTCGCGAACGAGTTAGTAAAACGACGTAAGCGACGGAAAAAGCCGACGCTGACCCGACGCCATACTTAACATGGCATCCGACGGCACCCGACGGCATCCGACGGAACTTCGTAAGGTTACTCCACATAGAAGCTGGGGTAACCTTACGCGGAAGAAAACTACGTACGGGGAGGCGTAAAAGCGATCGGGAATCGGCGTACTAGCCTCATTTGCATATGCAAATGAGAAAACAACGTAAAGGCCACCTAGTGGCCGGAGTTGTCATTACACCTACGATCCGCAAGTGTAATGGTTTTACACTTGTCGGATGTTGCAGCGTATCTATGCAAAAGTGATGCTAAGCATCACGCGCATAGATACGAGGCAAAAAAAACGGCGATACAACGGGGTATCTGAGATACTCCGTCGTATCGCCGCTGAGAATCTGGCCCACTGCATCGGGCCCGAATACGATCGTGAATTGCCGATTCTCGCTGATTAACATATTCTCGGCGTTAATCAGCGGGAACGCCCCCAGCGTCATTTTTAAAATTGCAGTTACGATACGACGGCGAAATACAATTACGCCGCTCGTATAGGAACTCCAACCCGGCGTTTCTTGTTTTCTGACTACAGAAAACAGAAACGCCGGCTCAAAGTGAGAGTTAGGCTGGAGTATCACTGATACTCCAGAGTAACTCTACCTGAATCTGGCCCATAGTGATTACATATGAAGGATGTTGATCTTGTTTAGAAGTGCTGCACAGGTGCTCTCTTATTACTGTCAGGAAAGTGTTATATGCTGTAGGACCCATATCTTGGTTACCAGCATTATGTGCATGCTTTAGATCAGTGTTCCTTAACCTTTTTCCATCTTGTGGCGCCCTTCAAAATGATGCACAAGATATGTAAAATGAAACTAATAGTTTTAAATATCACAGCAACATCCACATAAGTATGACACCCAACATTAGAAGTGAATTATTCTTCTTCATTAACAAACACACCTTAGCACTCTGGTACTGACTAGTATTCCAATGTTTCTCTTCTCCCTCATTCAGCTAATGTGATCCCGGTGCTGATGGAGAGGGGCAAACAAGAATGCTGTGCAGGCACCCACTGTCCTCCTTTCTCATCCAATGGGACTAGAAGGTTGTAATGGTGCACAATGGAAACCTGTGGCTCTGTTTAACTAAAAGGCAAGCTTGATCCACCTGCTGGCTTGTATAGCTGCACGATTATTGGTCAAGAATCGTTATTGTTATCTTTTTCCATTGCGATCTTGACACAGGGTTTCACAATCTTTGGTATGCAAAGAATTTTCTGCTCTCAGTAAAAGTCAAAGTCTGGGCAATATGCCAAGACTGGGCAGTCTGCCAAGTTCTGAAAACATTCTATCAGTGGAATGTTAAGTCTAAACATTGTATCGATTTGACTTTTACATCGAAGAAATAGACTTCTGTATGTAAATTAGGTATGTTTAACCACTTGCCCAGAGGCGATTCAGTTTGCATGTGCAGCGCTATATATGTTTTTCACTCACTCACTTAAAGGGGGGTTCCATCCGCAATTTTTTTTATTTTTTAAAGTCAGCAGCTACAAACACTGTAGCTCCTGACTTTTAATAAGAACACTTACCTGTCCCAGTCGCCCGGGATGTCGGCCCCTGCCGATGGCGATCCCTCGATCCTGGCAGCTCCAGGAGCCACCATCCACAGTAAGGCCCCATACACACGAGCAGACAGATTTGTTCAAATCTGTCCGTCCGACAGATTTGAACAAATCTGTCTGCTGGGATTTTGGTTTGCTCGCGTGTACACACGAGCAAACCAAAATCCCCGCCAGCAGAGAGCGCGCTGACGTGGCGGTGACGTTGACGCCGCCACGTCACCGCACCAGGAAGTAAAACACTTCCGCGCATGCGCCGAATTCATTCGGCGGCGGTGCGGCGGCGGTGCGGGACGACATTTCTGCTGGTAAGTGTACTAACCAGCAGACATGTCGGGCGGACGGATTCCCACCCGATAGATTTCAAAGCATGCTTTGAAATCTGTCGGGTGGCCAAATCCATCGGCTCGGCCGTACACACGATCGAATCTGTCTGCTGAAACGGTCCAGCGGACCGTTTCCAGCGGACAGATTTGATCGTGTGTACGAGGCCTAAGGAAAACAGGCAGTGAAGCCGTGCGGCTTCACTGCCCATTTCCTACTGCGCACGTGTGAGCAGTGCGGCGCTTTGTGAATGGGCCGGCTGCTCTTTGGGATACACACAGTTCACAAGAAGACACCGAGTGTAGGACGAGGAAGAAGATCCACCGGAGGATGAAGTGGCAGATTAGGGACTTCTATTTCTGGTAAGTAAAAACCCTTTTTTTTTCCATTTCCTTTTTTTTCATTTATTTGTAGATTTTTGGTGTAAACATTTTTTCAGGGTGGAATTCCACTTTAAGCACCAAACCTTTTTCTGACAGCTCTGTTCAAGTTAAAATATTTTATTTAATTTTTTTTGCTAGAACATTTCTTAGAATCCCCAAACATTATGGGCCAGATTCTCAGACGAGTTACGTTGGCGTATCTCGAGATACGCCGCGTAACTTCTGAGAAGCGCCGGCGTATCTATTTTCTGTATTCAGAAAACAAGACACGCCGGAATTTTGCTTATTGACCCCACATTTCTCCATAAAGAGGACCTGTCACAGTGATTCCTATTACAAGGGATGTTTACATTCCTTGTAATAGGAATAAAAGTGATAAAAAAAAAATATATATATGGAAAAAAGTAAAAAATAAAAAAATTTAAGTAAAATAAAAATTAAATATATTTTTTTTAAACGCCCCTGTCCCCGGTAGCTTGCGTTTAGAAGCGTACACAAGTCCCGCCCACATAAACCACGTAAACGCCGTTCAAACCCCACATGTGAGGTATCGCCACAAGCATTAGAGCAAGAGCAACAATTCTAGCACTAGACCTCCTCTTTAACTCGAAAATAGTAACCTGCAAAAAAAATTAAAGCGTCACCTATGGAGATTTTTACGTACCGAAGTTTGGCACCATTCCATGAGTGTGTGCAATTTTAAAGCGTGACATGCTAGGTATCTATTTATTCGGCGTAACTTCATCTTTCACATTATACAAAAAAAATGGGCTAACTTTACTGTTTTGTTATTTTTTTAATTCATGAAACCAGTTTTTCCCATAAAAAGGCATTTTAAAAATTATTGCGCAAATACTGTGCGAGAAAGAAAGTTGCAATGACAGCCAATTTATTCCCTAGGGTGTCTGCTAAAAAAATATATAATGTTTGGGGGTTCTGATTAATTTTCTAGCAATTTTTTTTTTGATTTGTACATGAAGGAGAGTGCTAGAATAGGCCTGGTGGACAAGTGGTTAATGACAAGGAAGGGTTAAAAACACTTACAAGATGGAAGTGAAAAACAGGCATATCAATTAATCTATAACATCCAGCGTGATACCTTCTGGGAGTAAGACAGCTGCAAGTGGAAGTTCCATCCGACCAGCTGTGGTAAATACTGTCTTTCTAATCCAAGAAGGAGGGCTATGCTGTTAGGACCAGTATGGAATCCAGGCAACTAGAAGTTATGTCAAAGTGGGTGATACATGTTTCAGAGCATGCCCAGTCACTCCTTCAAAGCAATGGAGTAATGCAAGGGGAAAGAGTTTATATGTGAGTCAGGGGTGGGACAAATGTGCAGGGAGTGGACAGACTGATAACGGCTGCCATATCATTAGATGGAATAAATGCAGTAAAATACAGTAAAATCAATTAAAAAAACTTGCTGCAGTAAAGATACACTAGACCAGGCATATGCAATAAGTGGACCTCCAGCTGTTGGAAAACTACAAGTCTCCTCATGCCTCTGCCTCTGGGTATAATGCTTGTGGCTGTCAGACTCTTGCTATGCCTCATGGGACTTGTAATTCTGCAACAGCTGGAGGTCCGCTAATTGCATAGCCCTGCACTAGACAAACTCTGACTAGGACAGAACTGCAACAAGTAGAACATAGATAAATCAAATTAAAAAGACACTCATATGGGATGCAAGGTGTGCAGCATGGGACTACAAGTGCCAGCAACACCATAAATGGGGGAAATATGACAACAAGTTCAATGAAGGTAATTGGACAGATCAAACACTGCGCAGCATGGGACGGCAAGTTTCAGCAACATCACAAGTAAGGAAAACAATGTATTGCATTTATTTATAAATAAAGAAAAAATAAATGTATTTATAAACAAAGAAAAAAAAATGCAATACAAAGTACTATTTAAGCACTATGTATTGCATGTATTTATTTTTTTCTTTCTTTATTTTTTACTTTATTGTTTTCCTTACTTGTGATGTTGCTGATACTGTCCAGTTACCTTCATTATACGTGTTGCCATATTTCCCCCATTTATGGTGTTGCTGACACTTGTAGTCCCAATACAATATGGTCATTGCTGTGAGCATATGAACATGATACATTGGGGCCAAGTAAGTGTGGTGGATGAGTTGATATATCCAGAGGGCTGCCCCTTTTTATTTACACACAGGTATGTATGCAAAATCCATGGTGCAATTTGGCATAAGTGGGCATGCTTAGGGGCTAGTGCAGATGCAGTGGCATGGTGCCACTTTATAAAATCCAGGTCTTCGTTCAAGCCTCCGGGGGACAAAACATCCAAGGCGTATATCCAGTAGGTCTCCCTCTGGCAGAGCTTACGGAATCGCTTGGCCAGATGGAGGTCATGAGGAGCGGCCTCAATATTAAATGGAGGGAGACCATCCTGCAGGGGCAGCCCTCTGAATATATCAACTCATCCACCACACTTACATTGTCCCCAATGAATCATGTTCATATGCTCACAGCAATGAATTTTTTTTCTTGTTTTCCTTACTGGTGGTGTTGCTGAAACTTGCCGTCCCCTGTTGCACAGTATTTCATCTGTCAAGTTACCTTCATTAAGTGTTCTTGCATAGCAAGAGCACTTATTGTTATCTCACATATATATTATTATTCTTATTATAGCCAAATTTACCACCCTAACTCCTCCCACAGATTTTACACTACATAGACAGGTAATATACTGAAAACGTACGGATTGTTTCCGAATGGTGTGCTATTACTTTGTGGAAAGTTTCGCCGATTTTTTTTGCTGCAAAATTTGTCCCATAGGAATGAATGGCAAAACTAGAGTGTGAGATGACAAAAACTGAAAAATCAAGACATGATTTATAAACTGCCACCACTCCCTCATTTTCAAGCCGACCTACACAAATCTTATATCAAAACGTTCAGCTATCCCTGCTACCACTACACATGTCAACGGGTAAGCCATAGTCCTGATCATTTTCACAATATGACCAGTTGTTTGCAACTCACACCATCCATAGACATTCATTAAAATTACACTCTAGACACCTAAAATTTGAAGGGCAATACCTAAAACTGCGACTGTGCCTTCAATTTTAATATTTTAGAGACATACTATGCATCAAAATGTAGGTCTGGATCTTGTGATTCTCATAATATAAAGCTCTTCCCTGTATGATTTATAGTTTAAAATACAACCGTTTGAAGAATGACAAGTATTCAGGAGACGCAAAAAAAATATGGTCTGTGCTTAGAGCCTACATAAACATTGGTTTCCTGGCAACGCTGAGGGGAATTATAGCTCCTCCCACACAGCTCTGAGGGGAATTGTAGCTCCTCTCACACAGCTTTGATGGGAATTGTAGCTCCTCCCACACAAAGCTGAGGGGAATTGGCTCAGTTATTTGGCTCTGCGTAACTTCTGCATACTTTCAGCTATTAAAACCATTCAACTTTTAAAATGTTCAGCTTTCAGCTAATGATGGGACTTCAACTTTTTATAATATCAAGCTTTTTAACACTTTTTTAACATTGAAGTCAAGGAGAATTAAATCCTTAAAATCTTCTGCTCCCAAAAGTTTCAGCTCCTTCATACTCTCACCTACAGACGCCAAACTTTAAAATGTTCACAACATTTTCAGCTATCCGGCTATATCTTTTCAGTTTGATATCTTTTACAGTTTATTAAAAAAAAAAATCATTTTTTAAAAAGAAAAATAAATTGAAAAAAAAAGGAAAACATTAATATTGAAAAAATAAAAAAGAAATCATTTATTTTTGAAAAAAAAAACATTTTTGAAAAAAACATTTGAAAACATTTGAAAAAAAATCATTTTTGAAAAAAAATAAACATTAAAACCATACTTTTCCAACTATTCTCACTTCTTCATCTTTTTCTTACGGATTTACACAGTTTCCACAGTTACTCTAGCCACTCCAACCATACAGTTGTAGACTACTGGTGGAGGCACGAACACTTCACAATTTCCCCAGAAATTGTAGCTTTTCTAGTTATACTTGTTGTTGTATTTCCCCCATTTATGTTGTTGCAGACACTTGTTGTCCCGTGCTGCACACCTTGCATCCCATACGAGTGTCTATCTGCATTCTACTTGTTACAGTTCTGTCCCAGTCAGTGTTTATGTCTTGTGTATCTTTACTGCAGCAAGTTTTTTACTTGATTTTACTGTGTTTTAGTGCATTTTACTCCTCTGCAGACTGCCATCTAATGATATGGCAGTCATTATCAGTCCCCCCCACTCCCTGTCTGTTTGTCCCGCCCCTGACTCTCATATAAACCCCTTCCCCTTACATTACTCCATTTAAAGAAGGAGCGACTGGGCATGCTCAGAAACATGTACCACCCTCTCTGACGTCACTTCCTGGATTCCATGCTGGTCCTGACAGCACAGTCCTCCCTCTTGGATCAGAAAGACAGTATTTACCACAGCTGGTCAGCTGGAACTTCCACCTGCAACTGTCTTACTCCCAGGAGGCTTCCCGCTGGATGTTATGGATTAATTGATATGCCCAATTTTTACTTCCATCTTCTAAGGGTTTTTAACCCTTCCTTGTCATTCATGTTTTATTACTGCACTTAGAAGCGCCCTCTTCTCTGCTTTGTTTTTCCTATAGAGTGCGCTTCCCTCTTCTGAAGCGCTGCTGTGGTGCATTAATCACATCTCAAGAGCCAGTCATGTACTGTTTGTTAAAGTCTCCTTGTTATCCAGAGCGCCCTATTCTCCACACTCCTTGAATTAAAGATATATGACATGTGGAGACATAGGAGACATGTCCGATGAAATCGGTCTGCTAGGCCTCACACACGATCGAACATGTCCGTGGAAACTCGTCTGCGGACCAGTTTCAGCGGACATGTCTCCTCGTGTGTATGCGGCCTATGAGATAGGGTCACAGTATTAGGACATTTATATGTTTATGTGCGTTAATCATACACAGCTGAGGTGTTCCTTGTTGCTTTTATGAAAATGGATGCACAGTACTTTTTTGCATTACAGGCTTCTCTGAATTCAAAGTGCATGCATAGCCCAAACTTTTTTTAGCCATAAAGTAAGGAAAGGTTAAGCACTTGACCTCCGGAAGATTTACCCCCATTAACGACTAGGCCATTTTTTTGTGATATGGCAGCGTGTTACTTTATTGTTGACATTTTTTATTGCAGGACGTTTCTTATTTTAATAATACAGAAAAAGAAAAGAAGAAACAAACACTAAAAATGTTTCAAAATTCCAAGAGCAATCTGTCTCATCATACAAAAATACTTTCAAATGTTGTATAGAGGCTCCAGATCTGGATTTAAATGCAGCTAACATATAATACATGGGTTACTAGAAAATCAGGAGAATCAGACATGGAAATAAAATAAAAATATTGTTATAGATTGCTATGGAGAGGTAAACATCGCCTGGAGACCCTATGAAATAAACCAGATGCTCACTGGTTTTCGCAAAATAATATAGGCCAACATATAACAAAAGGAAGAGAAAAGAAGAAATGGCAAAATAGAGAGTAAAAAATGTGAGAGAACAAGGCTCGTCACCCCTGTGTCCACGAAGAATCAGACACCCGAGCTGAGTTGGATGGCACTCTGTTACTAACTGACAATTGCGCAGTCATGCAACACAGTACCCAAATTAGATTTAGGTAATTTTTTCCACACAAATAGAGCTTTTTTTTGGTCACCACTGATTTTTATATTTTTTGCGCTATAAACAAAATCTGTGGTGTATATACTGGAATTTTTTTTCCATTTTTTTTTATACTAATCAGTGACTTATAGCGGGACTGCAATAATGTGGGGGACAATCTGACACTAATTGATGCTTTTAACACTTTGAGGGAGCCAGTGACACTAATACAGTGATCAGTGCTATAAATATGCACTGTCACCGTACTAATGACACTGGTTGGGAAGGGATTAAACATTGAAGGCGATCAAAAGGTTAAATGTGTGCCTAGCCAGTGTTTTTGTATACACAGTGTGCTGCTTTCACTAAGAGAAGTGATGGATTTTCTTTCCCTGCTTTGCAGGGAAAGAAAACCCATCACATCTCCACTGTCAAGCTGGAGATCTGCATTGTTTACATATGCAAAGCTCCGTCCAGTGTCTCTCCTCAATGATCAGTTGGTGAACGAACGAACATCCATCGGCCGGCACACGCTGACCGACTTCTGCTGTGACTAATACCCAGTGCAGAATTACTTATATATGGGACAGAATGGCCACCCTGTAGCAGTAAATCTGCTATAGGGCGGTCGGTAAGCGGTTAAATCCTGTGATTTGTTTGCCTATGTCCCCTTAAGAAGGTTTCCCACTACTTCCTGTCTCCGAAATGCAACAGGATAGTAGAGGAAATCTTAACACAACAATGGAAATCCCCACTTAGACACAACATCACATGAAATGTTTGATATCCTATAAGCTTTTATTTCAGTGATCAGTGGGTCAATCTCTCTGTAAGATCACAGACGGCAGTTAAAAAAAGGCAGGGTTCTAAACATGACAGGGTTCTAATCCTTCCCTGTTGTAGCCAAAGCTAAAAAAGCATGCAGGGCTACACTATAGGTTCATTTTTATAAAACATCACTATCAATAGCACAAAATACCTTGTAGTTCTTGGTATGGTGCAGCATGAAATTGCTGGTTCTTGGAGACTGGCTACTCTGGCACACAGTGCTGTCACAGTGTTAAAGTGTCCTCAGCTTCATGTAAGCTTCAAGACATGCCTTAGGCCTCATGCACACTGGACTTTTTTTAGCTGCTGCTAGGAGTATCTGGCATTTTTTTTCTTCCGCCAAAAACATCCCTGCATGTTAGCTTTAGTTTAAAGAAAGGGGCGTTTAGAGGCAGAAAAAAAAAAAAACTGACAGGGTGTCCTGCATTTTGGCAGGAAAAACGCTTGATGTGTAAAAACGTACATTATTGCTAGGCTTGTTTCATGCTTAAAGCGGAGGTCTGCCAAAATATATATTTTTAAAAGTCAGCAGCTACAAATACTGCAGCTGCTGACTTTTAAAATAAGTACACTTACCTTGTCCAGCGCGCGCTATGTCGGGACCTGAAGCCGAGATATCGGTCGGCTCTCGGGTGCTGGCACTGCCATTTTCGATAAGGGAATCCTGCGCAATGCCACTGGTCTCAGCTGTCTTCGGGGACCAGTGTGTCTCCCAGAAGACAGCGGTGGGCACCGGACGTGGCATAGACTCCTGCAGATAATAGGGGGGTCTATGCCTGGAAGTGGGTGCAGATACCTGTGTTAGGTATCTGCACCCCACCGAAAGGTGCCAATGGTGACACCAGAGGGGGGGAGCGATTAAATGAATGAGTGCCTAAACTCGTTAAATGCCTTTACAAGCTTCAAGTGTTTTTTTCTGCCAAAATGCCGCTGACGGGAGGAAAGGAATCTAAGAGAAATATAGAAAGGTCTAGTGTGCATGAGGCCTTACACATAGCTCACTTTCTTTAATTTAAGCTCTGGAGGGGACAAGTAAAAATCTGCTGCTGGTGGAGCCATTCTGAATTGGCAAAGTACAGGTTCACATTACTGTAAATTAAGGACCCATAACCCCTTGGGCTGTAGACCGGTACCAGTCCATGGCCTGTTGATGACTGGGCCGCACAGCGGGAGGTAAGCCGCAACCACGGTCAGGACAGGGCCAACACAGACTGCGTCGCCACTCACCTCCCACCAACAATGTCATCCTATCAGCAGAGCAGGGGCCAGGAGGAGCTGGAGATCTGCACAGAGAGTGGGAGTCTTTTCATATTAACAAATGGGTGATCACCCGCTTTTTAATATGATCCAGATCTGCAGATCCTCCCACCCACTGCCCTGCTGATACAATGACATCATTGGTGGGACACGAGACCCTGGAGAGGACACACAGGCTGAATCCTGTCTCTGCCCTGCCGAAGGTAGGACTGTACAGGGGAGGCAGAGAGTAAAAGCCCCCCTTTTACTCTCTGCGTGATTAGAGAGAGAAGGTGGAGGGGGGCATGACTGCAAGGGGCACTGTAATGTAACGAAGCACTGTGATATAAGGGTGACTGTACTGTAAAGGTGCACTGTACTTACTTGACTTTGTGAATATCCTGTCACCGACCCCCTGTGAACCCACCCCCACCTCCAATCCCTGGAAAATATGGCTGCCACGAAACCGGTCCCTGGTGCAAAAAAAGTTTGGAGACCGCTGCATTAAATTACTCTGAATTTCTATGTAAAACAGCTGGAAAAGGTACAATTTGTGTATAAATTATTAATACAGAAACTCAGGTGTGGAAATGAAAGCTGTGCTACGACCACTGTTTTACTTCTGATACTTTCAGTCCTGATGCACGTATGAATGACACATCGGGGTCTGTGAAATCAGGTAACTGCTATTTTTGTATAAATAAGCCTATTTATACAAAAATAGTTTCCTGATTTCACAGCCTACAAAAATAGCAGTTCCCTGATTTCACAGCCTACAAAAATAGAAGTTCCCTGATTTCACAGACCCCGATGTGTCATTCATACATGGTAATACAACATGCATCGTGACTGAAATTATCAGAAGTAAAACAGTGGACAGTGGCGCAGCTTTCATTTCCATGCCTGAGTTTCTGTATTGATAGTTTATACACAAATAAATTCACATGATAGTTTCACATGAAAGGAAAGATGACCCATCAGTGGGAGACAAGACATGGCCATTACCAACACTCTGTGGTTTACTAACAGCCATTTTCAGCAGCTGTCCCGGCACTAGATAACCCTGTAAGCAGCCATATAACACATTGCCAACTCTACTTAAAAACTGTTATGATAATTAGTTGCTCTACAAAAATAGAAACTTGTCTTTCTATTTCATGAACCATAAAATCCAAAACTCACAAACATACCAGCAAAATTTCATATGACCTATTACCCTCAAAGGTACCAAGATGCTGACAAATAGGTATTATTGCCATCAAGAGACCATTAGGACATGCTGACAATCACACACGTTCTAGAAAACTGAAAAGGAAACATAGCCACTCTGCAGTTATTGTTTTACAGCTGCACTTCCCGGCAGTGGTCTGTTTCTCAGCTAAAATTTGTGTTGGGGAAGTATCTCAGTAATCCTCAGAACAATGCAAATGCACTTACCTTGCACGCGATGCAGTGCTGGGGGTTCCTAGCAATGTCAGGAGAGCCCATTTTCGCTGGCAAACACTAACGCCATCTTGCTAGCAGCAAGTTGACTTTCACTTTGTGAGTTCTTTTCGCTGCTGTAAGGTAGCAATGGGAGGTTGTCTTCTGGCTTGTGGTTGGGTAAATTAACATACCGTGGTTTCCATGTACATAAATTACAAACTACAGACATTCTCAGTTCCTTCTTTGAATTACCTTTTTCCTTTACTCTTTTTTGAATTCCTTTCCAATGGTTTATGGCCTCTGGGTTTTTACTTAAGTGACAGTTGCAGGGTACCTGGAAAAAGAAATGACTTGTAATAGGTCAATACGGCCTTATTTAATGAAGAAATCTTGTTCTTAAAGCCCCATTCACACTTGTAAATATTGATGCAGGCAAAAGCGCGACACCTCACACAAAAAATACACTTTATAAGTCAATAATACTCTTTATTTATTTATTTTCTGCAGCGTTAGCAGCATTGACAATAATGACAAGTAATAATGAATGATCAACAATCATAATCCATCTTGTACTGGTCCGAGAGCAGCATAGTAAATTCTGATTGGTTGCCATAACTTACCAATCTTAAAGCTAACTCCAGGCAAGTTTTTCACTTTTGCATAGCGTTGGAAATATTTTAGGTTTCTGCCAAGTTTTTATGTATGTATGTATATTTTTTTTATTCTTTTTGGATTTACCCTTGTAGCTCCATGCTCCCATTGAGTATGCGCTATGTGTTACATTTTAGTTGCCTGAGCTGTAGTTTAGCTCAGGAGGATTATGCTAAATTGTTGGTTCTGTTTCAGTTCAGCTGGGTTGCACAATTTTTTCCTTGACCGTGGGTGTCGCTGTTACCACTGGTCAAGGTTGGAAAGGCAGCAAGCTGGATACATTGGGTATCTCTTTTCCAGAAGCGGCTCAGGGGGTGTTGTCAACCTGCTGTGCATTCTGGAGGGGTACTTAAGGGACAGACACCATTTTTGCAGGGTCTTCCGACCCTGACCTGATGGCCCTCCTGGCCTCAGGGATGTGCAAGCTGTTTCATAGCCTCAGGGCCAGCTGATCCGAGGCCTCGCAACTGAGAGTAGGCCCAGGAGTTTCTGGGGCCTACTAATCCAGGGATGGTCCTTCGTTACCTTACCTACGGGAAGAAGCTGAACCAGTGAGATTCAATTGAAGGACGTATCCTGGCAAAATTTACCTCACGGTGCTGCCGGCCTGGCTGA
Source organism: Rana kukunoris (assembly GCA_029574335.1). NCBI lineage: Eukaryota > Metazoa > Chordata > Amphibia > Anura > Ranidae > Rana > Rana kukunoris. The sequence goes on from CM056059.1 coordinate 60,117,791, forward strand.
AAGAGTCTTAGCACCGTGAGTTGTGTACTTTATTGGAACTGTACAAAGTGTGCGAGTGGTTACACGATCTTGTGGCAGAAGATCAACTTATCAAGTCTGTGGCAGAGACTTTGAAGAGCTTCGCACCAGCGGCTAGGCTAGTGAGAGTAGGCCTATCTGGTTGTTGCTGACATCCAGTGTGGAACTGAATTAATTCTCTGGATCCAAGTTGTACCTGTGATCTGCAAAGCAAAGGTACCCGAGTCTCTCCCCATCCATCTACCACTCTGCTGGAGAACTTTTTTCAATAAAAACCTTGAAAGAGACTTTGTGTTTGGTGCAGACATTTCTGTGGACAACTCTTCAAGTAGAAACCCCTGAAACGAGCGTATGAAACAGTAAGCCAATGGCAGGCCCAAATCTAGCTTGGATCACCAGCTACCAAGCACCTGATATATATTTTTTTAATGTGAGAGCCCTTCAAGCCTATGCTGATGCTGAGTGACTATCCTGTTATGCTGAGTGACTATCCTCTTTCTCCTTAATGTTCATGTTGATAGCTTGTAAGAAAATGTTTGGTTCTGGGCACCGCCACAAGTGGCTAAGGCTCAATTTTTTTTGCCCCTGTTTAAACAGGGGCATGTAATTACCATTTTTGCTGCAATACTTTGCAGCCGGGCTCATTCCTGCGCTCCAACTAGAGTATCTGTGAGGGGTTGCAGTGTTGTGGCACCAGCACCTAAAGCCCAATTTTTCTACCACTGTTCAACAGGGGCATGTTATTACAATTCTTAAACTAATTATTCACAGCAGGGCCCGTTCCTGTCCTCACCTAGAGTAACTGTGAGGGCTTACAGTGTTGTTACAACAACACCACCACTACCACCAAAGGCCCAATTTTTCTGCCCCTGTTCAACAGGGGCATGTAATTACAATTCTTGATATAATATTTCACAGCAGGGCCCGTTCCAGCACCCACCAAGAGTAACTGTGAAGACATACAGTGTTGTGGCAGCAGCACCACCAAAGGCCCAATTTTTCTGCCACTGTTCAAAAGTGGCATGTAATTACAATTCTTGATATAATAATAGTTCACAGCAGGGCGTTTCAGTGCCCACCAAGAGTAACTGTGAGGGCTTACAGTGTTGAGGCAACACCAACACCTAAGGCCCAAATTTCTGCAGAGTACATAGGGCAGGCCCCTAATTTCAAACATCTGACTTTCAAACGACTCCTACTTACAAACGGAGGGAGACAACAGGAAATGAGAGGAAATATACCCCTAGGAAGGGAAAATTTTCTCCTGTCAGGCCGCGTACACACTACTAAATAAATCCGATCAAATCGATCTGACAGACCATTTTGATCGGATTTGTCTGCTGGGATATATTGGTTTGATTGTGTACACACGATCAAACCAAAATCCCCGCCGGCAGACAGCGCGGTGACGTGGAGGTGACGTTGACGCCGCCACGTCACCGAACCAGGAAGTAAAATACTTCCACGCATGCGTCAAATCCATTCGACGCATGTGCGGACAGATATGTCCGCTGGTTAGTGTACTAACCAGCGGACATGTCGGACGGACGGGTTCCCAGCAGACAGATTTTAAAGCATGCTTTAAAATTTGTCTGCTGGAAAAACCTGTCTGCCCGCCCGTATACACGATCGAATTTGTCTGCTGAAACGGTCTGTCGTCTGTCGTGTGTATGCGGCCTAAGTTACAGTCAATGTTTCCAGAAAACCAAGTATTTCTCACAGAAAGGTATTGCAGTAAGACATGTTTTGCTATACACATGTTTATTCCCTTTGTGTGTATTGGAACAGAACAAAAAAAGTAGGAAAAAAATCAAATTGGACATAATGTCACACAAAACTCCAAAAATGGGCTGGTCAAAATTCCTGGCACCCTTAACTTAATATTTGGTTGCACACCCTTTGGAAAAAATAACTGAAAAAATAAATACTGAAATCAGTCACTTCCTATAACCATCAATAAGCTTCTTACACCTCTCACCTGGAATTTTGGACCACTCTTTCTTTACAAACTGCTCCAGGTCTCTCTTTTTGGAAGGACGCCTTTTCCCAACAGCAATTTTAAGATTTCTCCACAGGTGTTAAATGGGATTTAGATCTAGACTCATTGCTGGCCACTTTAGAACTCTCCAGCGCTTTGTTGCCATCCATTTCTGGGTGCTTTTTTATTCCTCAGATTTATGATGCCTTGCACACATTCAAGGCACCCAGTGCCAAAGGCAGCAAAACAACCCCAAAACATCATTGAACCTCCACCATATTTCACTGTAGGTACTGTGTTCTTTTCTTTGTAGGCCTCATTCCATTTTCGGTAAACCGTAGAATGATGTGCTTTACCAAAAAGCTCTATCTTGGTCTCATCTGTCTACAAGACATTTTCCCAGAAGGATTTTGGCTTACTCAAGTACATTTTGGCAAACTGTAGCCTTGCTTTTTTATGTCTCTGTGTCAGCAGTGGGGTCCTCCTGGGTCTCCTGCCATAGCGTTTCATTTAATTTAAATGTCGACGGATAGTTCGCACTGACACTGATGCTCCCTGAGCCTGCCAAACAGCTTGAATTTCTTTGGAACTTGTTTGGGGCTGCTTATTCACCATCCAGACTATCCTGCGTTGCAACCTTTCATCAATGTTTCTCTTCTGTCCACACCCAGAGAGATTAGCTACAGTGCCATGGGTTACAAACTTCTTGATAATGTTGCGCACTGTGGACAAAGGAAAATTTAGATCTCTGGAGATGGACTTGTAACCTTGAGATTGTTGATATTTTTCCACAATTTTGGTTCTCAAGTCCTAAAATAGTTTTCTTCTCCTCTTTCTGTTGTCCATGCTTAGTGTTGCACACACAAACACACAATGCAAAGTGTCCTTTTTATCTGCTTTTAGGTGTGATTTTTATATTGCCCACACCTGTTACTTGCCCCAGGTGTGTTTAAAGGAGCATCACATGCTTGAAACAATCTTATTTATCCACAATAAGATTTTTGACCAGCTCATTTTTGGAGTTTTGTGTGACATTATGTCCAATTTGCTTTTTTTCCTCCCTTTTTTTGTTCTGTTCCAATACACACAAAGGGAATAAACATTGCAATACTTTTCTGTGAGAAATACTTGTTTTCTGGAAAAATTTCTCGAGTGCCAACAATTTCGGCCACGACTGTAATATGGGATGCTGATGCTTTATCACCAATCCTTGTTTCCCTAAAAGAAACACATTTTCAAAATCCAATCGTCATTGGGACAGAAAGTGAGGTGAAATCTTCTAAACAGGTGCACAGACAGCAAAACAACTGTTACAGGGGTGATAACCCTTCCCTATGTTTTCCAAAAAGATATTTTGGCAGGAACTATACTTTAAAAATGTACCAGTTCAAAATTACAAACAGATTCTACTTAAAGTGGAGGTTCCCCTAAAAAGAAACTTTTAACATTGCATTCCCGAGGTTAATGACAAGTAGAATCAGCATGTTTTTAAAAAAAAATATGTCCGTACATACAGATTCTCATATCCCTTCTCACTGCCACTTCCGGGTCTGATGGTCGGGGATGGGCATGCCTAACTGATTGACAGGCATCCGGCCGACGCATACAGCGTGTCACGAGATTCCGAAAGAAGCCAAACGTTGGTGCGCAGGCGCTGTATAGAGCCGCACCGACATTCGGCTACTTTCGGCATCTCGTGACGCGCTGTATGCATCGGTCGGATGCCCGTCAATCAGTTAGGCACGCCCATCCCCGACCATCAGACCCAGAAGCGGCAGTGAGAAGGGATATGAGAAACGGTATGTACGGACATATTTTTTTTTAAAAACCCGCCGATTCTACTTGTCATTAACCTCGGGAATGCAATGTTAAAAGTTTCTTTTTAGGGGAACCTCCACTTTAACTAATTGCCGACCGCCCGCCGTCATATTACTGCGGGACGGTGGCACTGCTACGCGGGAGCACGTAGCTCTACGTCCTCCCTTTAGCAGCTTGTAGGGCGCGCGTCCCCCGAGTCCCGCGCGCGTGCCCGGCGGGTACGATCGCCGCCGGGCACCTGCGATTGCTCGTTACAGAGCGGGGAACGGGAGGTATGTGTGTAAACACATACCTCTCGTTCCTGTCAGCGGGGGAAACGCTGATCTTCTGTTCATACAATGTATGGACAGAAGATCAGTGATTTCCCCTAATGAGGCCACCCCCCCCATACAGTTAGAACACACCAGGAACACACTTAACACCTTCCCTGCCCCCTAGTGTTAACCCCTTCACTGCCAATGGCATTTTTTATAGTAATACAATGCATTTTTATAGCATTGATCGCTATAAAAATGCCAATGGTCTCACAAATGTGTCAAAAGTGTCCGATGTGTCCGCCATAATATCGCAGTACCGAAAAAAAAAACGCTGATCGCCGCCATTACTAGTAAAAAAAAATAATAATAAAAATGCCATAAAACGACCCCCTTTTTTGTAAACGCTATAAATTTTGCGCAAACCAATTAATAAACGCTAATTGCGATTTTAATGAAAAATATGTAGCAGAATACGTATCGGCCTAAACTGAGGGAAAAAAAAAAAATTGTATATCTTTTTGGGGGATATTTTTATAGCAAAATGTAAAAAATATTGATTTTTTTCAAAATAGTCGCTCTATTTTTGTTTATAGCGCAAAAAATAAAAACCGCAGAGATGATCAAATACCACCAAAAGAAAGCTCTATTTGTGGGAAAAAAAGGACGCCAATTTTGTTTGGGAGCCACGTCGCACGACCGCAATTGTCAGTTAAAGCTACGCAGTGCCGAATCACAAAAAGTGCTCTGGTCTTTGGACAGCAATATGGTCCGGGGCTAAAGTGGTTAAGGACAAACCTACAGTCCCTGTCTTGTTTGCACCGCCTGTATACTGCTGTTCAAAGTATATAGGGCCTGGGGGCCCCATGCCTTTCCTTTTTTTATTTGGGTGCGGGGTGCAGGGACAGTTCTAAACACGGGAATCACACGCCACTTTGCAGGCATACTATAGACACCCCCCCAGGCATGATATTTAACCACTTAAGGACCTTGCCTGTTTTTCAGACTTGGTGTTTACAAAATTAAAAGTTTTTTTTTGCTCGAAAATTACTTGGAACCCCCAAACATTATATATATTTTTTTTCTAACACCCTATAGAATAAAATGGCGGTCATTGCAATACTTTTTGTCACACCGTATTTGCGCAGCAGTCTTACAAGCACACTTTTTTGGCGAAAAAAATCACTTGAATTAAAAAAGAAGACAACAGTAAAGTTAGCCCATTTTTTTTATATTGTGAAAGATAATGTTACGGCGAGTAAAATGATACCCAAAATTGCGCCCGCTCGTGAAATGGCATCAAATTTTTACCCTTAAAAATCTCCATAGGCATCGTTTAAAAAATTCTATAGGTTGCATCTTTTGAGTTACAGAGGAGATCTAGGGCTAGAATTATTGCTCTCACGATCGCAGTGATACCTCACTTGTGCGATTTGATATTTTCATATGCGGGCGCTACTCACGTAAGCGTTCGCTTTTGCGCGTGAGCTCGTCAGGACAGGGCGCTTTTAAAAAAAAAAAAAAATTGTTTTCTTATTTATTTTATTAATTTTTACACTGTTTTGAAAAAGAAAATGGGTCACTGTAAACACCCCTTGTAATAGAAAAAAGCATGACAGGTCCTCTTAAATATTAGATCTGGGGTCAAAAAGACTAAAATGCAATAAGAAGCACGGGTGGAAGTGACATGCTATGCTATGGAGATGGGTGGGGGCCATCTTGCCCTCACTGGATCTCTGCTTCCTGCATCGGTCCTGATACGTCACACGTTCACTTCAGGATGGTTGCCGCACAGCCACGCCCTGACATGTTTCGTCATGAAAGACTTAGTCATGGGATTGATTAATGATCAATCCCATGACTAAGTCTTTTATGATGAAACATGGATCCAGGAAGGAACAGCGGGGAGGTGGTGAGCGATCAGTTGACACCTTGGGTCTGCTGTGACCAATATACTTGGTTTTCGGGTAATCTCTAAACGAGTGTTTGCTGTGCAGTATATTGCTCTATTTTTTTAGATTCATGTGAGTGCTATATTTGAAGATTCAAGTGTGTTATTAAACTGATTTTACGGTATCACGATATTTTGAGCGCTTCTTTTATTTACATGCAGAGCTTTCTGGCTGTGAATTAGTTGGAACTGGAATTATCTGCTATACCTACCAGTTTTGTACACGTTTACATGCCGAACACGAGAGTGTAAGGCAATTTGAGTTGGTGAGTTTTGCATCTGACGGGAGAGGATTCACTGACACTGGGTGTGGTGGAAGATTGGAAGCTAAAACGGATATTTCATCTTACATTGTTTACAGTGCTGCTTATATTTTATTACACTAATTTTAGGGTTTTAGAATATGTTTTTCACAGTTTGATTTTTTTTAAAGTAGTTGCTTCACTCTTTTGCCAATTTGATTATCACTATTTGTTCATAAGCGCAGTGGTGGGAACACAGAAAGGGCGATTTATCTTTGTTACCATTATTTACATTGATACATATACCCTGGGGCAGGACCCGGTCCCCAAACCCTTTTTAGGACAATAACTTGCATATTAGCCTTTAAAATTTGCACTTTTGATTTTGAACGTTCGAGTCCCATAGACTTTAACAGTGTTAGAAAGTTTGCGCAAACCTTCGGTCCGTTAGCATGTTCTGGATGCGAACAGAACCGGGGGGTGTTCGGGTCATCCTTAGTCCCAATCCCCCACACCTAACCCTAAACCCAGTCCTAACTCCCAATCCCCTAACCCTAATCCCAGTCCCCTAACCCTAACGCATAGCAATGATTCTTATTATTTGATATGTGCAAGTGTTAAATCATATCTCCTTACCAACTTTCTGCACCAGCAGGGCTCAAAAAATAGTCCGCCAACTCATCCCTAATTCTGAAACCCACTGTTGGACCACGGACATGAGGGAAATCAGCAGATTCCAAATTGTGTGCCAATGCGTCTTCAAAATTGACACCATCTCTATCCCATACCACATTATGCAACACACATGCTGCCCTAATTTCCATTCATTTTCGACCTTTAGGTTGATAGGTTTAAGGAATATTTGCCATTTGTTGGCAAGAATGACAAAAGAACATTCAACTAGCCTACGTGCCTGGCGGTAATTGAATATTCAAGGGTGTCAGCCCTCTGTGAGTAGGGCTTCATTAGATGTTTATTGATAGCGAATGCCTCATCAGTCACAATTTTGAAAACAAACGGCATATCTGGACTTTGTGTCCCGGGTAATGGTCGGTTTTTTGGCAAGTCAAGTCAATTAGCTGCAAGACGCTGTCCGAATTTAGAATTCTGGAACACAGAGTCTGCAGAAATCCCAAATGCAGCTATGTCAATAAAGAGGAATTTATAGTCTGCATCAACCACACCCATTAGCATAACAGAAAAATACTTCTTGTAGTTATAATATCGGCTACCACTGTGACAGGGTGTTATTAGCCTAATGTGTTTTCCGTCAATTGCTCCAAGTTGGTTTTGCTACAGAAACACTGGGCATCATCATTTAATTTCTCTCTATTTGGAATAGGCATGAATTCATTCTTTAGATTCCAGATAGCATCACAAGTTGGCTTCACAATTTGATCAATTGTCGATATTCCTGTTTGAAATTCATATTGTAGTGATGTATAGGTATTTCCTGTGACAAGATATCTATAATTAAGAACGAACAAAAGCAATTAAAGATCCAAAGTGGGTCTTGTGGGAAGAAGATGGGTCGTATTTACGGCCACTATGAGGAGCTTCAGTTCCTGAAGCCCGTCATAGAGATGAGGCCGTAAGTATAACAACATGTATAAATACCGTATTTATCGGCATATACCGCGCACTTTTTTCCCCTTAAAATCAGAGGAAAATCGTGGGTGCACGATATACGCCGTCTCCAACATTGTCCGAACCAAGGGGGGGAGAGGAGCCGAGAAAAGCCGAGCTAAGCCGAGCAAAGACAAGTGCGCAGGAAATCCGGCTCCGCACAGCGCGCCAAATTCAAACACCCGATGCTGCAACCCCATGCAAGGTGCGGATGGACACCTCCAAAGCCGCAGACGGACGCCGGACAAGGCTCGACGAGAAAGTAAAATCTGGTGAAGGAAATAGATACGTTTTTAACACTACATAATCATGAACATATGCTAAACCTAACCCTATGCTAACCATAACCCAACCCTAACCAGAACCCTATCCTTAAAGCGGAGTTCCACCCTTAAAACCACTTTGTTTCATCCCATCCAGCATACTGGCGTCAGCGTAGGTATGCTGTTTTTTTTTTTTTTAATCCATGTACTTACTGTATAATAGATCATTAGATCATTAAATTTCGGGCGCACCGCGGTATGTCGCCGCTATAAGGTGTCACGCCTTCCGGAAACAGCCGATTAGCTCTTCTCGGCACCTGCGCACAGACCCAGAAGCTGACTGCGCAGACGCCGTATATAGCCGCGTCACGCCCTCCGAAAAAAGCCGAACTAGGACTGGCTATTTACGGCGCCTGCGCAGTCAGCTCCTGGGTCTGTGCGCAGGCGCCGAGAAGAGCCGAACGCTAATCGGCTGTTTCCGGAAGTCGTGACGCCTTATAGCGGCGACATACCGCGGCGTGCCCGAAATTAAATGATCTATTATACAGTAAGTACATGGATTAAAAAAAAAAAAAACAGCATACTGGCGCTGACGCCAGTATGCTGGATGGGATGAAACAAAGTGGTTTTAAGGGTGGAACTCCGCTTTAACCTCATGCTACTCCTAACCAAACCCTAAGCCTATGCTAACCTAACCCTATGCTAACCATAACCCAGCACTTACCCTATGCTAACCGTAACTCTAATTGGACATGGGATTAGGGGGAATGTGAGACGTGGGTTTGGGATTAGGGCATTGGGACTGAGATTAGAGTTAGAGGATTGGGACCAGTGGTACTGGGATTAGGGTTAGGGGATGGGGACCAGGATTAGGGTTAGGGGAATGTGACTGGTTTGACTGAGATTAGGGTTAGGGGAATGTGACTGATTTGACTGGGATTAGGGTTAGGGGGTTGGGACCAGTGGTACTTAAATTAGGGTTAGGGGATTGGGACCAGTGGGACTGGGATTGTGGTTATGGGATTGGGACCAGTGGGACTGGGATTAGAGTTAGGTTTGGGGGATTGGGACCAGTGGGACTGGAATTAGGGTTAGAGGATTGGGACTAGTGGGACTGGGATTAGGGTTATGGTTTGGAGATTAGGGCTAGTGGGACTGGGATATTTTCACTTACGTTGCGATGCTCATCCGTGTGTAATTTTTGAACTTTACAAGGTGCTTTCTCCTGATAAAGCAACATAAATTGTCCTCTTGAGGAGTGCGTTTGTAGGGTGGGATGAACCCAAAAGCGACGTTGCTGCCTCTCTTTAAGGATATATTCCCAATACATTAGCAAAAACAGCAACAGTAGCTCAGTAAACTTCATCTTCTCTCTGTTCACTCTCTTCACCCTCGAAATACCAGGAAGTGCACAGAAAGTGATGCCAACACTTCCAAAGCACTTGAAAAGCACTTGAAAAACGCTTTATAAAATGCCTGCTAGCCCAGTAAAAATGCAGCTAGACTGCGGTAATAGCGCTAGGTGTTTTTAAGGCATTTTTCAAGCGCCTCAGTGTGAAAGTGGCCTAACAGAAGTCCAGCCAAATATGACTTACTATCTACATCATTACCTGGATAAGCAAGAGCATTCATATACACCTAGGTGAGATATTACTGTCTGTCAAGTCACTCTGCATCAGCAAGAACTCAGTGAGGAAATTTCAGAAGGCGGTATATTGGGGAATCTACCCACTCACACAACAATATTTTTAAATACATTATGCAAATCAGATTTTTGTAACTATCACACAAGGTACACACTACTTCCCTTTAATGCAACAATAATAAGATTGATCACATGAAACAGTATGAAGCATATTTCTCTGAATAGATTTTCTAATTGGAAATCAAGGCCTTTTCAGTGTTTTTCTAGATATATTTCTAGATAGATAATCAGTTTTCTGTAACAAAATGTGGGTTGTGTTAATGTTAATGTTTTATTGTTTATACCCTGTTTTATTTGAAAGACCGCCTGGCACCCTACCTGGGTGCCTCCACAAAGATACAGCTTCCTCCACTCTGGAACCAGGAATAATCGATGGTGTGTACGGCCCATCAGACCGTTGTCCGGAAGACCAAAGTTTTAAAACATGCTTTTCCGTCTGACAGGTTCGATGGTTAGTACACAAAAGCATCGGTCCAAAAACCCACGGATGCTCAGAATCAAGTCGACGCATGCTTGGAAGCATTGAACTTCATTTTTTCATCACGTCGTTGTGTTCTACATCACCGCGTTCTGGTCTGATCGGATTTTGGTCCGATGGTGTGTACGCACATCAGACCATCAGACAAGTTCAGAGTTGTCTGATGAAAACGGTCCGTCAGACAAGTCTCATCAGACATGTCTGATCGTGTGTACAGGGCCTAACTGTACATCTAATGAACAGATAGCAGCTAACAGTGATCTAATCAACAGCTAACCAGTTAGCTAATAAACAGCTATATCCCCAGACAAGCCTTGATTACTTGGGGATTGCCCACCCCAGACAGTCTGAAAACAGATTTCTTTAACCAGCTTTCTCTCTCGGGGGTCAGACAAGGCTGCCCTCTCTCACCTCTGCTTTTTGTTTGCTGTATAGAGCTATTCGCCCAAAACATCAGACGGAACCCAGAGATCAGAGGGATCACTGCACCAGGACCAGAAAGGCGGGAGGTCAGGTGCTCGCTCTGCTTGGATGACGTGAGGGTGTTCTGTGCTGACCGGCGCTCCATCGACACACTCGTCCAGACGTGCAAGGACTTCGGCCAAGCTTCAGGGGCAAAGGTCAACTGCGGGAAGTCGGAAGTCATGCTCTTCGGAAAGTGGTTCCTGCCTTCTTCTGCACCCATACAGTTCAGCATCAAATCGGCCTTCATCAAAATTCTTGGAGTCTGGTTTGAAGCGGAGGGCGCAGCCCTGAAGTCCTGGGAGGAAAGACTGGCTAAGATGCGACAAAAGTTTGGACTTTGGAGCAACAGAGAACTTACCATCGAAGGGAATACACTGGTACTCCACAGCGAGATTCTCCCTGTGTTGCAGTACCTCGCCCAAGCCTACTCCCCCCCCCCCCCCCTCCCGGGTCAACACCTGCAAGGCCATCACCAGGGCGGTGTTTCACTTCATCTGGAACTCCAAAATGGATAGAGTGAAGCGGACTGTTATGTTCAAGGAACCTCTCAAGGGCGGTAAGGACGTGCCCGACATCGCCACATTACTGAGGGTGTTCTTTGCTTGTATCTGCATCCGCAGGACCTTGGTTGACAGAACTGTGGACTCTGGCGGCAACTCCATGTCCCGTTTTTTCCTCCTGCCTTTTTGGAATTCGCTTGGATGGGAAAAATGGGACAGTTCTGTCCCCTACAACTGGGACACTCCATGGTATTACTTGGATACTTTCAAGTTCATCAAGGAGCTGGGGCTGCATGGAGTTAAGCCCAACTTGTGGAAGGCAAAAACTATCTACACGTTCATTAGAGCATCGGACATCTTAGAGACTATTCCAGGCCTCCCTTCAGCCACTTGCAAAGTGGTCTGGAGGAATGTTTCTTCAAAGAGACTCACCAACAGGCACAAAGATCAGGCATGGATGGCAATCCAAGGGGGATTGCTGCTCAGGACATTCCTGCATGCCAGAAACCTGTGCAGCTACAGGCACTGCCCCTTTGGCATCATCCAGGAGAAAACAGCCTATCATGTTTTCTGGGAGTGCCCAGGGTCTGTTGAGGGCTTTGGAACCTGAACTTAAAGACTTTGTACGACAGACTGCTATTACACACTTTGGTCTGTTAAACGGACTCTTCTGTGGAACCCATTTACAGGAGGACATTGACAGTGCGTGGCGGGTTCTGTGTTGCTTTAAGGATGCCTTATGGTACGCCAGAAATCGCCGCGTCCACAACCGGCAGAGGATGTCCATCGAGGACTGTCGCAGACTGATCTTCAGCCTGCTGAGAGACTATACATTTATGGACTTTAAGGAGGAAGAGGACGTCTGAAGATTTCCCCCTCCCCAACTGTATGTTTACACTGGAAAGCTTCGGTCCTATGAACTTTCACCCCCCTGACCCCTTCTCCCCCCCCCCCCATCACACCTGTTGCCCAGTTGAACGCCACTTTGACAGTATATGACATGGACATTTCTTGAAACGTTTTTGAAGTGCTGTTTTCAGGGTAATGCGGCGTCATGCAAGATGTGATGTTTCAGGGTTTTATTACTCTGCGCAACACATCAGGCATCATACCGCAGGATGGATGAATGTAATTTAATTGTATGCTTGGAACTGTATTGTTATGTAGTGTATTTATGCGCTGCGTCGCAGTACAAAGTAGAGTGTACCCTGTTGAAAGTATTTGATTTTTGTATATTTGCTTTGCAAAATAAACTTAAATATTGCCTTTTAACCAGCTTTCTTTTCACATCCATCCCCTCACAGATTTTGAAGTTGGCAGAGACTATGATGGCTACCTTGACTGTTAAATTTGGTAATAACAAGTCATCTTGCATCATATAACAGGACATCTTCCTAAAAGCTTGTAGCTCTCTCAAATGCCAAAAGTTAGTAGGCAAGAGGCTACCCTGCAGTCCACTCCAAAAGCCCTATCCCGGGTATCTGTCACAGGCTCCAATGCCTGTAAAATGCCAGAACAAAAACCCTTGTATTGAGCACTTTTGTTCCAGGGTTTAGCACTTTCAGCACTCACGTTTAGCAGTGACTTTGCTGGTTAAGGATCAGGCCAGCAAGCCGGCTGCCACATCCTTAACAACGGACGACTCACCAGCTGTCAACTCAGGCCTCAGGTCAAACTTTAAAAAGAAAATGGTGTGGACCCCCCAAAATCCAGACCCTTATTCGAGCATGCAGGAAATTGGGGAATTGACTCCTCCTGAACCATACCAGGCTACATGCCAATGGATGGGTGTGCTTTGGGACAGGGGGACATGTTCATGAGGACATGGGCCTCTTCCCTGAAACCCTTGCTGGTGGTTATGGGGGTCTGTGGGCAGGGGGTGTGTATAGTAGTACCCCTACTCATTCATCAATCAATCAAAAAAAAAAAAGTTTTGTAAATAAATACAGGAGTCGTTTTTTGACAAATCCTTCATTAAATATACTTTAATTGTCCCTGGTGTATGCTGGGTCAATGAAGTCACAAGGGGGCAGGGTCATCCAGTGATGTCAATAGTTCGCCCCATCTATAATTTTATTTAGCGGCAGGAAGTGGCATTTATTTGGCAGGAGTCAGCGTCGGGTGTGCACCTCTTTTCCTTCTGGTCGGTGGCCGACGTTAATCATGATTGACTTTCAATCTACACGGGGAGTGTATTCAAGTTCTATCAATCAAGTGATTGGCTATAAAAATAAAGATTTTTGTTACTTTATGGAATTTTAAATGAATATAGTGAAAATATACAATGTTTGATTAGTATCATACATTTTCTTTCTGGGGCCTATACAGTGAATAGTAAAGCTTTTAGGATGCATATACATGTGAACACAGAAAGGCAGCCAATATGCTTTATTGCTCATCTATCGTCCGCTTGGCTGTCAAATGCAGTGGGGTCTGTTGGTTGAAGTAAGCTACATTTATGATTGCTGCACTCATATACTGTAGATACTGCAGGAAGTTTTAATTTTGGCATTGCATGCACCCTGTATTTGGTTCAAATCTAGGGTTGCCACCTGTACGGGATTGACCCGTACAGTACGGGATTAGGATCATCTGTGCGGTTTTCAGACTGTCACAAACCCGGACAAAACCATTCTAGCAGAGGGGAGCTTTTTTTTTTTATAATTCTTTATTTTATAACATTTTCCACTCTTATTTCTTCTTTATACAAACAAAAAAGTAAATGACTACATTTTGACACTTTTCTTTAAACATTTTCTTATTGGTCATTATGCTTCTTAACATGGCTCACAGATTTTGCCATCATATCTACTGTATATAGCAATGGCATCATACACTTCCTATTCCCCATATCTACCCTTCCTTCTAAGTCGCTATCCCCCCCCCCGTTTCCCCCACCCAAAAAAAAAAAAAAAAAAAACCTCCTCTAATCCTCCTCCTTCTTCAAATGTCTCGCTCTCTGAATCTTATATAGGGGGTCCACACTTGGCTGTACTTCCCCTCTTGTTCTCTTATTCCCATCATCAGGTTCTCCATCTGCTGAATTTCTGTTACTCTGCCCAGCCATTGCTGTCTGGTCGGCGCAAGCGTACTTTTCCACAAAATTGGAATGCATGCCCTTGCCGCTGTCAGCAAATGTCTAAGCAGAGAATTTTAAAAATTTTCCATGGAGATTGGGAGGTCCAAAAGTAGATAGGTAGCTGGATTATCTCCCAGATCTGTCTCTGTGATTTTTTTTACCGTTTCGGTGATCATTTTCCAGAAATCTCTCAGCTTTGGACACTCCCAAAATACATGCAACATGGTACCCTCTCCTTCTCCACACCGCCAGCACCGGTCTGATAACTCGGGAAATATCCTTTTTAATGCAACAGGGGTTTTATACCATCTAGTCAGGATCTTATAAGCACCCTCTTGATATCTAGTAGCAAGAGAAGCTTTGTGTGTAAAATTAACGATTTTTTTTCTCTGCGTCTCTGAGAATTTAGTCCCCATTTCTTTTTCCCAGGCTAGAATGAATGGTAATTCTTTTGGGGCTATTGACTCTTCTAAGAGAGTATACATTGAAGACAGACCATGTCTCAGTGAGTCACCCTTCAGACATAGTTCCTCGTAGCAGAGGGGAGCTTCATTAACATACTTATCACTGTGGAGACAGTCACAGCAGCAATATCATTTTACACACACACACACACACACTGTGGTGATGTGTGTTATGTATCTGAAGCTTGGCTCCTTTCTGTCCCCACCTATGCTCCTGCAGTCTCTCTTATCTTAGACCCCCCTCTCCAAGTTCACTAGTGGTTTGTTCCCGAGAGAAGGGGGAGGCGCCGCGGAGCTGAGGAGGAGATCGTGACTGTAGCTGCTGTGTAGTGTGTAGGGCTGCCCTGTCACTAGGAGGTAGGAGATGAGACAACTTTTTTTTACTAAGGAAAGTTTTGTAGGTTGCAAAGTTCCAGGAAGATTTATTTGGCATCAAAGCATTCAGATAAGCAGAATCAGCAAGCCAGTGTGTGTGTGTGTGTGGGGGAGTCTGCAGCCGATGATCAGAGCCCAGCCAACTCACAGTATCTCCCAAGCAGCACTTATCTATGTATACAAACTTCCCCAATCCCCCTGTCCAGATTACGTGAAGTCATTTATAACCTTTTACTTAACCCCATATGTATGTGATGAGTTCACACCTCTGATTGTCCAGCCTCAGAGCCTGGAGAACACCAAAAAACGGGGTTACATGAATGGTCATTAATTACCTTCACATCATCCCAGTATACAGAGTGCTGGCAGTTTAACAGATTGTTTTCATGGAGTTGTATATTTTAGAGGATGACCAAAATTGCTTTTTTTTATTATAGACATTACTACCTGACCACTTCTCAGCCCCCCACCTTACACCACCCCAGACCACTTCATACAGACATCTCTCCGCTGCTTCCTACCCCCCCAGCTGAGGGGCATCATTCCATGGTCACTTTCCTTCCCTTATCTTCCCAACATCACTCCCTGGTCACCCCACAGACACTGCAAGCAATCCCTCCCCATACTGCCCCCCATCATACCCTCTGCACTCCTCTCCCATACATACTGCCCCCTATCATACCCTCTGCACTCCTCTCCCATACATACTGCCCCCCATCATACCCTCTGTACTCCTCTCCCATACATACTGCCCCCATCATACCCTCTGCACTCCTCTCCCATCCTCTCCCACATACTGCCCCCATCATCCTCTCCCACCCTCTGTACTCCTCTCCCATACATACTGCCCCATACTCCTCTCCCATACATACTGCCCCCATCATACCCTCTGCACTCCTCTCCCATACATACTGCCCCCCCCCATCATACCCTCTCCCATACATACTGTACTCCTCTCCCATACATACTGCCCCATATCATACCCTCTGCACTCCTCTTCCATACATACTGCCCCCCATCATACCCTCTGCACTCCTCTCCCATACATACTGCCCCCCCTACCCTCTGCATCCTCTCCCATACATACTGCCCCCATCATACCCTCTGCACTCCTCTCCCACTCCTCTCCCATACATACTCCCCATATCATACCCTCTGTCCTCTTCCACTCCTCTCCCATACATACTGCCCCATATCATACCCTCTGCACCCTCTGCACTCCTCTTCCCCATACATACTGCCCCCCATCATACCCTCTGCACTCCTCTCCCATACATACTGCCCCCATCATACCCTCTGTACTCCTCTCCCATACATACTGCCCCATATCATACCCTCTGCACTCCTCTTCCATACATACTGCCCCCCATCATACCCTCTGTACTCCTCTCCCATACATACTGCCCCCCATCATACCCTCTGCACTCCTCTCCCATACATACTGCCCCCCATCATACCCTCTGTACTCCTCTCCCATACATACTGCCCCCCATCATACCCTCTGCACTCCTCTCCCATACATACTGCCCCCCATCATACCCTCTGCACTCCTCTTCCATACATACTGCCCCCCATCATACCCTCTGCACTCCTCTCCCATACATACTGCCCCCCATCATACCCTCTGCACTCCTCTCCCATACATACCCGCTGCACTCCTCTCCCATACATACTGCCCCCCATCATACCCTCTGCACTCCTCTCCCATACATACTGCCCCCCCATCATACCCTCTGCACTCCTCTCCCATACATACTGCCTCCCATATCATCATACCCTCTGCACTCCTCTCCCATACATACTGCCCCCCATCATACCCTCTGCACTCCTCTCCCATACATACTGCCCCCCATCATACCCTCTGCAATCCTCTCCCATATATACTGCCCCCCCATCATACCCTCTGCACTCCTCTCCCATACATACTGCTCCCCATTATACCCTCTGCACTCCTCTCCCATACATACTGCCCCCCATTATACCCTCTGCACTCCTCTCCCATACATACTGTCCCCCATCATACCCTCCAGAAATTGTATTTAATCACAAAGCTATATGCATAGTGTATACGACATAAAAAAATTGCCGTTAATTGCATTGTACAGGTAATGAATTTAAGGTACTACAAAATATTTTTTTTTGCCATGCGCTGCTAAAGTGTTCGGGTTTGGCTTAAAGAAAAGGTGGCAACCCTATGTGCAGCTGTATCAGAACTTATCAGGAAGAAGGGCTGAGTGACTGGGAAGGAGAGGGTGTTGATGATGGCAGTGAAGAGAGCTCAGTGAAGGAGGAGAGCGACATGCAGTGCAGTCAGTAGCAGATCACACACCTCTGATCACTGCAGGCAGGGCCGTCTCTACCATAGGGCAAACAGGGGCAGCTGCCCAGGGCCCTGTCACTGTTGGGGGCCCAAAGCAACCCACTTTGAAAAAAAAAAATATTTTTTATATATTTTTTTTTTTTTTTTAGGGGTCCGGAGGTCCCCAGGGCCCAAGATGGCAACCCCCCCTTTTTTTTATTTATTTTTAAATAAAAAAATATATTTATTTTATATATTTTTATTAAAAGGGCCAATTTTTTTAAATATATTTTTATTTTTTATTAAAGGGCCAATTTTTTTTAGGGGTTCCCAAGGACCCGGAGGCCCCCAGATGACAACCCCCTTTTTTTATTTATTTTTAAATAAAAATATATATTTATTTTATATATATATTTTTTATTAAAGGGCCAATTTTTTTTTTAGAGGTCTGGAGGTCCCCAGGGGCCTGTAGTTCCCCAGGGCCCCGGATGACAACCCCCCTTTTTTATAAAAAAAAAACTTGTTTTTTATATATATTTCTTTTAATATATATATTAATATATTATATATATAGTATATATATATATATATTATATATATATATATATATTAATATATATATATTAATATATATATATATAATATATATATATATATATATATATATATATATATATATATATATATATTAATATATATATAAATATATATTATATATATATATATATATATATATATATATATAAATATATATATATATATATATATAAATATATATATATATATATATATATAAATATATATATATATATATATAAATATATATATATTAATATATAAATATATATATATTAATATAATATATATATATATATATATAATATAAATGTTATTATTGTTAAAGGACCCAGAGGTCCCCAGGGCCCTGGACGGCAACCCCCCTTTTTTATATTTTTTTTTAAATGTTATTTATTTTTATTTCTTTATATATATTATATATATATATATATATACACATACATACATATATATATATATTATTATTAAAGGGCTAAGAGGTCCCCAGGGCCCCATGTGGCAAACACCCTTTTTTATAAATGTTTATTTTTTTATTTTTGTTTATATATTTTTTTATTAAAGGGCCCAGAGATCCCCAGGGCCCTGGATGGCAACCCCACTTTTTTTTTATAAGTGTTTATTTTTAATATATTTTTTTTTATTTTATTTTTTATTAAAGGGTCCAGAGGTCCCGGATGGCAACCCCCTTTTTTTGTAATTTATTTTTATAAAAAAAAAAAAAATATTAAAGGGCAACCCCCTTTTTAAAAAAAAAAAATATTTTTTATATATATTTCGTTTTTTATTTCTTTTTTTCTTTTTATTAAAGGGCCCAGAGGTCCCCAGGGCCCCGGATGGCTACACCCCTTTTATATATATATTTTTCTTTATTAAATCTTTCTTTGTAAAGGGCCTCCCGCTTCTAAATTCGCAGCAGGCCCCGCCCCCCCCGCGTCTCAATTTAAGGGGGCAGCACCCCCAGTTCTCTGCTCCAGGGGGCCCATGTCTGAAGCTGTGTAAGGGGCTCCATAATGCCTAATGGCGGCCCTGCCGCCCCTGTGCTGCCCACAAATCAGGCTGAAAATCATCAGCGGCACGCAGCCAGGTGACAGTACTGCTTCCCTTCCCAGTGTTTTAAAATGTACAGAACCCCTGGCTTCCCTTTAGACGTGCACTTCTCCCTTCCTGCCACTGGGTGCTGCTTATATATAAAAGTGAATTAGAATGTGATTTTATAACATTCCCAGTTTGCTCTTCCCGAGGCTGACTTCTTCATGTCCTGCTCCTCAATGTATGTCACTGTTTGCTATATTGTAAATATAAGTTTTCTGTAGAGTGTGCCCAAAGTCTTTATAATATTTGATGATTCATTGCAGGTCTGGTCAGTGTTTTAAAAAGTTCCTGTATTTTACACAGGCCATGCCATGTGTAAAATAGAGGAACTCTTTAAGTCACAGACCAGACCTGCAGTCCAGGCTGAGTAAGGCCTCAGAGCACATGGCATTACTGTCTGTATTTAACTGCTTGATGGGCTTATTTTGGGCCTGACTGGTTCCCATGTATGTGTTTTGGCGGCCCACATTTGTGCAGGCACAGCAGCCCATTCATTTGATGCCTCATGTAATAGGCTGAGCACACGGTACACCTATGCCCATCAAGCACTGAAATACAGCACTGTCTGTCCATTCTGCTGTGACTTATCTGCAGTTCCCGCACTGTCAAACTTGCTGCATTTTTAGACGTTTAGGTCACGCTTTTAAAAACACAGTGCGTTTGTGTGTGCAAAAACTGCAGGTAAGTAGCATGGTGCCAAAGCAGAATGGATTTCAAGGCAACTGATTTTTAAAATGCTGAATGCACCTTTTTTCTGCAGGAAACAAAGGCATGGCAGCCCATTCAAATCAATGCTGTGCCTGCACAAATGAGGGCCGCCAAAACACATACATGTGAACCACCAAGGCCCAAAATAAGCTGAAGGGGGGCCCAAAAAAAATGTTTGGCCAGGGCCCAAACCATATTAAAGACGGCCCTGACTGCAGGACTTTCACTCATTGCACGCAGCTCTTGTTCAGGCTTCTCCCCGCATGGGAGCTGCTTCATCCCCCACACCCACTAACACAGGAAGCCCGCGGGACGAATTTGAAGGGAAGAACAGCTCTTTGTGTACCCATTGGCCGAGGAAGCAGCTGCACCGCCCCCTGCAGCCTACTCAGCCAATGGGTAGCTGAAGTTCACCGTGCACTGTGTGTGTCAGAGGCAGAGGGGTGCGATGCAGCTGCAATACAAGTTCGGGAACCATTGCAACCCGCACACGTCGTGGCCATTCCGGGACTCAGCCCTGATTGGGAGGTATGGATTAGGGTGTTACAGAAAAGGAGTCGCGCTAAATAACAGATAAAAATGCATTGAGTCCAGTATGTAAATAGGCAAGTATGGAGCTTGAATGCAAAAGTGAAGAGAGTCCCAAATGAAGATGGATCCACACAATGTGTAGCTGAAGACTAACAAGGACCTCCACCAACACAAAACACACTGTCCCTTACCAGAGCCTATGATCTCATAGAGATCAAACACAGCATATATGAATCAACCTCCACCTTCCGCAATAGGAATACGATAACAGCGTCCGTCAGATGTGGGTAATATCAGACATCTCACATCAGCATCAATGGCAATGATCCTGGATCACCATCACATCCATGTGTATCTGTGCTTTGAGTCCCCTGGCTCATTGTCGCCTTCTAAGAACAGTTGATCCAAAAGGCAAAAAAAAATCTATAATGCAATGGATTAGGGTGTGCCTGGGCACATCCGGCACACCTGTGCTCACCACACAAAGATCACTCCCCAGACTATTCACACAGGCCTGGTTCCAGGTTGGAGCATATCTATACACACTGTATGCTGGGAGTTTTTGTAGAGGACCTAACGAGCCCACCTGATACAGCTGGGCTCATCAAGTCCTCCCAGCACTCCCCCTAGAGGTACAATCTTGCATAAAGCCTGAACCTAGGAGAAATATATACAGCATCTTGGATGCAACCAGGGGATTTAACCTGCTTACTGTCACAATATATATATATATATATATATATATATATATTTATTTATTTATTATGTATGCCAGTATAGGGTGCATACATTATATACGTAAAATGTAATAGGTACATGCATTTTTACTATGTACTGTATTTGTAATTTTAGAGTTGTATATTTTCTAGCAGGATTTGGTTCCACTCCAGTGGTCGATGAAAAGATCACTTTTCTTCAGTACCTGCATCTCTTCTTGGCTAATTTTGTGTCATAAGCCAGATCAGTATTGTTTCTATAGCAATAGGGGGATCGGCTGGCTTAAGTTTCATCTTTGGGTACAGGAACAGATTTTGTCAGGACCTGGATCTGAACCTGAGCATTCTGCTATGACTAGGTGTGTCTCTTCTCAATGTTTGCCTACGGGGATGCTCATTATCTTCCTACCTGATTTCTTAGAAAACCTTATCTTGTGATTTGTTTCTCTTAAAGTCTCCACACTTCCTGTTTGCCAGAATATTGTGCTCTCTCCAGTTGATATCTTGCTCCCTTGCATACCTGTTGCTGTTCTTATCTTTGCTACCACTCGTTACCGATCCTTGGCTAGTTCATTGGTTACGTTTTTGTCTGATGCCATCCAGCTACTGTGCGTTATTGACTCTTGGCTTATCCATAGAGTATGCTTTCATCTGATCCGATCCAGCTACTACTTGCTACTCTGGTTTGTTTCCTGACTTTGCTTCTGCTTGAGCCTTACCTGCTATATCTGCTACTGGTTTCTCCTTGTAAGGCAATCCTGAGGATTGCAACCTGGTACTAAAAAGCTCTCCCCCATCAGGAGCCCAGGTGAATATCAGTTAGTGCTTAGACACCACTCCTAAAGGTAAGCCTGTATCATCTATTAGGGGCATCTGCTTGTATATTTCTAGCGGATAACCTGTGAACCTCTCTACTGTTACAGTTACTGGTCTTCAAGCCTGACCCGGGGCCATGAGAGATCCCTTGGGGCCATTTTGTCTGCTTTTGTCAAAAAGAGAAAGGAGGTGTGGTTAAGGTGTGGGTGGCGCAATGGTGGGACCTAAATAGAAATAGTGCATTTTTTAGGGCTGTGTTTGGTCTGATCATTACAGAGTCCGCCATTGTGGTGGCTGCTGAAGATGGTTGATTTGCCCAAGCATCAAGAGTAACATTTTGTGAGGGAATAACCATAGCAACTGCCACATTCTTATATATTTTATACAAGCCTTAGTTTTGCGGAACCATGTCAACCGGCCTCCTTTTTCCCATAATAATTCCCACACAGATGCCCATATTGCCCACAATGCCCAAACTAATGGCTACCACCCACATCCCTCCTGTACACATTTACATACCACATTTCTAGACCATCTATCTCAATATTCATAGCATTTTTGAAGCATTATACTGTATACATATTTTACTACATTATATGCATTATCTACACATCCTCTGCACATTATACTGTATACATAATCCAGAGTCTCATCAACATTGGAAATTGAGACAAATGTGATGAAAGGTATTAACGTATAAACAGCCCTGTTATTAGAAATGATAAAAAGAGGTTTTGTTGAGAGGAAAGCTATTTTTTTTATCTTGTGGCTTAATTAACATTTTCTATAAATCCCATTAGGTGTATTATTTATAACAGCTGATCTTGCTTTAGCAAAACGTGTATATCAGCATTTGATTCAAGCATGCTTGAATGGGTGTGCGTTTGTGTGAACATATTCTAAGGATTCTAGAAGGCCGTTATATCTTTCATCAATACTACCTTCATCATATATTTCCTGTTCCATTTCATGAATTTAAAAGGAAAACTGCATTAGAAACAAAATTCCCCAAGAATGTGCATGTTAGGATGCCTGTATGTTTTTTTTGTTTTTTTCCAAAGGTTATATAACAGCTTCTGCAGCTGAAGAAAAGTTTCTGGTTAAAGATGTCAGAGACCAATTTACTATTAACTAATTTTAATAGTGTAATTGATAATGCCCATAATATAATTTCATTATGATTATTATTGTTAAAGTATTATAGTTATAATTTCGTATTTTTTCTTGGAATTGTTATGAAATCAGTAATTTACTGTTATATAGCTGTATTTATATTCCATTTTGAAGATGCCAGATTCATTTTAGCAGTACAATATAAAATACATATGTCCCAGTCACTTATCTTCCACCCTTCAGCACCACTGCCTTGTCAGTCAACCAGGAAGCATTTTTAAACTTCAGCAGAAGAATCTGTCCCTGCTTGAGCTTTGAGTCAGGTTCCTGTCATTGCACCCGATTTCCTACCAGTTTGCAACAGTCACTACCTGTCTGCTACAGTCACTCTGGTCTAGCCTGCTATAGACAGTCCAGTCTGCTGCATTTCAGTCACTATGGTCCAGTCTTCTGTGCTCCAGTTTCGACTATTCAGTCTGCTACTGTTCAGTCCGTTATTTCCTGCAGCTCTGCCAGTCGAGCTTCCAGTACAGTTCCACTGCTTGTCTTAGACCCCATACACACTAGTAGATTTTCTGTAGATTTTAGCCTTCAGATTTACCAAAATCATATAATATGAGGTCAAACTTTAATGCCTAGTACACACGATCATTTTTCCCGTCGTGAAAACTGCCATGTTTTCCTTTGGCCGGGAAAACCGTCCGTGTGTATGCTCCTTAGCAGTTTTCACAACAGAAAAACTGCGGGTTAAACAATTAGAACATGTTCTCTTTTTTTCCTCGCCGCGGATCGCATTTTTTTTTTTTTTCATGCAGTTTTCCTATGGGAAACACTGCTAGGGAGCATACACACGGTCGGTTTTCCCGACCAAAGTTCTCCTGGCAGTTTTCCTGTCGGGAATACCGCCATGTGTACAGGGGAAAAGTGACCGAGCCGGTTCATGTGTACTAGGCATAAAAGTTTTAAATTTGTCTGCAATCAGGCAGGCCCTTGCACTACATGGTTTTGGTAAATCTGAAGACAAAAATCTGCAGAAAATTGAATAGTGTGTATAGGGCTTTACTATCAGCGCCACCTTGTCCTTTTTCAATGCAGACAGTTCTTTGGAGGGTTTGTCATCTTTCAGGCACCAGTGCACCTCTGCGTCCATTATTTGCAGCTAAGGTCAAACTCCTTCAAGGGGTTCCCTAGTGGAGAACCAGCAATCTTTTAGATTCCACTTTCAAAGAAAGCCGTAAAAAATTAAGAAATATCCTCAGTCTGCTGTGAAGACATAGTACTTATATCCTTTTAAGTCACTCCACCATCATATCATTGGGTGAAAATAACAAAACAAAACATTTAAGTAAAACTTTATGGCTCCAGTACCAGTAATCCACCAGTTCAATGATGTTATCTTGACTTCCTGCTACATGAACAAAAATGTATGGGACAGTTCTGGTTAGAAATGGTTCATCCATGAAAGCAAACATAGACACGGTATTTGCCATTTCATGTTGTTTAGCTTGTAGTTGTTCTTTAGTTATTTTTATTCATACACCATGTTAATTTCCCCATTGGGAAGTGAAACTTAAAGTCTTTATTTGTCTTGTGCATAGTTTTTAGCAGCACTGACCGTGGAACGCACTTTTTGTTAGACATTTGGTCATGGTGAGGTAAGAATAAGAGTAATCATGTGATAACTTACTTCCTCAAATATCAGCATAAAGAGAAGTATACCTTCTCAGGGAAGGGTTTATACAGGTATGCAAATCCTCTTTCCATGTTGCATTTTTTTCATTTCCACCTTTTATAATTCTAAACGTAAACATAGTTTTAAAATTACCACTAAATGCTAATGTACATTATCTGAGATCATAAAGCCAAGCTCCAGCTAAAACATTTTACTTTGTTTTGGATAGAATAGGGCAGGGTCTGGGCCTGGTTAGGTCAATAGCGTAGCTACAATTTTTTTTTATTCCTAGTGGAAGAAAATTAAATCTTTAGTTCTACTTTAAAGTGTCTCTATAGACATACAAACTCTTTAGGATGAAGTAGGGAAAGATTAAATCAGTAGTAAACGCCTGAAATAAACAATAAAATTGACCCCTGGGCGACCTAACCCATAATTAGCTATTATACCTCACATAGTAGCACATTATGACCGATTTAGCTTAAAACGAAAAAGAAAAAAAAAATCATCAAATGCTGCCACTGTGCCCAACAATTGCAGCCACTGTGCCCACAAATTGCAGCCACATTTTCATCAAACACTGCCACTGTGCCCATCATATGCTGTGGTAAGCAGTGTCCTCCATGCGTCTCTTCCCATCCTCTCTTCCCATCAGGCGTCCAATCACAGCGCCTGTCATTTCAGCCGATCAGGCGACATGTAAAAATCCCGAGCACCTCTTTGGCGGGGAGAGGCAGTTCAGTGTTCGGACAGCAAATATTCATTCGTAGTTCTAACACACCTGGGTGAACTGTGAGCGCCATGCTTTTGACGCCTTTGGCTCTAATCAGGTGTTTCAAAAACACCCCCCACCGCTGTAATTCACGCCCCCGAGCCCCTGAATAGGGGGTGGCAGCGGCGGCCATGAATAGATTCATGCAATGCATGAATCTATCCATTGGTCATAAAGGGGGTGGCTGGAGAGAGGTGACAGCGCCCACTGTGTGCTGTTGACGTCACCAGCTGCAGAATTTCTCCTAAACTGAGATATTACTTGTGCCTACAGGTAAACTTTATTATAAGCTTACCTGTAGGTACAAGTGAGCAAGCAGTGTTTACTACCACAATCGCCTTGTAACTGCAAAAAAAAAAAAAACATGCAGTTGTGGCGCAGTAGTTCAACTATTTTAGAACAGATCACCTTCTCAGCACCTGTTAAATGCCTTCCCAAAATCTATCCACTGCAACCAACTGTCACTGGACATTACCATTCAGCATGCAGTAATTACAAACAGACAAAAAAAGCATTTGTATTTATTAAGTGATAGCAGTACTTTGTACAGGGTCTACCAAAGTGAATTTACTCGTTTACATTATCATTAGTGTTGGTAAGAACACGGGAAAGTTACAAAATAATATTCAGTTGAATTTGAAAAAAAAAAAAATATATATATATTTCATCTTCTATACTACTTTGCCCTCTAGTGGCCTGACTGTATACAACTGAATTATTTTATTATAATATTTTTTCCACTGAAAATAGTGTAGCTGCTGGCTTTTAATAAACAGACAGTTACCTTCTCCACGTTCCAGCGACGTGCCGACCGGGGCTCCGCTCCTCTCCCCCCCTCCCCGGCCGGCATCCTCATTGCGACTGTGGGCACCCAGCCATGACAGCCTTCGGCTTCACGGCCGGGCACCCACTGCGCATGCGGCACGGCCCGCCGCTGATTGGACAGGCGATCGTCTAGGAGCTGTCAGTGTCCTAAACGATCGCCAAAGGGAGGGGCTGCAGTAAGGCGATTAGACCTAATCACCTTACCAGCCCCTCGGCGGAAGCAGGAAGTGGGACAGGAAGTCCCACTCCTACTAAAGCCCCCACTCCCCCCCCAAAAAAATGACATGCCAAATGCGGCATGTAAGGGGGAGGGGATTAAGCGGAAGTTCCATTTTTGGGTGGAACTCCGTTTTAAAGAGGAGGTCCAGCCCAAGTGAAAAACATTTTAAGTCAGCAGCTACAAATACTGTAGCTGCTGACTTTTAATATTAGGGTACTTACCTGTCCAGGGAGCCCATGATGTCGGCACCCCAGCTGATCTTCCGTTAGACTTCCGGGTGCTGCCGCCGCCATTCCTAGTAAAGGGGAACCAGGCAGTGAAGCCTTTCGGCTTCACTGCTGGTTCCCTACTGTGAGACAAAAAAGGCTGGTTCCCTACTGTGCATGTGCAAAGTGCTCTGCCCTTTCTAATTGGCCCGGCGACGGGGGAAGGAGGAGGGGGGCCAAACTTCCGGGAGATCAGGCCACAGCCCATCTCCCGTAAGTGGGGAAGGGGACCCGTCCCCCCTGAAAGGTGCCAAATGTGACACTGGAGGGGGAAGAAAGCATATATGTGGAAGATCCGCTTTTGGGTGGAACTCAGCTGCGTGCTCCGATCCCCTTTTTTTGCAGGTTATCTTAAAAAAAAAAAAAAACACTCAGCAATGGCAGCATTGTGCTGTTTGCAGTACAATGCCCTGTTGCCACACATCAGGTCACATGCAGCCATCTTCCCTTTTTACGTCATTGGGAGCTGGCTGTCTCATCCACATTCTTGCAAGGGGCACGCAACGATGCACTGCCAGGTCTGCCAGCAGCTGTGTGTCACTGCTCCTGCAACCCCCCAAGGATATGTGATGCAGATAACCCAGGAGACTCCAGGAGCAGTGACATGGCATATTAACCTAGGCAACAATAAAAGGCAGGGGGTGGGCTGGAAATGTTTTTTTTTTAAGAAAAAACAAAAAGATCAGATCAGTAGGCAAAAAGTTTGCTTTAAGAGAAATCTGAGCTAACAAGTTCCCTTTAATGCAGATCTCCACATATGCATAATATAATTAGCCTAAGGCTCCATTCACACCTAAGCGTATCATTTAGAAAGTCGTGCGATCTTGCTGCGTTTTGTGATACGATTTTGCCAGCTGCCACGTCCTTAACAACCGATCAGTCAAGTCAGGTTCCCCGCTGACAGCCGAATGTAAAAAAAAAAATAAAAAAAAAAAAAAACATGCTGTGATCCATACCAAACCCCTATTCTCAGCATGCAGCCCAGCAGGTCAGTGAAGGGAGGGGACAAGCGACAACCCTGGCCAGTGGTTGTCGGGGTCTGCGGGCGGGGGGCTTATAGGAATCTGGAAGCCCCCTTTTAAGGGGGCCCCCAGATCCTGCCGCCCATGTGAATGGATATCGGGTACATCGTACTACCCATTCACCTCAAAAAGCAGTGAAATGAAACAAGAGCTGGTTTTTGCAAGTCCTTTATAAAAAAAAAAATAGCTCGGAGCCATCTTCTCCTGCTGCCGTCTCTCCCGGTGCCATATTTTCCCGCTGCTGTCTTCTTCCGCGCTGCCATTTAACTCCTATTAAAAAAAGCTGCTCTACTTCTGTGGCTGTCTTCCTCTGTTGTGTTGTCTCCTGCTGTCTAGCATCTCTTATATAGTCATGGGGCATGGCCATCTGATGAAATCGTGGAGAAAGAAAGTGCAGCGCTATACTAATTAGTTTTGTGAAAATGCTGCCAAATTCACATGACATAACAATGTGAAATCAAACAAAAATTGTATGTAAAAGCATAGTAAAAGACAATTGTACTCAACATGTGTGGAATACTGATATAGTCCATACATATGTTGGCAAACTGTTGAGTGAAAAAACCAACCAAACAAAATAAACAAAAATGAATAGTTCATAGGTGTGTCCCAAATGGATGAATGAAATCTTCACATATGATGCCAGTTCAAGGAAATTAAGACAACAATGATGGCTTGTCTGTAGCAACCTTCAGACTATCAAAATCAATGGAAATGGATACTCTTACCAGCTGTGGTGGACTCACATGTTAGTACTAACAGCAAGTCAGATCAGGCATGGTGGTCACAGCGGACCCTGGGCTCTGTGCGTGAAAGGTTTTGCAGCGGTGGTCACTCCAGCTGAGATGATGGATTCAATCTTGGTCGGATACCTCACTTCAGGGACAGGAACCCGGATAACAAAAGGCCAATGGAGGGATGGCCAGGCCCATGCATCAACACAACATGCGCGGCACGGGAAAAAGAAAAAAGAAATGCTCCCAATGGTGCAGATCAAAAAACCAATGAAGGCTTTATTTAAAATAAATGAATAAAATCACGTGAAAAATATATCTAAAAGCAGTATGGGGTACTATCGATGTTACCCGACTAGTTTCGGCTCAAAGCCATCAACAGGGGCATCTGTCTGTACCCCCACACTGCTGAGTTTAAGTAAGACAAGTAATCCGGAACTCCACCCCTGAAAGGGAGGAGACCGGAAGTGAACAATCTTGACAGGATATAGTACATCAAAACAAATGCTCTAATATACAAATATAAAGCAGGATCTGTCATACCAATGTTTGACATGATTGAACAATCAAAAAGGTAAACGTATAAAGCATATACAGTATATATAATGACATATAAATAGTAATAAGCATCTAATTCAAACTTTACCGAAACATATATCCCAATGGACAGCAAAGCAGCATACAATAAAACATAAAAAACATGCATGCCCTATGAGTAGTGACCAGTAAGGGGCCGTGATCAACTGCCATAAGCAACACTGAGCCACTCTAATGGACCACAGCACTACTCCATACAAAAAGGTCCGCCCAAAACCTAAGTTAATGCAGTGCATGACAATAAAGAAACAGGAACCACATAGAAATCCGTCTGTTGGGGACACACAGAATAACCAATGAGAGCAAGGAAAGACTGAGGGGCGGGTCCGGTGATGTAGGAAGGAACAACATCCAACCCGCGTTGCTCGTAGCTAACCGCACCCCCATGCCTGCCCAATGTCATATGGAGAGCTAGACAATGGACAGCACAAAGATCTGTAGCCAATCCAAAGTAGGTGGGCGCGGCGCCGATAACGTCATCGACACCGCCGCCCACAACCAATCCAAGGGGAACCGCATTCGTGACTGACAGGCTTCAGCAGCCAGACATGCAATCCAATGGGAGGGCGAGACGTCAAAAAACGTCATCTAAACTTCCACCCACTGATTTGAATGGATAAGCTCGGTGACGGCTGTACGTCCCCATTGCATCCGCCTATCGGGAGGCACAGGCGCATCGCCGATCGGGAAGCGGGTAAAACTACCCACACTACCCGAACGTACATAGATGCGTCATTACGTCACCCTCATGGACTGAAGAAAGGGGGGGGGGGGAGGGAGGGGTGGAAGTCCGTGTCTCCAGAGAAGAAACGCTCCACCCCGGGCTGTGAATTCCAACCCCAGGGGACACCCTCCCATAAAGGCCATAAGCAAGCTAATAATGACGCCAGGATGTATTTATGGAAGAACAGTAATGTTAATGTATAAAACAACATAACAACGAGTTGTGCAAAAGCAAAACTTTAGTAACCTAGAAAAATAAGGACAACCAGTGTAACACCTAAATGGGACATGAACGTCGCAACTGCCCAATAGATGGACGCATATCCACAAAAAGGGGAAAAAAAAAAAAAAAAAAAAACACTGGAATGAGTAAATAATTATATAATTCTTCCTTCTCTCCAAAGTTTGGACACATGAGCACAGGAGCTCACGCCCGGTTAATGAAGCAATTGACATCACAATCCACATTCATACCGTGGGGCGTGTAGCTCCTGAGCTCATGTATCCAAAAAGTCTCCAAACGGGAGACACCCCTAGTACAAGAGTCGCCCCTCCAGTGGGGGACAAACTTATCAATGAGTTGGAAGGAAGTACCCCTGGGGTCACTGGCGTGGTGTTCCAAATAATGTCTGGAGACAGTGTGTTTAGGGCATCCCTTTTTGATCTTACCCAAATGTTCGTTAACTCGAATGGCAAAGTTCCGAATGGTTCGGCCCACATATTGCATTTTACAGGGACATGTGATGAGGTACACTATGTAACTAGTAAAACATGTGGTGAACTGTTTCATCTTATAACTGCGGTTAGTCGCAGTAGAAATGAATGTGTCTGTTCTTCGTCTGCCTAAAACATTGACAATGCATGTGTTACACTTCCGACACGGATGATATCCTTTCGTTTCTGGAAAGAATGTGGCCTTTATAGGGGGGTCTATGACATTGGGTGCAATATCACTCTGTATAGATTTGGCTCCCCTAAAAATTAGACCTGCTTTCTCAGGTAGGCAAGGTCCCAAAATGTTGTCGCTACGGAGCACCTTCCAGTGCCTATTAAGTATTTTCTTAATGTCGTTATGCTGTACAGAAAAGTCGGTGAAAAAAGACCATTTGAACCCATCATCGTAGTTTTTCTTAGGTTTATCAACCAATAGAGAAGACCTTTCTATATTGGATACAGTGTTGATGGCATCATCCAATTCATGAACTCTGTATCCTTTGTCTAAAAATCTATCCCTTAAGGTCTGACACTGGGACTCAAAGTCCTCCCTTCTGGTACAATTCCTCTTCATCCGAAGGAACTAGCCCTGAGGGACAGATCGCAGCCATTGGTGGTGATGGCAACTATCGACCGGAATGTAACCATTCCGGTCGGTAGGCTTGAAAAAGGTCTTAAATTCAAAATGACCACCAATGGCTGAGATCTCAAGATCCAAAAAATGGATGGAGGTTGAACTGACTTTGTATGACAACACAATCCCACAATTGTTGTCATTAAGGAAAGACATGAAAGAGTCAAGAGACTCTCTCGTGCCTTTCCAAAGGAGGAGGATGTCGTCGATATAACGTGCCCACAGGACCAATTCGGGTCTCTGTGGGGCATCGACGACATCCTCCTCCCACTGGGCCATAAACAAGTTGGCGAGGCTAGGGGCATATTTCGCCCCCATAGCCACGCCTTTGACTTGGGAAAAGAACTGGCCCTGAAACCAGAAGTAATTATGCTTTGTGGCAAAGTCTAATAACTCCATGATGAAGTTCCTCTGGATAACAGAAAGGGATGGATTGCGTGTAAGAAACAATTCCACTGCATCCAGTCCCAATTGGTGGGAGATGCATGTGTATAAGGCAGCAACATCTGCCGTTACCATCAGTATTTCTCCCTGATAATGAACAGCCTCCAGTCGTTTAATGGTATCCTTGGTATCCCTCAGATAAGAGGGAACCAATTTTACCAAGGGCTGTAAGTAGTGATCTATATACCTGCCGATGCAAGATGTCACGGAGTCAATCCCGCTTACGATCGGTCGCCCAGGGGGATTGACGGGGTCCTTGTGAACCTTCGGCAGGTAATAGATGACCGGAATACGTGGGGCCAAAGGGATCAAATAATCCGCCTCCTTCTTGTTCAAGATGTTAAGGGCCGAACCTTCTTTAATCAAAGCAGAAAAGGCTTTTTTATATTTAAAGGTAGGATCCCCGGGGAGAATGATATAAGTGGTCTTGTCACTCAATAATCTATTCATCTCCCGGAGATACATTTCCTTATCTAATATTACCAGTCCCCCGCCTTTCTCGGCTGGGCGAATGATGATATTTTTATTAGCACAAAGAGTCTGTAGGCCCGCTTGGATAGCCGGATCTTGATGGACTCTCTTTTTAGGTAGCTTGTCCAAATCGCTCAAGACTAAGCTGCGGAACACACTAACAGAATGGGCTGTGTTAGCCGCTGGGTTGAATAAAGAGGGATTGGACAAGCCAGAGTGTATGGTCGCTACATTCGTAGTTGAATTTGAAGTACCGGGAGAGGGATTGGCTGGCAAAGCCAAAGACCTAACCTGTGGGGTGGACGTAGGTAGTGATAAAAAATGTCTCTGTATGTTTAATTTGCGAATGAATTTTTGCACGTCAATGAAGGTGGAAAAACTATTGAGCTTCCTGGGGGGAACAAATTTTAAACCCTTATCAAGGATAACCCGTTCCTCTTGAGAAAGCACTACTGAGCCAAGGTTGAATAGACCTAGACCTCTGAGATTTTTCTTTTTTTGTTGCTGAGCACGCCAGCCACCTCTGGTGCCTCGTTTGGTCTTTGGCTGTGAGGTAAGTGGTACGTGGGAGGATGAAAGCCCTGAGGTCTGGGAAAACCCGGTTCCTCATACCACCCATCATGGGATGCTCTTAAATGATCCTCGCCATCCCCATAATAGTGGGGATAAGGGCGGGAATCATAATGGGTCCCATGTGTTTCTCCAATGTATGGAGTATTATAATAAGGGGATCGCACTGGAGTGTGGTGGGCAGATCCTCTTCTGATTGAACCACTCTCGTGTGCCCATCTAGGGGGGCCCCCATCGTAATCTCCAGGGTATGTATAATTATAACCTTGTTGGGTATAACTCCTGTTACCCCGATTTTGGCCCCTCCCTCTATGTTGAAAACCCCTGCTATTAGAAGCAGAAGGGTATCCACCCCGAGCCTCTGTGTGTGGAGGTGGATTTCTAGGGGGATTTTTAATATTGACTTTTTTGGGGGGAGGTTTTGGTGAGGGCTGAGGAGGAGCCTCATAAACCAACGTCCTAGCTGAAATGGCATCAGGAGGTGCAGAAATTTCCATATCAGATTGAATATTTTCAGGATTACTGGAAATTTTCTTCTGCCAATTAAAGACGCTTTTGGCTTTATAATCAGTTATGTCCCGATTATATTTTTTTTGTTTTTTGGTTCTCTGCTCTTTCTCCTCTTTTTCGAGCAGAGTTTTTAAACCTGCAGACAATGAGACATATTCAGGGGTGTGGGTGGAAGAGGTAAGTTTCTCTCTGATTTCCTTAATCTCTTGGTCTATTGTATTCAGCCGAGCTTTTTTACGTTCCATCAAAAAGGTAATGAGCTGCAGACCTGCCTCGTTAAAATATTTGTACCATGAATCTAGATTGGTGGTCATTTTGAATTTAAGACCTTTTTCAAGCCTACCGACCGGAATGGTTACATTCCGGTCGATAGTTGCCATCACCACCAATGGCTGCGATCTGTCCCTCAGGGCCAGTTCCTTTGGATGAAGAGGAATTGTACCAGAAGGGAGGACTTTGAGTCCCAGTGTCAGACCTTAAGGGATAGATTTTTAGACAAAGGATACAGAGTTCGTGAATTGGATGATGCCATCAACACTGTATCCAATATAGAAAGGTCTTCTCTATTGGTTGATAAACCTAAGAAAAACTACGATGATGGGTTCAAATGGTCTTTTTTCACCGACTTTTCTGTACAGCATAACGACATTAAGAAAATACTTAATAGGCACTGGAAGGTGCTCCGTAGCGACAACATTTTGGGACCTTGCCTACCTGAGAAAGCAGGTCTAATTTTTAGGGGAGCCAAATCTATACAGAGTGATATTGCACCCAATGTCATAGACCCCCCTATAAAGGCCACATTCTTTCCAGAAACGAAAGGATATCATCCGTGTCGGAAGTGTAACACATGCATTGTCAATGTTTTAGGCAGACGAAGAACAGACACATTCATTTCTACTGTGACTAACCGCAGTTATAAGATGAAACAGTTCACCACATGTTTTACTAGTTACATAGTGTACCTCATCACATGTCCCTGTAAAATGCAATATGTGGGCCGAACCATTCGGAACTTTGCCATTCGAGTTAACGAACATTTGGGTAAGATCAAAAAGGGATGCCCTAAACACACTGTCTCCAGACATTATTTGGAACACCACGCCAGTGACCCCAGGGGTACTTCCTTCCAACTCATTGATAAGTTTGTCCCCCACTGGAGGGGCGACTCTTGTACTAGGGGTGTCTCCCGTTTGGAGACTTTTTGGATACATGAGCTCAGGAGCTACACGCCCCACGGTATGAATGTGGATTGGGATGTCAATTGCTTCATTAACCGGGTGTGAGCTCCTGTGCTCATGTGTCCAAACTTTGGAGAGAAGGAAGAATTATATAATTATTTACTCATTCCAGTGTTTTGTTTTTTTTTTCCCCCTTTTTGTGGATATGCGTCCATCTATTGGGCAGTTGCGACGTTCATGTCCCATTTAGGTGTTACACTGGTTGTCCTTATTTTTCTAGGTTACTAAAGTTTTGCTTTTGCACAACTCGTTATGTTGTTTTATACATTAACATTACTGTTCTTCCATAAATACATCCTGGCGTCATTATTAGCTTGCTTATGGCCTTTATGGGAGGGTGTCCCCTGGGGTTGGAATTCACATCCCAGGGTGGAGCGTTCCTTCTCTGGAGACACGGACTTCCACCCCTCCCTCCCCCCCCCTTTCTTCAGTCCATGAGGGTGACGTAATGACGCATCTATGTACGTTCGGGTAGTGTGGG
This sequence comes from Rana kukunoris, assembly GCA_029574335.1. Lineage (NCBI taxonomy): Eukaryota > Metazoa > Chordata > Amphibia > Anura > Ranidae > Rana > Rana kukunoris. Next base: position 60,152,757 of record CM056059.1, read on the forward strand.
TAGTTTTACCCGCTTCACGATCGGCGATGCGCCTGTGCCTCCCGATGGGCGGATGCAATGGGGACGTACAGCCGTCACCGACCTTCTCCATTCAAATCAGTGGGCGGAAGTTTAGATGACGTTTTTTGACGTCTCGCCCGCCCATTGGATTGCATGTCTGGCTGCTGAAGCCTGTCAGTCACGAATGCGGTTACATAGTTACATAGTTAGTCAGGTTGAAAAAAGACACAAGTCCATCCAGTTCAACCAGTTGGATTGGTTGTGGGCGGCGGTGTCGATGACGTTATCGGCGCCGCGCCCACCTACTTTGGATTGGCTACAGATCTTTGTGCTGTCCATTGTCTAGCTCTCCATATGACATTGGGCAGGCATGGGGGTGCGGTTAGCTACGAGCAACGCGGGTTGGATGTTCCTTCCTACATCACCGGACCCGCCCCTCAGTCTTTCCTTGCTCTCATTGGTTATTCTGTGTGTCCCCAACAGACGGATTTCTATGTGGTTCCTGTTTCTTTATTGTCATGCACTGCATTAACTTAGGTTTTGGGCGGACCATTTTGTATGGGGTAGTGCTGTGGTCCATTAGAGTGGCTCAGTGTTGCTTATGGCAGTTGATCACGGCCCCTTACTGGTCACTACTCATAGGGCATGCATGTTTTATTGTATGCTGCTTTGCTGTCCATTGGGATATATGTTTCGGTAAAGTTTGAATTAGATGCTTATTACTATTTATGTCATTATATATACTGTATATGCTTTATACGTTTACCTTTTTGATTGTTCAATCATGTCAAACATTGGTATGACAGATCCTGCTTTATATTTGTATATTAGAGCATTTGTTTTGATGTACTATATCCTGTCAAGATTGTTCACTTCCTGTCTCCTCCCTTTCAGGGGTGGAGTTCCGGATTACTTGTCTTATTTAAACTCAGCAGTGTGGGGGTACAGACAGATGCCCCTGTTGATGGCTTTGAGCCGAAACTAGTCGGGTAACATCCATAGTACCCCATACTGCTTTTAGATATATTTTTCACGTGATTTTATTCATTTATTTTAAATAAAGCCTTCATCGTTTTTTTGATCTGAAGCATTGGGAGCATTTCTTTTTCCCGTGCCGTGCATGTTGTGTTGATGCATGGGCCTGGCCATCCCTCCATTGGCCTTTTGTTATCCGGGTTCCTGTCCCTGAAGTGAGGTATCCGACCAAGATTGAATCCATCATCTCAGCTGGAGTGACCACCGCTGCAAAACCTTTCACGCACAGAGCCCAGGGTCCGCTGTGACCACCATGCCTGATCTGACTTGCTGTTAGTACTAACATGTGAGTCCACCACAGCTGGTAAGAGTATCCATTTCCATTGATTTTGATAGTCTGAAGGTTGCTACAGACAAGCCATCATTGTTGTCTTAATTTCCTTGAACTGGCATCATATGTGAAGATTTCATTCATCCATTTGGGACACACCTATGAACTATTCATTTTTGTTTATTTTGTTTGGTTGGTTTTTTCACTCATCAGTTTGCCAACATATGTATGGACTATATCAGTATTCCACACATGTTGAGTACAATTGTCTTTTACTATGCTTTTACATACAATTTTTGTTTGATTTCACATTGTTATGTCATGTGAATTTGGCAGCATTTTCACAAAACTAATTAGTATAGCGCTGCACTTTCTTTCTCCACGTTCACTTTGACTTTGTTTGTCTGTGTGCTGGCTGCTACATTGTTTTTTGTTTTTCTTTGATAATTAGCGCAGTTGTTTTTCCCACTTTCCATCTGATGAAATCACCCGGAGAGCCCACCCCCTTCTGACGTCACAAGGGGCGGGCTCTCCGGGTGTTGTTATCGGCTGGTCATCTATATAATAGATGCCAGACAGCACGCCGTTTTTTTTTGCAATTTATTTCCTTGACTGCAATTTTTTTTTTTGTACATTCATCTGTCAGCGGGAACCTTGCTAACAGCTGATGACTTATCGGTTGTTAAGAAAGCAGTGACCGGCCTCCTGGGCCTCGTTAGCAACCAGCTATATGCAGTGCGTTAAAAAAAAAAAGAAAAACGCAAAATGCATTAAAACTACATGCAAAAAATTAGGGTTTAAAAAAGCAAAATGCACTGCCAAACGTGCCTGGAAAACGCATTAAGCACAGCTGCATAGATGTGAACCTAGAATAAATGTACACAATATAACTAGATACTAACATTTATAGGTAAAGTTGATCCAGGTAATATCCGATTGCCTCTCGGGGGGGATCAGGTAGATAATTTTTCCCCTGCTGGAGCAAACTGGATGATGCTTTGATGGGGTTTTTTGCCTTCCTCTGGATAAACTGTGGGTATAGGATTGTGTATATAAGATTGTATGATCCCCCCCCCCCTTTTCTTAGTTCAACTAGATAAGGGGTCCCCTCTCATTTGGCCCTAGCCTCCTGTTAAATATGTAACAGTTCATATATACAGTACATATGCACAGTATTATGTAACAGCTCAATGTAATAAACTATAAGAATGAACAATGTATTGCATGAGCCACTCTGATTCATAGAAGTGAAAGCCTTTGGGAGAGATCCAGTACATCTCTCTTTCACACAGCTTCCTAAATCTCACACCTAAAGGAAGATGCTGTAAAATGACTTCAGTAGCATAAACAGTGGAACCTCAGATTTTGAGTAACGCAGTTAACGAGCGTTCCGCAATACAAGCAATTTTTTTTTAACCGCTTAAGCCCTGGACCATTTTGGTGGTTAAAGACCAGGCCACTTTTTGCGATTTGGCACTGCATCGCTTTAACTGACAATTGCGCAGCCATGCGACGTAGGTTTTTTTTTTTTTTTGAGCTATAAAACAAAAAAAGAGCACCAATTTTGAAAAAAAAAATATATTTTTTTTTTTACTTTTTGCTATAATAAATATCCCCAATAAAATTCTTAAAAAAAAAAAAAATATCCACAGTTTAGGCCGATACCTATTCTTCTACATATTTTTGTTAAAAAAAATAAATAAAAAAAAATCAAAAAAAAAAAAATCGCAATTAGCGTTTATTGATTGGTTTGCGCAAAAGTTATAGCTTCTACAAAATAGGGGACTGTTTTACGGCATTTTTATTAATATTTTTTTTTTGTGTACCATTTATGGCGGTGATCAGCGATTTTTTATCATGACTGCGATATTATGGCGGACACATCGGACACTTTTGACAGCATTTTGGGACCATTGTCCTTTTTACAGCGATCAGTGCTATAAAAATGCACTGATTACTGTAAAAAAAATACACTGGCAGTGAAGGGGTTAACCACCAGGTGGCGCTGCAGGGGTTGAGTGTTCCCTAGGAAGTGATGCTTACTGTTAGGGGGTGTGGCTACACATGACACGTCACTGATGACTGTTCCGATCACGGGGAACGGTCATCAGTGACAGTGTCAGTAGGCAAAATAGGGGAATGCCTTGTTTACAAAGGCATTCCCCTGTTTTGCTCTTGCCGACTGCAATCGTGGGACTCCCGGGAACATTGAGTTCCCGGAACCCACGGCCGTCATCGAGAGGCACGCGGCTAAAGATGTACAGAAAAGTTCGCCGGCGAATAGTTCCTGCCGAACATCGCTTGTTCGCGTTCTCCGCCGCGGGCGAACATATGCAATGTTCGATCCGCCCCCTATTCGTCATCATTGAGCAAACTTAACTCTGTACCTCACGGTCAGCAGACACATTCCAGCCAATCAGCAGCATACCCTCCCTCCCAGACCCTCCCAACTCCTGTACAGCATCCATTTTAGATTCATTCAGAAGCTGCAGTCTTAGTGAGAGGAGGGACAGTGTAGCTGCTGCTGATTTAATAGGGAAATTGCTAGCTAGGCCAGTGTATTCAGTGTCCACTCCAGTCCTGTAAGACTCATCTGATCTCTACTGTCAGGACAGCACCCCAAAAAGCCCTTTTTAGGGCTAGTCCACCAGTCTGCTTTTTTTGTTCCTCCCTGTAATCTAATGTGTGTTGCGGTGGTTTACAGAGAGAGAGAGAGTGTAATTTTTTGGAGTTAGATAGAGCAGGCAGGCTATTCAGAGTTACAGTGTGTAGAGGATATATATGCATCCCAGGAGTTGTATATATATTTATACACTGTATTGAGTTTAGCTAGACTAGATTCGCTCTTCCTAATATACTGACAGCCTGTATAGGGCTAGTACATCAGTCTGCTTTTTTTTTTCCTCTGTAATCTGCCTGCCAGCGCCTGTGTGTCAGGATCACGGCGTATACTGTGCCCACTTGCCCAGTGCCACCATTTATATTTGGTGGCACAGTAGATTACATGTAAAAAAACAAACAATTTTGACTGCAATAGAATAGCAGTCAGTTGCCTGCCAGCGCGTGTGTCAGGCTCACAGCATATACTGCGCCCACTTGTCCAGTGCCACCACTCACATCTGGTGGCACAGTAGATTACATGTAAAAAAAAAAAACACAATTTTGACTGCAATAGAGAATAGCAGTTAGTTGTCTGCAAGTGTTTGTGTCAGGCCTACAGCATCTACTCTGCCAACCTCTGCCAGTGTAACCAGTGCCAGATATCGACACTGAGGAGCGATGAACCCCTTGACTACTGGGTGTGCAGGCTTGACCTGTGGCCTGAGCTATCCCAATTTGCGAAATAACTTCTGGCCTGCCCCGCTGCAAGTGTCCTTTCAGAAAGGACCTTCAGTGCAGCAGGAGGTATTGTCACTGAGAAGAGAAGTCGCCCAAGTCAAAAAAAGTCTAGATTACCTTACCTTTATTAAGATGAATGAGGCATGGATCCCGAAGGGACTGACAGTGGGCGATACATTTGACTAAAAAAGGCCTGATGAGATGAGCTGCCTTGGGCTAAAAATTGTCCACACGCTGCTGTATTTTATCTCTGCATGCCGGATGACTTGCGTGACTTATCCGCCACCAACTAGGGTTCAAGCCGCAATGTTTTAGTGCAATTTCTACCTGGAAAACATAATTTTTTTCTGCGGCTGCAACAATACCTAATTTTTCAGGCATGTGTATATGCCTAATTTTTCTGGCCTCTGGTGCAGCACTGTGGCTCCAAAACCAAAACCAAAAAAAAGGCACATACATGTGTCAATTCCCCTTCGTGATTGTTACCTTGTTGTGGTGAAGAGGCTTGCGTATCACAATGAAGCAACCACCTCTATGAGTGTGTTGGCAATGGCAATGTTGGCACACCCCAGATGATAAGGTCGTTGCTTCATTGTGAACAGACCAAAAGCGATCGGCTGGATAATTTTGCATAGAAAAAACATTACATTTTCTTTGTGATCATCTAAGGTGATCATTAAAGCCTACTAGGCCAACAATGGGCCCACACTGCAGAATCGTTGTTTTCTGGGTCACTTAACTCTCACTGACCTGCACCCATCGCCTGCAATCTCCCAAACGTTCGCACGAGCACAGTCATCACTACACCAAGATTGACTTGAATAAAATGTATGTCATGAGTGTGGAAGTTACAGACAGGGTTAGGGTTACATATAGGGTTAGAGTTAGGGGTACAGATAGAGTTAGGGTTGGGGTTACAGACTGTAACCCTAACCCTTACACTAGCTGATAGATAGGGTTGTCCCGATACTAGTATCGGTATCGATACCAAGCATTTGCCTGAGTACTTGTACTCGAGCAAATGGTCCCGATGCTTCACCCGATACTTGTACTGTCGGCGGTGATCAGTGCATGGGGAAGTTCCAAGCACAATCACCACTGATTTTAAAGCAGCTGAAAGCCGCCGTGTATCCCGTGCATGACGCCGTGTATCCCGTGCATGCCGCCGTGTATCCAGTGCATGCCGCCGTGTATCCAGTGCATGCCGCCGTGTATCCAGTGCATGCCGCCGTGTATCCAGTGCATGCCGCCGTGTATCCAGTGCATGCCGCCGTGTATCCAGTGCATGCCGCCGTGTATCCAGTGCATGCCGCCGTGTATCCAGTGCATGCCGCCGTGTATCCCGTGCATGCCGCCGTGTATCCCGTGCATGCCGCCGTGTATCCCGTGCATGCCGCCGTGTATCCCGTGCATGCCGCCGTGTATCCCGTGCATGCCGCCGTGTATCCCGTGCATGCCGCCGTGTATCCCGTGCATGCCGCCGTGTATCCCGTGCATGCCGCCGTGTATCCCGTGCATGCCGCCGTGTATCCCGTGCATGCCGCCGTGTATCCCGTGCATGCCGCCGTGTATCCCGCCATGTTTCTCTCCCCTTTCGTGCTTCTCCACCACCTGGAATTGTCAGGATGGTGATCGGGGTAGGAGCCAGTAAATCCGGCTCCTTACTGCTCCGAATGGAGAGTCAGTGATCACTGACTGTCTATTCACATAACTGAAACATTGTAACCTGTGATTACAAATGTTTCAGTTTATGAATGAAGATAAGACGCTGTCTTTACTCCATTCATTTTCAGCGCAGCTGATGCTGCTGAAAAAGGGACAGGGGAACATGTGTCCCTAGTCCCTTTCCCTGTCTCAAAGGGAAGATGTCAGAGGTATGTTAAGACCCCTGATATCTCACCAAAGCCCCCCCAACAGGGCTGAAAAAAAATAAAGAATAAAAAAAAAAATGAAAGAAAAAAAAAAAAAAACACACCGACAAGGTTCCCCCCCCCCCCTCCTTAAAAAAAAAAAAAAAGAAAGCATTATAAATAAAAAAACAAATTATTAAAGATAAAAAATTAAAAAAAAAATACTGACACATGTGCCGCTGTCACATGAGATTAAAAAAAGTATACATGTACTCGGTGGTATCGGGACAACCCTACTGATGGATACAACATCATACCTGATGTTTTAAAGCACGTTATTCCAAACAATTTAGGAATGTTAGGTGATTTATGCCCTTTATGGATTAAAAATGGACTCTGCGTCAACTACGTAATTTTCCATAGGAGTTTTGCCATGGATCCCCCTCCGGCATGCCACAGTCCAGGTGTTCATCCCGTTTTTCCCACAAATAGATATTTCTTTTAGCGGTATTTGATCATCTCTGTGGTTTTTATTTTTTGCACTATAAACAAAAGAAGAAGAGCAAACATTTTGAAAAAAAAACCACAATGGGGGTTATTTACGATAGGCAAATCCACTTTGCACTACAAGTGCAAACTACAAGTGCACTGAAAGTTCACTTGGAAGTGCAGTCACTGTAAATCTGAGGGGTAGATCTGAAATAAGGGGAAGCTCTGCTACTTTTATCATCCAATCATGTGTAAGCTAAAATACTGTTTTTTTATTTTTCTTGGATGTCCCCCTCAGATCTTGCAGTTGTAGTGCAAAGTGAATTTGCCTTTCGTAAATAACCCCCAATATCTTTGACTTTTTGCTATAATAAATATCCCCATTTTTAAAAATAATTTTTTTTCTTCGTTTTTTCTCAGTTTAGGCCGATATGTATTCTTCTACATATTTTTGGTAAAAAAAATAAGCGTATATTCATTGGTTTGCACAAAAATTATAGTGTCTACAAAATAGGGGATAGATTTGGCATAGTTATTTTTTTTACTAGTAATGGGGGCGATCTGCAATTTTTATCAGGTCTGCGAAATTGCGGTAGAAAAATTGGACACTTGACACATTTTTTGGGAACAATAAGCCCTGGTTCACACTGCTGAGTTTTGACATGCGATTTGGCATGTCAAATCGCATCTCAAATTGGCGGCATTTGCCGGCAATGACACCGTCTTAATCTGCGGAGCTGCACCGTTTCAAAAAGTAGTTTCTGTACTACTTTTTGCGATTTCGGCCCGCGATTTACATTGACATGTGTACAGAAACCTGCACAGATGTCTCTGTAATAGCGGGCAAAATCAGGACTGACAGGCGGGAGTGAAATCGTGAGAGTTCAGCTGAACTGGCACAACTTAATTCCCACAGCCCAGTGTGAACCTGGGCTTATACAGCGATCAGTGCTTTTAAAATGAACCGATTACTCTATAAATGTCACTGGCAGGGAAAGGGTTAACACTAGGGGGCAATCAAAGGGTTAACTGTGCCCCATATGTTTGTTTTCTAACTGTAGGGGGCAGGGCCGCCGATGAGCCAGTACAACTGGCCCTGTTGTACCAGGCCCGGCCAGCAAGGGGGCCTGGGCAATCTAGGATGAAAGAATGCAGAAAAATAATAATAATATTCTTATTTTTTACCAACAATCAATCGCAAAAAAACAGACCCCCCCGCCTGTTCTGCTCCGCTCTGACTTATCAGCATTTTTTATTTTATTTTTAAACATACTGGTTCCTTCTCTGTGTGTGTGTGTGACGATTGCTTGTATTTCGGGCGCATGCACGCCCGCTCCGCATGTCAGTGCTGGCTCAAGTCCCAGCCTGCAGATTGCCTTCCTCGGCGAAGTGATTTGTCTCCTAGACTGAGACGGGAGAAGAAGCGGTGGTGGCAGAGTAATCATCTCATCATCTGAGTGCAGGGAGCAACAGGATCAGAGAGGAAGTGGTTGGTGGTGGGGGCTGACAAAGATGTGTGCTTAGTACTTGCTTGGGTGTGATGCATTGTGCTTGGGGGTGATGATTGATAACACACTATCTGTCTTTGCAACATCTACACATTATGGCATTGGCACTGCAGCATGGGTGGCTGTTTCTGCAGGCAGCACATGAGTTATGGCATTGGCAGTGCCACCCATGCTGAAAATGCCATAACGCATATCCTGCCTGCAGAGACAGTGCCACCCATGCTGCCAATGCCATAATGCATGTGCTGCCTGAAGAGACAGTGCCACCCATGCTGTCAATGCCATAATGCATGTGCTGCCTGCAGAGACAGTGCCACCCATGCTGTCAATGCCATAACCGCATTGGTGTCACATTTGTCACTGCAGGCAGCACATGCGTTATGGAACTGGCATGGATGGCACTGTCTGCAGCACATAATGGCATTGGCTTGTGCCACTGTCAAGTCGCCACCATTACCTGCACTTTTTCAAGGAGGGTCTGGGGAGGGGCCAAGGGTGTGGCCAGGGGTGGGGCTGAAGGGGGCCCCATCAGGTAGGCTGTACGGGGGTCCTGTGATTTCTATCAGTGGCCCTGTTGGGGAGGGGGGGTTGGGACTGACTAGGGGATGAGAAAGATCAGTGTTCATACTTAGTATGAACACACGATCAGTCTCCTCTCCCCTGAGAGAACCGGGATCTGTGTGTTTACACAGATCCCGCTTCTCGCTCTCTCACGAGCGATGGCGGGAGCCAAGCGGTCATCACGCCTGCCGGGCACTCACATAGGCTCCAAGGGCGCACACCCCCTAGTGGTCAAGAGGAAAACTGATGTACAGTTACATTGAGTCGCCCAGGGGTGCCAACCTGCCGCAGCTGTTCGGAAAGGGGTTAAAGTGGTAGTAAAGTTATTTTTAACTTGTACCTACAGGTAAGCCTATAAGGCTTAGGGTCCTTTCACACGGGTGCCTCTGTGTTACGGATTTGACTTGCTCAGTGGGGGATTGCTCTGCTGATCCCCGGTAAGCAGATAGACGACAGGTCCTGTCCACTGTGCAGCGCAGATATGGACACAGTCCTGCTCTCCTCTATGGGGAAATTGGATTAAAACTGGCTGCCTGTCCATTTCCATCCGATCCTTTTCACCAGACGAATGGAAAATAAGACCACTATCTGTCTGATTTTTGCAGGCAGGATCACATCAGATGTTGGCGGGTCTCAGCAAGCATGTGTCCGCTAACATCCGTCGCTCCATAGAGGAGACTGGAAGGTCCAATCAAGTTTGCCTGAAAAACTAACAGGTGGAACTGATCGTACAACCTTTGTGAAAGGACCCTAACCTACAGATACATTGAATATCTATCTCGGAGATATTCACATTGCATGCAACCAGTAACGTCACTGGTACATGTGCTCTGGAGGGACAGCATACCTGTGCCGTGGGAGTGACATCATCGGGGCTTTGCCAATCAGAAGGCTGGAGCACTTGAAACCGGAAGGAAGATTGGGTGAAGATGGAAGCCCTGTCATTGGTGATAGTGCGCTGCTGGAGGGCTTTATTCTAAAGTAAGTATTTCATAATGTGCTAGTATGCAATGCATACTAGCACATTATAACAATGCCTTGCAAGGTTGTTTTTTTTTTTTTTAAGGTGTGGTTTACTACCACTTTAAAGTGACACTTCACCCTAAGGTCCCTTTCACATGATGGGCCCGCAAAGATCCGCCTGTTTTTCAGGAGGATCTGAGTGGGCCACCCATTGATTTGTATGGGCAGGCGGATGTCAGTGGAGATGTGTCTGCTGATTTGCGCCTGCCATCTGATCCGACAAGATCCGCTGAAAACAGATGGATGGCGATACGTTCGATATCCGTCCAGCAGGTCAGATGGAAACTAACATGCTGTCAGTTTTCATCTGATCTTCCCATAGAGAACAACGGGGCTCCTTCACAGAGATGGACCTGTCATCTGCCTGCTCAGCGGGGATCAACGGAGTGATCTCCCACTGAGCAGATGCATCCTGTGTAAAAGGGGCCTAAGGGTGAAGTTCTGTTTGCCTCGGCATTCCTTTTTTTGGGGGGAGGGGTACCTGGTTTTGACTTCCACTTCTACCTGGATTGCCTAGGTAATCCAAGCAGGAGTTCACCCCCTTCATCGGCCCAAAGATCCGGCTTGAGTGAGGACCAAGCTGGACAGCAAAGCATCCTTATATTACAGAATTTGTAGCTGCTGACTTTTCAATTGTTTGGAGGGAGATTAAAGCTTCTCTTTAAAGCGGTTGTATACCCGCATAACCCTTTTTTTTTTTTTACATCTGCAAGGGAAAAGCCATAATGAGCTAGCTCATTATGAAATACTTACCTCGGAACGAGGTGAAGAGAACTTACCTGGTCCACGCCGAGCGAGATGTCATCTTGCTCCGGCGTGTCTTCCGGGTATCGCCGCTCCAGCGATGTGATTGGCTGGAACGGCGATGACGTCACTCCCGCGCATGGGAGATTTGTCGGTCCTTTTGCCGTGGATCCCCCCTTGCGCATGCGCCGCTGCAATCAGCGGCGCATTGCGAGGGGAATATCTCCTAAACTGTACAGGTTTAGGAGATATTCTTTATACTTACAGGTAAGCCTTATTATAGGCTTACCTGTAAGTGAAAGTGGTAGTATAGAGTATACTACCACTTTAAAGCAGAGATCTGCCCAAAAGAAGAAGCTTTTCTTGTTTGCTCCCCTGCCACATTTGGCACCTTTTAGGGGGGGTAGGTACAATTTTTTGACAGGTACCCATTGTCCCACTCCTGAGAGATGTCACCGTAGCGAGGTTCCCTGGAAGTTTGGCCCTCCGCCTCCTTGCACCTCCGCCAGCCCATTCACAAAGCACAGCGCGCTTCACACATACGCAGATACTTCCCTTAGAAGAAATGGCAGCGGCACCTAAGAGCCGATTCACCACGGGACCTAGACAGGCAAGTGTCCTAATATTACAGAATTTTTTTATTTTTTTGGGGTGGGTGAGCCTGGAGCTGTTCTTTAACCCCTTCAATACAGGGCTTTAAAACCCACCTCCTTCCCGGGCCTATTCTGGCACTTCTCTGCTACATGTACAAATCTTAATTCTTTTGCTAGAAAATTACTCAGAACCCCCAAACATTATATATGTTTTTTATTAGACACCCTAAGGAATAAAATGGCGGTCATTGCAACTTTTTATCTTGCACCGTATTTGCGCAATGATTTTTCCAACAAAAAATGGTTTCATAAATTAAAAAAATAACAAAACAGTAACGTTAGCCCAATTTTTTGGTAAAATATGAAAGATGATGTTACGCCGAGTAAATAGATACCTAACATTTAATGCTTTAAAATTGTGTACACTCATGGAATGGCGTTTAGTTACAGAGGAGGTCTAGTCCTAGAATTGTTGTACACGCTCTAACGCACGCGGCGACACCTCACATGTGTGGTTTGATCGTTCTTATGGTGCACACGATCGCCGCTGCTAAAAAATTGTATCTCAATGATGCCTCTGGGTGCAGGCATCATTGAGATATCCCCCTGCATATGACGTCCACCTGGGATAACAGGTCCCCGTTTTGGATGTCATTTGATGGTCTGCGGGTATGAAGTGGTTGTAAACCCTCCTATGCATTAAGGTGAATAACTTCTTTCAGTCACCGCTCCCCCCCCCTATTATTTTACTCACCTGAGCCCTGGAATGTCCCACGGCAAGAATGCGCCATGTAGAATTGCCACATCATCCCTTTAATCCAGGACACATATGAATTAGGGCCCTTTCACACTAGCGGACGAAACGGTCCGCTCATTACAAGTCCGTTTACGGACTTGTAATGGGCCCCTATGGGAGCGGATCCGTTAGCGGATGATGCATCCGCTAACGTCCGCTCGATCCGCATCCGTTTTTGCGGACGAAAGAATGTCCTATTTTTCTTCCGTCCGGCCAAACGGATCAGATGCAAACGGACAGACGGTCCGTTTCCATCAGACTCCCCATAGGGGAGAGCGGAGGAGAGACAAGGCGGTCCCTGCACAGTGTGCGGGGACCACCCTGTCCGCCCGACAACTCAGCGGAGACCCCCCGCTGAGCTGACGGACACACGGAGCGGACCGAAAAACGGACCACTCCGTGTGTAAGGACCCTTACACAGGTTATAAGGCCGCTTTAATGCAGATAAAGCACCAAGTGAGTTTAATTACCACCTGAAAAAAATATATATATTAAAAGTCAGCAGCTACAAATACTGCAGCTGCTGAATTTTAATATCAGCTCGTCACTCTGCTGCCCCCACCGCCATCTTTAGTGAGGGAACCAGGAAGTGAAGCGCTCCGGCTTCACTGTAGGGTTGCCACCTCATCCCTTTAAACCCGAACACATATGAATTACACAGGTTCTGAGGATACTTTAATGCAGATAAATGTACCAAGTGAGTGTAATTACCACCTTAATCAGCCACAGAACCTGTGTAATTAATGTGTGTTTGGTTTTAAAGGGATGAGGTGGCAACCCCACTTCACTGCCCGGTTCCCTACGGCGCATGCACGAGTGCTGACTGGTTCCCGCTGTGCTCTGGGAGCAGATTGTTTCCCAGAACACAACGGGGGGGGGCAGGATCTGACGTCCTGCCCGCAGACTGTGTGGCCAGAAGTGGGTGCAAATACCTGTCTTTAGACAGGTATCTGCACCCCCTCCCTCCGAAAGGTGTCAAATGTGACACCGGTGGGGGGGAAGGTTCCGATGAGCGGGAGTAGAGGTGGAGGGTGAAGCTCTGCTTTAATCAGCCACCTGCGTAATTAATATGTGTCCTGGATTAAAGGGATGATATGGCAACCTTAGTGCCATGTCTCTGCCCGGGGTTCTCGGCTCTTGATTGGATGGATAGATTGATAGCAGCATAGCCATTGGCTCCCGCTACTGTCAATCAAACTCAATGACGCGGGAGTCCAGCATTTTTGCATCTATGGACGCCAAATGCTGGACTCGGGAGCGAGCCCGCAAGGTAACCCTCCAGGAGAGAGCTTCCCAGAGGGGCCACGAGAGCCGCCGTGGGACCCCAGAAGATGGCGTCCGGGACCACTCTGTGCAAAACAAAAATGACTTTTTTTTTTAAATCGAACCTTTAGTATCACTAAGCTTTTCAAAAGAATATATAAAAAAAAAAAAAAAAAAGGAGGACTTTGCCTTTCGTTCTGTTCTCTCACCACTAACACACACACACACGACGACTCGAGTCACGCTGCACTCCAGGCTTACGAGTTCTCCTCACACAACATAACGCTCCTTCGTCCCTCCCTCTCAACAATGGGACTTGTGTGTGCTGTGTTCTGTTCTGCTGGCCGTTTCCTGAGTCCTGTCTGCACCGCCCTGTGTACACACCACCCCGCCTCTCCTCACCTCACACACTTCCACATGCGCAACGTGACAAGATGGAACTTTTGACAGAACACCGCCCTCGCCTTTATTTTGCAGGAACAGGCAAACGGCACGGGCAGCCCTGTTTCTATGGACACCAGGGGGCCTGAGGTTTGAACTACAGCCGACCAATCAGAGTGAAGCAGGGGAAAGCGGGACGGAGGAAACGGAGTGTAGTGAGTGAAGGAAGGAAGGGGAACGAGGCGGCGGAGGGCTGGAATAGAGGGCAATGTAAGTGAGGAGGGAACGGAAGGTGAGGCAGGGAACGGAGGATTAGAGCCGGTGCTGGGGGGGAGAAAGGATATGAGTGTGGAGGGGCACCGGTGGGACAGCACATACCTAGGCCGTTCTGTTCTAGGAGGAGAGAGGCGCTAGAGCACGGAGGACGTGCAGCTGTATGGTGGGCAGAGGAGGTGAGGAGTCCTGTATAGGAGGTGAGGACTGAGGCCTATATAGTAGGACTGAGGAGGTGAGGAGTCCTGTATAGGAGGTGAGGACTGAGGAGGTGAGGAGTCCTGTATAGGAGGTGAGGAGTCCTGTATAGGAGGTGAGGAGTCCTGTATAGGAGGTGAGGAGTCCTGTATAGGAGGTGAGGACTGAGGAGGTGAGGACTGAGGAGGTGAGGACTGAGGAGGTGAGGACTGAGGAGGTGAGGAGTCCTGTATAGGAGGTGAGGACTGAGGCCTATATAGTTGGACTGCTAGGGAGTAATGACTGAGGTGTTATGTATAAGAAGTGACGTGGGAGTCCTGTAGGTGACCGGGGCCTGTATAGGGTTAGTGTTTTGGTAGGTAGGTCCCCGGTGTGTGTATACCCTCCTGTCTGATCACAGAGCTGTGCAGGATGAAGCAGTCCCCTGACTATCCTAGCCTGGCCCGGCTGGCGGTTATTCAGCATCTTCGGTCATATGGCATCAAAATGAAACACTGGAACAGCAAGCAACGATCGGAGAGCGGGAAGGGGTCGTCTGCTACTCCGCACAGTGTGAGTATGAGGGGTCTGATTATGGTGATTTCATGTACACACAATGGAGCGATCGCCGATAATCTGATCATTAGTACACATGATCGTTTATGTGGAATTATCCAAAGGGACAAGCACAAAAAATGTTCTTGTATGGTAATGGAACAAACTTTTTTAATTTAATCTGTACAGTATTCAACATGAGACCGTAATGACAACGTGACCAATACGAAAGAATCCAATACATCATTGCAGGAAGTTGTATTCTGTCTTATGAGAATTCTCTCTGAATTTTTATTGTTAGGCCCCTTTCACACGGGGCGGATCAGTAATGATCCGCCTCCGTATGCTCAGCGGGGATCGCTCCATTGATCCCCGCTGAGCCGGCGGATGACAGGGCGGATCCCGCACACTGTGCAGGGGCCTCTCTGTCTTTTCTCCGCTCTCACCTATGGGGGGATCGGATGAACACGGGCCGTATGTCTGCGTTCATCTGATCCGAATCCGCTCTGCAGATGGAAGAAAAAATAGGGTTTTCTTCCGTCTGCAAAATCGGATCTTTGCGGAGGCGGACGAGATCGGGTGTCAGCGGATGTTCATCTGCTGACAGCCGCCATCTCATAGGGACTATGAATGTCCCTTTTTCATGCAGTGTTCCAGCGATGGTGACAGGCTGTGTCCGAGGGTGGATTATCCAAAGGTGGAGCTGCAGAGTAGTCCCCATGAGAATCCGGATGGCTGGGCAGTAGAGCTGCACAATTAATCGCAATCTCGATTTGATTTTCAGGTACGGCCATAGAAAGTCCCCGACTTCGGCCTAGCTCTGGAGCGGCGGCCATCTTGCTACACCCGGCGGCGGCTGTCTTGTCAGGAAGTGACATTTCGTTGCCGCCCCACACTCCTGCACATTAATGTTAGTGACAAGGGGACATATTGTTACACCAAACAGAAAATTACATTTCGCAATTATTTTCAACACAAAACAGAGCTTATGTGCTTAAATACAGTATATGTAAATTTGGCGGACTGTTTACATGTTAAATTTTAAAAGCAGCAGCAAACCTTACATGCTTTCTAATGTGACGGATAAAACCTCTGATTTTCACATTTAGTTAAATGTGAAAATCAGAGGTGTTATTTCACAGTAGCAAGCATGTAAGGTCAGCAGGTTTGCTGCGGATTTTAAAATTTAACACGTAAACAGTCCGCCAAATTTACATATACTGTATTTAAGCACATAAGCTCTGTTTTGTGTTGAAAATAACTTTAAAGTGGTAGTATACTCTGTACTACCACTTTTACCTACAGGTAAGCCTATAATAAGGCTTACTTGTAGGTATAAAGAATATCTCCTGAACGGTTTAGGAGATATTCTCACTCGCAATGCGCCGCTGCAGTCAGCATGTGCGGGAGTGACGACATCGCCGCTCCAGCCACTCACAACGCTGGAGTGGTGATACCCGGAAGACAAAGCAAGATGACATCCCCCTCTGCGTGGACCAGGCAAGTTCCCTACGCCTCGTTCCAAGGTAAGTATTTCATAATGAGCTAGTATGCAAAAGAATCGCGATTCTCATTTTTCTCAGAATCGTGCAGCTCTACTGGGCAGACCACCATACGGCCTCGGTGATGTCCGGAAACCAGATCCGGAAGTGCATGTCAGCGTGGAACTTAGGCTCGGGAAGGTCTGTGAACCAGAAGTGATAGTAGGCCTTCCCGAGCCTGCATTCCACGCTGACATGCGGTTACGATTTCCAGACATCACCGAGGCCGTATGGCGGTCTGTCCAGCCACCTTGATCCTCACTGGGACTACTCTGCTGCTCCATCTTCAGATAATCCACCCTTGGACCGCCTATCACTATCGCTGGAAAGCCGCTCCTTACGTGACTGTGGATCGGACAGTGACTGCGGACCTTACATTATCTGCCTTACTTTACTTCCATCCTGTGAGTAGCCATTTGGCTTAATTTATTGAAATAGATGCTTAAAAGAACACTAAAGGCAAGATTTTTTTTTTTCAAATAACAAACATGTTATACTGACCTCGTTTTGCACAGTGTGTCCCCGAATCCTGTCTTCTGGGGTCCCTCGGCAGCTGTCTCGGCTCCTCCTCGCAAAAGCTTTCTACCATCATGCGAGCGAGCTCGCCGCGTCATCTGCTGTGATTGACAGCAGCGCCAGCCAATGGCTGCGCTGCTATCAATCCACCCAGCCTATCCAATCAACGGCCTGGCTGGGAACCGAACAGGATGACAAGCACGCGCCCGGAAATTTTGAACGGTCAGGTAAGTGAAACGGGGGGGGGGGGGGGGGCGTTGCTGTCAGATGTTTTTTTACTTTAATGCATAGGATGCATTAAGGTAAAAAAAAACGTTTACCTTTACAACCCCTTTAAAAATACACTGCACTTAGTTTGGTGCACCCCCCCCCCCCCCCCCCTCGTCGGAAAGGAACTTTTCGGAGCATTTTAATTGGTCAGCACTGACCAATCAGCAGCCGCATAGCCCATCCTGTCCGCTATGGAGGAGACGCATGGATGCCGAGGGGATTTCAAGGCCCAGGATTTCTGACATGGATATATTGGGGCTTAGAATGGGAGATTGCCGTGGGACGGGGGGGGGGGGGGGGGGAGTAGGTGGTCCTGTGTAAGTTTACCTTACAGATTTTTCTGTAAAGGTGAGCTTACACTTTAACAGCGGCAAGGGTGCTTACAATGAATGGCTTTTATCTATTCAGAAGAAAAACATGTTTGCTGTAACTGATTATAAAGTGTGAACTGGAGCGTGGCCTCAATTTGTTGTATTTAAATCTGCTAGTACACCCCCACCCACCACATCTAATGATTGGTAAGCTGCAAGATATTGCATTCTTGGTTTTGGATTTAATTTTGCTTTTAAAGGGTTGGTTCTTCTTTTCAGAAAAAAATGATAAAGTGAACAAACACTCTTCCTCGCCTCTCCTCACCCCTGTACCCCGCGTACTTGCCTCCATAGGTGAGGAGCTGCCCCATGCACCCAGCGCAGTGGTCTGGGGATTTTAAATACTCGCTCATCTTCTTTAGGTAGGGCTTTCAAGACAGAACAATTCTGATTGGTCAGAGCCAGCACATGATCATTCTGACTGACTGGGGTAACTTTGATCCATCCTGGAAACCCTAAGGCCCCTTTCACACGGGCTGTCTGATCATTTCTGCCTGTCCTTTTTTCTTCTTTCTTTTTTTTTTTAGGGGGACCTGATCGGACCACCCATTCACCCATATGGAGTGGCAGATGTCAGCGCATACATGTCTGCTGACGCCTAGTTCTATCGTATCCACCAAATCCAGACAGATGGCGGCCCTATTTTCCATCCATCTAATCTAGCGGATGGGATCGAATAAAAATGGACAGGCAGTCTTTTTTCATCGGATCTCCCCATAGAGTAGAGCCAGACTCTGTCCATCTCTGCTCAGTTGAGAGAAAGGGGTCACCGCTCCCGGTGGGATCACTAAATGGTTACAGGTGGTGCAGGATACAGAGGATGCTGGCGGTGCACTAAGCAAAATGAGGACAAAGAAAAATGGATAGCCACACTTCAAAACCTGATGGGTGGACTTTTATTCAATAGACAGCATGTACAAAAATAGGGTCACAGCAGTAATAAAAAAAAAGGAGCAGCCAACGCGTTTCACACTGGAGCAGTGCTTATTCATGGCCAATAATAATAAACACTGATCCAGTGCGAAACGCGTCGGCTACTCCTTGTTTTCTACTGCTGTGACCCTATTTTTGTACATGCTGTCTATTGACAGTATGTTGGTTGGCCGTCAGAAGAAATCGGAACTACAGTATATAATATATATATACTATAAATCTTTGCTGTCTAGATTGGCACTGTGTTCATACTAAAGGCTCTTTTTCTGAAAAATAATGCAAAAAATAACGGATGTTTTCATAGGGAGGTTTACATTTAGTCACCATTTTTCTGTTCAAGTGATTTGATGATTTTTTTTTTTTCATTCTCTTCCCATTCAATTTCATTTGTTAGGTGAAGCGACATTTGGCTAGTATTTGAGAGGAACTGTGTTTGGAAATATTCAGTGGACCTTCTGGTGGAAATGATCACTTGCTCATAGGATAATACAAATAGAATTAAAAAATGTTGTTTATTTGCATTTGTTATTAGTGCTGATCAGCTTGTTACATCATTCTCTAATCACAGCAGTATATCTACTGGAGTGGATGGTGAATCTAATGTGCCTCACTTTGCCTTTCTAATGCCACGTACGCAAGATCGTTTTTCGGCATGAAAAAAACCCATAGTTTTTCAGCATGTAGAAAAAACAGTTTTTCCAGCTTCTTTTAAAAACGACGTTGCCCACACACCATCGTTTTTCAAAAAATTATGAGCGAAGCGCGGTGATGTACAACACGTACAACGGCACTCTAACGGGAAAATACCATTAAAGCACCCGTCTCCTAAATTGCTTCTGAAAATGCGCAGGTTTAAATGTATTTTTTAACAGTTTAGCCCACACACGATCATTTTTTACAACCCGAAAAACAACATTTTTAAAAACGACGTTAAAAAATGCAGCATGCATGAATTTTTTTTTTAATTTTTTTTATTTTTTTCGTTTTTCAGAACATGAAAAACGATGTGAAGCTCACACACGATCATTTTAAATGACGTTTTTAAAAAAGTTTTTTTTTTTTTTTTTTTATGCCGAAAAACGATCGTGTTTTCGCGACATTACTCTTACTTACATAAAATTATACTCAGCTGTTTGGTTTGTGGAAGAAATCCTTTGCCCTTTGTTAATAATTTTTAGATTGCAGCTCTGTGGAATGTTGTGTAAAGTTCAAAACTCGACTCTGTAGTGTTTCAGGTCCAGACTTGAAAATTTGGACACAGTGAGCAAGGTATCTTGGCCAGCTATATGTTCCATAATTCAGTGCAGCCAAATTTCCTCAACTTTTGTTTTGCTCAGTTTCAAAGATTTTATATGCTTTTATTATATTGCATATCTTACAATTGGATTTAAACCTCCTACATTGTAAACCTAATTTTACACCTCTGCTCTGCATTCAAATCGCACTGCCCTCGTGATCTGCATTGGGTGCAATCTTAAATTGGTTAACCCCCCAAAAAAAGATCCTGTTCTTTTTGAAGCATGTTATACAGTATGTGGCTTTTTGATCACCTTGATCCACTATTGCCCGTTTATAGCCTTAGGTAGCAAATTTTCTTTGGGAAGTTTCTCCCTCTTTGATCTTCCCAGGGGAATACTTTTTGTGTACAGTGCTTGTGCTGTGTAATTTGGCCCCCTCTATTGCCTGAAATACCTGGCTGATCCTGACAGTTTCTATCCTCTCCTCTGTACTCTGACTTCCAAACCGCCCCCGCAAACTCTTTAATTTAGTGGCTCAGTCCATAAACCCAGCCTGCCTAGAGGCTCTGAATTTTGAATCACAAGAGTTTTGCAACGAATTATCGGATTATTTAATTAACACAATTTAAAAAATCTGTGAAATTATTCAGCAAAATAGAACCGTTGGGAGATGCTGTTAAAATAGAATTTTTTAAATGTATAGTACAGGCACTCGGATGCAGCTTTTTATCCGACCGAGGGGAATGATATAAAGATGATAGTGGCTTAACCACTCTAAGGACACCCGAAATGCAGGTTGCAAACAGTGCGTTTGCCCATACCGGATCGTATGGTACAAAAGTACCATGCAATCCAATTGCAATGCAGTTCCATAATTGGTGCATTGACGACTTTGGTGTGCATTAAATCGCATGTGAATTGAACAGGGATGCAGTTCATAGTGTGAACCAAGGCAAAATCACCCTCCTGAAGTAATAATTAGACAATAAGGTTGAGCCCTTAAATTGTGGTGCTGGTCGTATGACAATCTTATTAGCACATCTGGCTACTTATGAAGGGAAAAGGTCAGCATTTAGATACAGACACTGACTGTTTTTTTCTGTCTTAAAGGGGTTGTAAACCTTTGTGTGTTTTCACCTTAATAAAACCAATTTTTACCTATGCATTAAGGTAAAATAACACCTTGTGGTGTCTGGGATCAACCCCCCCCCCCCCCTTTACTTACCTGAGCACCGAATTTCCGTAGGTGCAATCCCACCGTCGCTCTCTCCACGGTTTCTCGGCTCTTCATTGGCTAGGTTAATAGCGCAGGACACGGGAGTGCGTCCGTAAAGTAACGCCCTTGGGAGAGCGCTTCCCAGAGGGCGTTATCTGATGCGGGGAGGAGCCAGGAGAGACGCTGTGGGACCCCAGAAGAGGAGGTTCAGGGCCACTCTGTGTGCAAAACGAACTGCACAGTGGAGGTAAGCATGACTATGTTTGTTTTAAAAAAAATAAAACCTATAGTATCACTTTTAGGTGACCATACTTGTACAATCTCCTTTTAGATCTGCCATTAACTATGTAGAACAAGGGCCTGCCTGACTGGATACAAATCCTAAAAGATTGTTTATGCGTATACTCCTATTAGAGTGTATGGCCAGCATTACTGTCTAGCCTCTTTTAGCTGCACTTTATGAAATTCAGAAAAGGTCGGCACTAGACCAGATTGGCCAGTCTGCTGGAGAGGAGGCAAAAGCTGCATTGTTGTTTCCATGCTGGGTTACATAATAAAGCTGGAGTTGTATTTTAACCTGATAGTTAACCTAAAAATGTAACTCTGGGGTCAGGATTTCCCCTTTCTTCTCTGGTGGTGGGCAGATCCTATATGTTACAGAGAGTGGCATCAACTAATGTGGTGTTTTTGTTGATCTTTAGAACATTCTTTCGTGCCCTCGGGAGTGACTGCCATATCCTAAACCTTTAAACATCTAAAAGTAGGAATTTGCCAACCACTGGAACTCTGTGCGACAAAAGTCATCCTCCGCTGAGACCTTCGCACTGAGAGGGGGAACATAATTGGTCTAAAGTCCTAATGCTGCTTTTCCTGGCAGGAGAAATGGAAAATAATAATTGTCTCAAACTACTGTATATGGCTAGCTGCAAGATCTTCAGAGACCAGTCAGGGAGATCTGGTGTGTTTTGTTGGCGTTTTACAGATCTGATCCACCCCTGAAGCAGCTGAAATCTGACAAACATCTATGGACACTTTTTACTATATTCAAACCCAGTAATGGATAGCTGGATCTCCCATTTGTGTTGCAGATTGCTCATCTCTTCCATGTTTAGTGATGTTGGGGAGTAAGGAGATGTGATTCCACGTGTTGTAAGGCTGCTTCTCCTAACACTGCTACTACATACAGGAAATGTGATCCGGCTCTAGACTTGCATCTGCAACTGACCATTGTTAGCTCATATCCTGTTCCTGTTATCTCTCAAAGCTGCATTCCCAAGTGGATTGCAGAACCTTTTTGTACATTTAGTGCAGACTGTTTAATATGTATTTATAAAGCTGGATGCTCAATATACAATTTTTGTTCAATTTCCTTTAGATTTATCTTCAACTATGTAGTGCAAGGGTCTGCCTGATTGCCTACAATTTGAAAGTGTTTAGGAAGAATGTATGTTACTGTCTGATTTTTGATATTTTGTAAAATAGTCAATTGCCTCTCTCACATTGCAGATCTGGGTGTATGTGGCCATTGTATAATCAGTGTTTTTTTTTTTTGTTTTTTCTCCAATGTGCAATGGTAAAACGCCAGAACTCTTTGCTTTCAACATCTAGGAGAAAAGCATGAAGTGTCTTTTTGTTTATGAGAAACATTTTGGGCATTTTCTGTTTTATCAAGCATATTTATTTATTTTATTTATTTTTAGATCAAAATCTTCGGAGTACCTATTCATTCCTTGCCACATTTGTTTATTCCAGAGTATGGGAACATTCCAACGTGAGTATAAATACATGAGATCTGTATTGTTTTTTTTTATATGTATGATGAATAGGAGCAAATCACACTGCAAAGAATCAAATGCGATTTAATGCAGCCTATCGGCGTACATTAGTGAAGGTAAAAAATAACTTATTTTCACAACCTTATAACAACCAAAAGTGTGTGTGTGTTTTTTGTTTTTTCAGTCTTTTTGCTTGGCATCAGGCGTTGGCATTCTTATTGCCCGACACCCGACCATGCAGCGCTGGGCAGCCGATTTAAAAAAACTGGCTCCTAGATTCTAAGCAAATTTTATCAAGCCCTGAACTAACATACAAATATGTGGTATTGCTGCGATCTTCAGTAGCAGGAGAATTTGTGAGTACTTTGGTGGTAGGTTGTGGTAGGTTATGGTAGTAGCAAGAAATATACTGTTGAATAAAAAAAAAAAAAGTTTGCTTTTACTATTTTGGGCCAGGTGTCCTTTTGATGATGTAAAAAAAAATCAGGAGATAAACATTACCATTTACCACCAAATGAAAGCTTAATTTGGCCTGCAAAGATAGGTATAATCCACCTGGATGCACAAAGTAAAATGTTATATTCTTAAAGCGGAGCTCCAGCCGCGGGAAAAAAATGTTTTAAAGTCAGCAGCTACTAACAGTGTAGCTGCTGACTTTAAATAAGGACACTTACCTGTCCTAGGCGCCCGCGCTGACGGCCCCCCCCCCCCGATGCCGGTCCCACGATCGCTCCGGGTCCCGCGCCGCCATTCACACTATGGGAAACAGGCAGTGAAGCCGTACGGCTTCACTGCCCATTTCTTAGTGCGCCTGCGTGAGTCTCACGCTGGCTTGTGAATGGGCGCGCTGCTCTTTGAGAACACACAGTTCCCAGGAAGCAGCGCGCCCCATTCACAAGGAGAAGAACAAGAAGAAAACACACCGCGGTTCAGGAAGAGGCAGATTACGGACTTCCGCATAGCAACAGCTATTTCGGGTGAGTATTTTTTTCAGGTTTTTTTTTTTTTTTTTCAAACAACATTGTAAAATGTTGTTATCCTGGGTGGAGCTCCGCTTTAAAGCTGTATTAAACCCACAACCAAAAATATAATTACTTGCAGCTTACCATTCATTAGATGTGGAGGCTGTTGCGTGCACTAGCAGTTTAAAACACTAACAAATCTAACCCGCACTCCAGCTAACACTTTATAAACCATTACAGCAAACAGATTTTCTTTTTCCTTTTCCTTTTGGGATAAAGGTTTTATGCACAGTAACTAAAAAGCTGATCATTGTTAGCACCCCTGCCAGTGTTAAATGGTTTGCCTCATTCCAGTAAGTGATATATCTACAAGAGGGTTTGTTCTAGAGTTCGACCAATATGGGTTTTTCTCTGGCCGATGCCGATATTTAGAGGAGGGGGGCGATATATGATGCCGATTTTTGCGGACAAAATTTTGAGTCGATTTTTGGATCCACCCAGAGTCATCCTCATCCATTTTCACAATGCAACTCCATGCCAGCTTGTCGGTCTCAGCCAGGTGTCCCATCAAAGGAGATCAAATAAAGTCTGCAGGGGGCACAGCAGCACACATTACATTTTTGACTTGCCCTCTATCCATGCAGGGAAGGAAGAGGAGGTAGTGCTGGCCACGATCACCTGCTGGGAGGGGAGTTGCTAGTCAGACCGGCGGCTCGGGCTTGTGACATGTTTGATGCTTTCTTCCTCTGCTGCATGGGTGAAGGATTCATTTCACATGCTACTGTAGGTGGAGTGGGGCACTTGTTAGCCAGGTTTAGTGTAGCAGCCGAAAATCGGCCTAATTTTTTACAATCGGCCAATGCCGATTTCTTAAAAACGGCCACATATCGGCTGATATATCAGTCGACCTCCTAGTTTGTTCTTTTTAAAAACAGCAAACCTACTTGCTGGATCACTAGATAAACATAGAAGCAAGCATAAAAAAGAAAACAAATGCAGCCAACATATCTAAGCAAGCTGCTTAAAGACATTTTGCATGAACAAATTCATTTATAGAATAAATATTTTAATTCTGAAGGCCATTAATATAAAAGGGTGGGGGCGTTTTTAATACGTGATCCACCTGAAATTGATTTATGTTAGTATTTTCCTTCCTTCCTCTTTTTTTGCTATGGGAGGAAAACGACAAGTCTGATGGTACTTGTATATTTCAGGTTCCTTGCTGATGTTTGTAAGTACTTGGAGAGCCATGCTCACACTGAAGGGCTTTTTAGGAAGTCTGGATCTGTTGTCCGACAGAAACTGCTAAAGGTAAAATTAAAGTCAATGTGTTTTTTTCCTCTTTACATTTACTACCTATTTCTATGTTGTTGCATATCCTTAAAGTGGATGTACAGGTTTAATAATAAAAAAAAAAAAAATAACAAACATACTTACCTCCACTGTGCATTTAGTTTTGCACAGAGTGGCCCCGATCTTCCTGTTCTGGGGTCCCTCGTGGCTCCCGGCTTCTCCCTGCTTCAGATAACCCTCTCTGGGAAGCACTCTCCCAAGGGGGTTGCCTTGCAGGCTTGCTCCCGAGTCCTGCATTCAGCGTCCATAGCTGCCGATTGCAGGACTCTGCCCCAGAGCCTGCGTCATTGGATTTGATTGAAAGCACCGTAATAAAATGGGGGGGGGGCCGTCATCGTCGGATGTTGTTTCACCTTTAATGCATAGGATGCATTACAGTGAAAAAACATGAACCTTTACAACCCCTTTAAAGAGGGACTTCAGTCGCTCCTCTTGTTTTGTTTTTTGTGCCTGTCATGCAGTATATTGTCCTGGATTAAGATACTCGGCTCCCCAGTAGATGTAGCATCGTTCTGCTGATCGGTTGTAGCATCGTTCTGCTGATCAGTTGTAGCAGCCCAGGTCCTGCGTCGCCATCTTTGTCATCCTCATTAATTACAAGCTGGTTGCCTCCTCCGGATTCAAGCATCTGGCCTCCGATGATGACCACAGTTCCACCCACTGGCCATAGTTAATCCCTACTCCTGCAGCCTCCTAAAATGTGATTTGGAAACCCAGGAGGGTGAGGCAGCAGGGTCAAGTCATTCTTGCCTAGGCGGCTGGGTTGGACCAGGACTAAAGTGTTTAAAAATAAAATGGCCGAAAAGCAGATTCATATCATGGAGGGTAGTGGTCGTGCACATAGCTTTAGATGATCTGGAGGGGGGTCAGCTTGAGGTCAATTTTAATTGAACAAGTGTTCCCAGTAATTGCTTAGATTCCAATTGTTGACTGATTTAAAGACTTTCACCATGATGGAACGGTACATGGTGTGCTAATGTGTGGAGGAGTGAGTCGTTCATTTGGAATCATGCACATTTCAGTGTTCTATGTTCTTCATGCACTAATTTCTGTTGATTTGTCTGTGCTTTTCATAGACTAAGCTTGATGGAGGTGATAATGACCTCTCGGATGCTCTTCCCTGTGATGTGGCTGGCATGCTCAAGCAGTTTTTCCGAGAGCTACCAGAACCCATTCTTCCTGCAGATCTCCAGGATGTGCTGAGCAAGGCCCAGCAATTGGGCAGTGATGAGGATAAGGCCTCTGCAACCATACTGATATCCAGCCTAATGCCTGAACGGACAGTTCCTATCCTGCGTTACTTTTTTAACTTTCTGCAAAATGTGTCTATGAGGTAAGAATTTCACTTTGGGTAGACTTGCTTATCAAAAATACAAATGGTGTACATTTTTACTTATTATAGATTAATATGCCCTGCAGATCTGACACCAACAGAATGGACAGCAGTAATCTGGCTGTGATATTTGCTCCTAACCTTCTACAGACAGGGGACAGTGACAAGATTTCTGCAAGCACAGAAAAGAAGCTGCGTGTTCAGGCAGCAATAGTGCAAACTCTGATAGACCAGGCAGCAGATATAGGTGAGCAACTAAGGTTTCATTTTAACCACGATATGCTATTGATTTTTGTGTCATTAAGTATACAAAATGTGTTTTTACTTATATAAAGTATCCTGGTCAAGGGTAACTCCACTTTGGGGGGGGGGGGGGGGGGATTGCAAATAACAAATATTATAGCGTAAACAATTGCAATACAAGTCATATTGTAGTTGAACGTTTAAAAAAAAAAAAAAATACCTTTCTTTTTTAATCTACAGCCATGAGGGACATGGCTGCATATGTGAGGGACATGGCTGCATATGTGAGGGACATGGCTGCATATGTGAGGGACACAAAAAAAGTATCGGTATTTGGTTTTGGCGACTACTTGAAAAAAAGTATCGGCACTTGTACTCTGTCCTAAAAAAGTGGTATCGGGACAACCCTAGAGCTTGCTTTTGGTGGTATTTGATCACCTCACCTGCGTTATTTTTTTTTTGTGCTATAAAACAAAAATAGAGCGACAATTTTGAAGAAAAAAAATATATATATATTTTTTTGCTGTAATAAATATCTCCCCAAAATATATAAAACGTTTTCCTCAATTTAGGCAGAAACGTATTTTGCTACATATTTTTCATAAAATAATCGCAATAAGCGTTTGGTTTGTGCAGACGTTATAGAGTCTACAAAATAGGGGATGGTTTTATGGCATTTTTTTTATTTTTTTATCGGTACTGCGACCTTATGGCGGACACTTTTGAATAGTGGTTGAAATGCAAAATCGCGTAATATTACGTGATTTTGCTCAGCTGAGCCGACCTGCCTCCGTAAAACTACGGTGGGCGGTTAAAGTGGTTGTACACATCATGAGTGAAAAGGAGCAGCTCCCCCCCCATGGTGTGTACTTGTCTGTTATGAGCATGAAGTATAATTTCTGTCTGGTGCTTTGTTTCTCTATCAGCATGAATTACTTCTGACAAGCTTTCTTGAAACCAGTAAAAAAAAAAAAATTATGGCAGGGACCTCCAGTAGATTGACAAGCTCAGCTCTGTTGTGAGCTCGGCTCTGACCTCTCCTCACGAAGGTCTGCTGAGTGTAACCTCAGCTCTCCGCCCACTCTTTTTTGTGAACGCTGACGGCTGTAAATTCAGGACTTTAAATGGATTTTATAAGGAAAAGGCTGCGGGTAGATGGGTACAATTTATGTAGGAGGATTTACTTCATCTGTGTATCACCTGAGGCCAGTTACTTCACTGGGGAAAAAGATTTCAGACTAATTGATAAAAAAAAAAAAAGTGTGTGAAATATATTTTTTCTACAGTTAAATTGGCAAATTGCTGTTGCTTACCTGGTGTCCTCTGGCTGCCATTCTTCACTTTTCTTGCAGCGATGCCTTGGAAACCATCACATTTCCCAGTTCTGTTTACAGTTATGGAAAAAAAGCCACCAACCGTCACTGGTTTTGACCTTTCAGGAGTTTAGTGCTGACGCCTCGCAACAAACTGCCTGAAATATCTGGGACTTATCCTAGATTCGTCTCAAAACATAGTTTTTCTGCTTTGCTTGAGAGTTCTGTGATGGTAGCCTCCTACATGGCAGCTCCATTGCCTGGCGAATGTTTGGGCTTTTCTAGATCACCTGGATCTTCTGGCCCCAGGGACAGTTTATTATTCTGCTTCACACTTGCTGGCTTTGTTAGCATGGTGAAGTCCAGATCTTGAGGGCAGTGGTATTTCTGAATCCATGATTCCTCTGTTAAAAGAAAGGAAGTTTGCCTCCTACGAAGTCTACAAGTGCAAGTCAAGAGCACACGTTGCCTGGTTCAAGGCAAGAATTTTTAATCTCAGAAATTTCACAGTGGGACAAATCCTCAACTTTCTGCAAATGAGCCTGGATCAATATTTATCCCAGCGTTACCGTCAAGGTGCAGAGCTCAACACTTTAATCTTGTTTTAACAGTAGCTTCCTACACTTTGTCCTTCATGCAGGGTGTCCCTCCTATAGCTCCCCCTGTGTGCTCATCAGTGACTTTGTGGCATCTGAATTGTGTTCCCACTGGCCTTCAAAAATTGCCTTTTGAAGGTATGAGGGTTATTCCTCTTTTCATTCTCACTCGCATGTTTTTTTTAGCCATCACTTCTGCAAAGTCGTGTGCTTGAGCTTTGTCCTGTGAAGAACCTTTTTTGGTCTTGCACTTGGACAAGGCACAGTGCCTTAGGCAGGCAATAGATCATTCGTTCGTATCTTGACCAGTTCAGCAGAAACCAGCAGGGATTCGAAGCATGTGTGGGCAGGCTGAATGTACCAAGTTGATCAACTTTGGTACAAACTGCCTGCTGAATTCACTTGCAACTATTGCTAGCGTCTCCTATAGCCACTAGCATTAATCAGTCTTCTCCCAGTGGAGACGGCTTCCCCCGTCCGGAGCAGACAGTTGCTCGGCAGGAAGGATTCCCCTGTGCACTGTCTGGTGTTGGGGGAATCGTACAATTTTTTTTTTTTTTTTTTCCCTGAAACCAAAAACAAATTGCACAGTCTATGGCCTGCCTTAGAGCCTTCTTCCTTCCTAATTTTTGTTTTGGCTTTCCATCTTAACTAGGACGTAATTCTTGAGTCCCTCTGTCTCTCTCGAGTTCATCAGAAGATCTCCATACATTGCTTGGCTGCAGTTTGTCAAGCCGTGGTAGCAAAGTAAAATAAAAGAAAGGAGGGCGCACCGACCTTGTGCATTACCACTTAAAAGTTTTAATAAACACAAAATAAAAAGCAATGGTCCTACTTACAAACATTCAGAAGTAAGCACATTTAAAAACAGCTGAAACTGGACCTCACGGCACCTGCCAGTCAGACCCTTGACACCAATGTGGCTAACGCGTTTCTGGGGCGTACCCCCTTCCTCAAAGCCTAGGTGGTCTGTGAGGCTTTGAGGAAGGGGGTACGCCCCAGAAACGCGTTAGACACATTGGTGTCAAGGGTCTGACTGGCAGGTGCCGTGAGGTCCAGTTTCAGCTGTTTTTAAATGCGCTTACTTCTGAATGTTTGTAAGTAGGACCATTGCTTTTTATTTTGTGTTTATTAAAACTTTTAAGTGGTAATGCACAAGGTCGGTGCGCCCTCCTTTCTTTTCTTTTTCATTTTAGCCATATGAACACCCTTTGTTCTGTGGAGGGCTGCAAGACTTAAGACTTTGCCTTTATACCATACTGATACACCCAGTTTGGCGATACACCAGAGCGCAGGAGGATTTTTGTGGTGGTAGCAAAGTAGGCATGCATTGCACAAAGATTCACAACTTGACTGCATGATTGTCATCCATTATGGTCCCTGGAATGGGCAACCAGATTCTCGCTACACCGTTTCTTAGTGGCTCAGACATATTGTTGGCCAAGCCAATGGCTTAAAGATTGAGTTCACTCTTTACTATCAAGGTGCATTCTGCTAGATCTGCGAGTGCTGCTTGGACATTTCGATGTCAAGCAATGGTTTCCCATTTTTCCTAAGGTTTCAATGTGTCCAAGTCTTCCTGTATGCCGCAGTATTACTCAGACTCTCAATTCTTGTGACCTTCAATTTAACTCCCTGTATATACTGTATGCGTGTTTTTATATGTACACATTTTATTTTATTTTTTCTGTAGGTTGCGTTCCAAATTTCCTTCTTGAGAAAATACCAGGCATGCTTGGAATGGATGTTGCCTCTGATACCCCTGGAGCTGAGCAATTAGAGGAAGGTGATGCTGACTCTGATGGTGAGAGGAAGCGCAGGAGGCGGAGAAGTGTTGGAGGTAAGCTGTTTGTCCTTCACGTTCTTATCTCAGATCCAGGGCCTATCACCAGTGAACAGTTGGAGACATGTACTATTTTCTAACTGGACGCAATCAGTTCCCATCAGTTTGAGAGGGACTGTGTGTGTTTGTTTTTTTTGTGTTTGTTTTTCTGTACACGAGGACCAATGGCAGGATCTCATAAATTTGAAATCTCCAAACTCATGTTTTATTCAGTCGAGAATCGTGCAGTATTAAAAGCCATCTTCAGCAAAGCTTTTTTTTTTGGCTAGAGTAGTGAAGTAGGGTTGTCTCGATACCAGTATCGGTATCGGGACCGATACCGAGTATTTGCGGGAGTACTTAAATAGAATACTCCCCCCATCGAAAGCCGCCGCATGGGTTAAACGGCGTGCGGGAACATCACAGCTTTCATTTGAATAGCTGTAGTGTTCCCGCGCGTATAGACACTCTCCCTTGCTCGGGAATGGATGGGTGATCGTGATCTGTCCAATCCCGAGCAAGGGGGAGTGTCTATACGCGCGGGCTATTCAAATTAATGCTGTGATTTTCTCCATGCAGCGGCGTGGCGGCTTTCGGAGGCAAAGGTATGGGGGAAATGGCTGAAGGGACATGGCTGCATATGTGAGGGACATGGCTAGAGGAACATGGCTGCATATGTGAGGGACATGGCTGCATTTGGGGACACATTAAAAAAAAAAAAAAAAAAAAAGTATCGGTATTCGGTATCGGCGACTACTTGAAAAAAAGTATCGGTACTTGTACTCTGTCCTAAAAAAAAAAAGTGGTATCGGGACAACCCTATAGGGACGTGTTGTAACTTGAGTGTTTTCTGGATAATTTTAAATCCTATCCCTGTCTGTAAAGGAGATTACTCTTGTTCTGTCATTGTTCTGTCTTTTATTCCTCCCCTGAACAGAAAGTATGTGAAAATCTCCCTTATGGGGGCATGGCAAGAACGTCATGGCAGAGGTTTTAACCCTTTCGCTTCCAGAGCAGTTTTTTGCACACCTGAACTTTATCTTCTGAAAGTAGAAACTCTGAAGAATAAAATGGTTGAAGTTTCAACGCTGTATATCACACAATATTGGTGAAACAGTTTATCAAGCACAAGATTTCAGTACATAATACACTAAAGTGTGTTTTTTTTTGTTCTTTGGGCAACAAACACCATATATTACCCAAGTGTTTTGGTGTAACTTATTAATTTTCATCACTTGACATAAACTTTCTCGCATAGGGTACAAAATGTCCTGTATTTAAGCAAGGTAGAGGCGATCAGCCAACAGACATTTTAATGTTTTGCCTCGCTTCTATCTGAACCCGCATGTGGGGCATCAAAGATAAGGCCCAACACCAATGCCTTTTCTCATGGCTAGAACTGGAAGATAGGCGTAATAATAACACAAGGAGATCAGCGCCCAGTTTTTTTTTTTTTTTTTTTAATGCATTAAGGTAAAAAACCTTGAGCCTTTAGAACCACTTTAAAATAAATAGTGACAACTAGAGGTATGTCCCTTTCAAGGAAACCCAAAAACCTATTTTCTGTATGATGCCCCTCTATCTATAAAAATAAATAAACTCATTGATAAAACACCTTCTTAAAGTGGTTTTAAAGGCTACATGCATTAGTCCCTAGCGCTGTGCCTTTCTGTAGTGACTCTCTCCCCATTACCTACATTCACAGGAAAGAGGGTTAACAGCAGGAGACATAGGCTCCTGTAGCTGTGAATCAAATCCTGTGAGTGGGTACTGGAGCTTAGCCAAGCTGTGTGTAAGCCTATGGATGCACACAGCTCGGAATTGAGCCCCCATAGCAAGCATCTTCCTATGGTGGCGCAGACAGAACAGAAGCGGCCCAGAGCACCAGCAACAGACTACCAGAAAATGAAGTTCCGTTGCACAGGGCAGGCAAGTAAAACAAAATCTTTTATTTTAGAAAATAATTTTAACCCATACAACCGCTTTAATGCTGCTAAGGCTGGACCCTGGCCATGTAATTTTCTCCACCTTAAAGTGGTAGTAAAGCCATGTTTTGAAAATTTTCTAACAGTATATTTATGATGGAGACCCTGTCGGTTTCTTCTGTAATAAAATCTTCCTCGTGCCTGTCTCCGTCTTTACTTCAGAGACCAAAACTGACATGACACCCTCTCCGTCACTCACCCTCTCCGGCAAATAGATCTGTCAGAAAAAAAAATAGTTTTGCGAGTCCATTATATTTACAGTTCTCTATATGGGTTAAAATAAACCAGAAGGCAACAGAGGGGTCTATTGTCAATGACTGTTGGAGTTAATTTACTAGAGGCAAGTGCACTTCTAAGTGCAGTTGTTGAAGATCTGAGGGAAAGATCTGAAATTATGGCAAGCTCTTTTGATTTCTATCATGTGCAAGCAAAAATGCGTTTTATTTTTTTATTTGCATGTCCCCCTCAGATCTACAGTGACTGCACTTGCAGTGCACAGTGGATTTGCCTTTAGTAAATAAACCCCATTGTTCTAAAGTACTGCTTATCATTTTGCTACAGCCTGCTGTTAGTGCCATTCCAGGCTCGGAAAGAAACCCAATATTAACATCCAACTAGCTGCCTCCTTAGCAGCTGGCTCAGGCTCTCAGCACTGAGAGCCTGAGCCAGATGCATCTGCCCCCTCCCCAGCCAGGGGCTTCAGTGAACACTGGTCAGGCAGAGCAGACTAACAGTCAGTGCTCTCTCCTCAGAGTGGACTGAGATCTGAGCAATCGGCAGTCACTTGATCACTTAGTTCTTGGGCTTAGCGCTAGTGTGAAACAGCTGCAACATACCAACGATGCTGCAGCCGTAAAGGTGAATATGTATGTATATTTATTTGGTTCCCACACTTGGCCTACGTTCAGATCAGGACAATTTTGACATGCCAAATCGGCGGCTCTTGCCGGCAGTGGCACAGATTCCCAAAAGTAGTTCCTGTACTACTTTTGGCGACTTCATGGGTGATTTCATTAGACATCTGTGCAACAACCTGCACAGATGTCTGTGTCAAATTTCCCTCGAAATCCGACTGCATTGCCAGTTTGATGAATTTGCACGATTTATAACCCACAGTCAGTGTGAACCTAGGCTTAATGTAATTGTGTACTGCAGTCTTGAAACTTCCTGTACTAGTAGCTTGCAGGAGATTTGGTTCCCCCGCTCAACATAAAGTCCAGCCGTCTGACACGCCTGCTGTCCTGTGCTCCAATCAACAGCACTCGCACTACCTGAGCAGTGTTTTTGTTTGGAGGGCTTTTCAGGGAAACTCTGTGCTTTTACAGTTAGTATTTCGAGTCCTGTACCTTGTGCAGAGTTTTCCTTTGTTGGATTGCTAGGAGCTGCGTTTTATGGAAACGCTAGTCTTAACTACCCCCAGTTTTGCCACCAGTGGTAAACAGAATGTATAGCTTTTACTTAATTGGTAGAGATAAATCTGTGAAATGACTTGCATTATGTGACCCCTGTAGTCTACTTTAAATTTCTTGGAAGACTGCTTAGTTCGTGTCTTGCATTTCAGATTTTGTTAGTGGAGCACTGAATAAACTTAAAACTAATAGAACACCTACTTCCACACCCCAGACAGACAGGACTGGTAGGTATTTACTAACGAATGGTCACAATACAAGCCACATTTATACTTTTCATGCATGGATTGCCTTTTAAGACCTGTTAACCTAAAACTGGAAGGGTTTCAATTACATTTCAATATACGCTTTAACTACATTGCATTCATTACTTCATCATTTTGTGTCATGAAATATTTTACTGTACCGAGTTTGCTTGTAAGTGTATGTTTTAAGTGTGGAATTAATTATATAGTAAAAATTCAATTGCATTTTGAATGTACCTGAAACCTTTTCAAGTCTTTATTTTTCCCCTGGCACTGCAGTAGAATGCAAAACGCTTTGGGGCATATATTTATAAAGTGTTGAATCTAACATTTAGCAAACGTTCTCTGCAGGGGAATCTCCTCCATGTCCATGTTTTAAATGACAAACTGATTCACCACCAGAGAATTTTGTGAACGTAGCATTCACATTATTATAAATAAACCCTTTTGTGTATTATGTAGCTTGCTTCTTTGAATTCTATGCTTGGAAGATGCTTTTAACACTTTTTCTGCAGGCTAATAGTTACTTTAAAGTTGGATCTACTTCTAACATGTCTAATATTTTGCAGCTTCATCTTATGCTTTACAGCAGTGGTTCCCAACCTTTTTTCACTTTTGTATACCCATTGGCAGTCCATTTCCATAAATTGCACACTTCATATAAGCAAAATGTTTCAAACAATACAGTTGCTGCTGTAATTTACATAAATGGGCCAATAATGAGATTTAAAAACTGTGGAATAGTAAGGTAATTTACTGCCTTAAATCACAGGTTTAGGCAGCCTTTAGATAGATTATTTTAAATCTCTTCTACCCATCTATGCATTTAAGAGGATGGGAGAATCCTACTGTGCCTTTTTGTATTCTGACAATGGGGAGACTTTCCATCCATTAGAGCAGGGCTCAAAATTTCAAGTCCTGAGCTACTAGCCAGGCCTCCAGAGTTACTCGCCACCAGTTGCCCCACCTAATTCATACACTGCCCTGCGCCTAATTGCACCCGTAAACACGCCCTCGTAGATTATCTCATGGAATGACACTGTTAAATGTTTTATGCAGAATCAAGTTACAAAATTAAATATTACCAACAACAACTTTAACCAAATGGGACAGGGCACTGGGGGCAGACCAGAAGGACAGGGCACTGGGGGCAGACCAGAGGGACAGGGTACTAGAACTGGGTCTCTTCTCCATTCTCTTGCTGTCTCCTCTGCAACTCCCATCCTCTCTCTCTCTCTCTCTCTCTCTCTCTCTCTCTCTCTCTCTCTCCCTCTCTCCCTCTCTCCCTCTCCTATTCATCTCATCAGGAGCCTGTGTGTGCGGCTCCACGCTTGCATGTCCCCACTTCCACCTTTTATTCAGGCTGGCAGTGTGGAGAGGAGCTGCAGCACAGCGGGAGGGAGTCCAATTCAGCACTGAGATCCACACAACTGCACAGCCATTGACACCATAGCACACTGACACAGCACAGCACACATTGAGACCAGTCTGTTCACAGTGCTCAGTCTGAACTGTTGGACACTTACATAGAGCACAAGGAGAAGAAAACTGCACAAGCAGGATAGCTGCCGCTCTCATATCAGGGCAACTTTCAGTGAGCGCTGCACCGGAGTGGTAATTTTCGCAATCTTCCACCTCACTCATTACTTTCTGCTCTCCAGCTACATTGGTCGGGGGAGAGGGGGGGGCAGGCTCAGAGAGGTCATACTGTTAGGTCCCATGGCTTAATGAGAATTGTAAGGAGAGCACCTGTGTACTGCTCTGCCTGTGCGCGGCTCACCAGACTACTTTTCCCGAGCATGCACCTTTCCTCTTCGGCCGCCAATCTCATCGGAACTCTGAGGCCTTGTACACACGAGGGAATAGATCCGATGGACCGTTCCCATCGGATCTGTCCGCCGGATTGCTTTGATCCGATGGCTGTACACCGCACCAGGAAGTAAACACTTCCGCGCGCATGCGTCGGATCCGTTCACAGGATACGACGCATGTGCGGGCAGATATGTCCGCTGGTTTGCCGTGCTAACCAGCGGACATATCTGACGGACAGCTCTCCGGCGGAAAAATTCCAAAGCATGCTTTGGAAATTTTCCGCCGGAGGAATCCGGCCAGAACGGTCCGTTTGCCCCTACACACGAGCGGATTTTTCGGCTGAAATGGTAAGTCGGACCATGTTCAGCGGATTTATTCACTCGTGTGTACAAGGCCTAAGTGTAGGCACAGATTGGAGGGAAATTGGTCATGCAGCCCTGTTATCACTCGCCCCCAGCTTAAATCCACTCGCCAAATGCTAGTAGGCGAGTGGAAATTTTGTGGGCTGCATTAGAGTACACTTTCTGCCAGCAGTGCTGATTGAGTGGCAAAAATCAGTAGATGAACTTATGTACAAGCACCCTTCCCTTGATCGAAAGTCAGTCCCTGCTGAACCAATTGGGTTTCGATCCATCTATAGCTGGCTTTAGTGTAATCGTACTCAACCAACTTCAGCAGGAACACTTTATCTCCTCTCCAGGTTCTCCCCTAGGCATAGGGTGCCTCTGGCTGTCGCCAAGTGCTTTATGGAGAGGTGTTTGCTACTTGCCCGTGGCAGGCACTGGCAGAATTAACAGTGTTTTGTTAGTGGAGGCAGTAAGCACTCAAGCACCATGAGTCTTCTCCCCAAGTTCTGCAGTGCCCTGGGATGTTCTAAAATGCCCAATGTGGCCCCAGCAATTTGGCAGGTCACTGCTATACAAACTCAAGGGTAGAAGCAGACCTCTGCAGAGTGCATAGGAAAGAATGCTGCGATTGCTGTCAATGGATGGAACTTGAGCAGGACGATGGTGACATCAGATCACTTTGCTGCTCTTGCCTAGACCTAGACCCAAGTGACACTCTTTACAGTCCTATTATCAATTTACAGTCTGACATTATTCAGTTCTTACACATACCTCCTGAATGTTTTTGTACACGCACTGGGTTGGGAACCAATGCTTTCAGCATTTCCCATTTTTGCGAAAAAAGATTAAAAAAACCCTTTTTATGCTTTTTGTCCATCTAGTTTTGAGCTCCATGGTGACACCTTTAATCCTTACTCCAAGCACCAAAAGAAAACTTCCTTTGGATTCTGTGCAGGGAATTTCAAACAAGAAAAGAAAATCTATAAAACAGAATCTTACTTTTGAGCTGCTACCGAGTACTCTATTTGGTGGCGGGTCCACACCATCCTCTGGTAAGTAGTTGTGTTGTCATAGTAACATAAACGTATTTAAACCTTCCAAGTTCATCGGGGAGTACAGCTATCGCTACACTACCAGCACTCTGACAGAAGGGAGGCTGTCTTTTCACATGCAGAATCTCTGCCTACCCCTCCCCTCTGATGTTCATTCACAAAATACAAAGTGCTCTGTGATTGGAAAGAGGGAGGGAGGAGCAGGCCCTGCAGCTGCATGCTATGCTACAGGAGCTGAGACCGAAGGTCCAGCATCGGAGCGCCAGAAATATAGCGATGGCTGTTGCTTTCTTGAGCAGTAAGGCTTTATGATAAAACTGCATTTTACTGAATTCCTTCCTAAACCGTTTTTTTCACTCTTCCATACATACAGTATCTTATGGTCCTTAGTTTTTCTGCAGTCCTTGAGATTAAGATGTAATTTGACAAGTGTTTCCTGTCCTTTTGATATGTTTAAACATGTATGGCTGACATATTATATTATATGTTAAGTTTAAAGTATATCTTTTGCTCAGATATAGTGAACCAGACCATATTGTCATAACACGATATTGCATATATTTGACCTAAGGTTTTACTTTTTGTTTCCCATCAAGCCCGCACAGAAGGAAGCCCTTGTGTTTCATTTGAAATATCAGAAAACTGTTTCTCACCATCTGTCTCTGGCAGCAAGCACCTCACTAGCACGAGTAACTTGAGACGCAGCAAGAGGTATGAAAACCGGAAAGTACAAAGGTAAATTCCGTCTCGGTTCTGTTCACTTTTGTGGTGTTGGTGGAATTTTGATATATTTTCTAGATTCCAATTTTTGTAATTCTGTTTTTGTTATGTAGGGTGGAGTCTGGAAAAACTGGCTGCTTCTCCCCTAAAATAAGTCGCAAAGAGATGGTACGCAGATCGCTTAGACTTCGCTTTAGTTTGGGAAGAAGTAGTAAAGAAGTGGTAAGTGGCTAAAAAATTACTAAAGCCGAGTCTTCGGCCATATGTTGTCAATCAAATGTGGTAACGCTACCAGTATTGTGAAAATACAAATAGTATGTGAAAACTTGTAGAAATATATCATAATGCAAGTAATTTCAGTAGTTTGTAGAGGGATACTGGTACGGTGACATTTGTGGCCTTGCGATGAAGCAATTCCTTTTGATTCACCTGGTGTGTTTTTTTTGGGGGGGGGGGGGGGTGTCCCTATAAAAATTGTTTCTTTTTTTTTTCTTCTTCATAGTAAATTTCATCTGTTTTCAAGTCCAAGAATAAATGATTCTAGTAGAGCATTGCAGTAGCAACTGGACCATGGGAGTCTAGAACATTCCCACAGTCACTCATTCATGGTTATTGTTAAAGTGGGTCTGAAAGAATAATGAAAGCTGCCATTGCTGAACCCTCCTTTTTAAAGATGAAAAAACCTGCAGTTGTGGTCTTTTTATACCTTTGTGTGGTGATAAAGCAGGGCTTGATACATTTTCTTTGGATCTAGGAGTCAAAGTTGGGAGCTATATATTTATTATTATTATTATTATTATTATTATTACAAACCAAGTTTATGGATATAACTTGTCCTCTTTCATAACCAGAGCTATTTCTTTCTCGTACATCACGGGACACAGAGCGGCATATTCATTACTATATGGGTTATATGGAGTACCTTCAGGTGTGGACACTGGCAATCTCAAACAAACAGGAAGTCCCTCCCTATTTAACCCCCTCCCCTAGAGGGAGTCCCTCAGTTTTTTCGCCAGTGTCTTAGGTGTTGGTCACGGAATAGCTTTGCTCCACATCCTTGGGATTAAGGGCGGGCTAACCGGATCTGTCCAAGGAGCCTCAGTGCCAAAGTGGACAGTACCCGGGCCCCAAACCGTGGGGTTTTGCCTATAATGCTCCTCTTTGGAGGGCTGGACCCTGGGCCCAGGACTTGGAGTTCGTAAAGACCATAAGTTCCTGTTTGCCAGGGTGCTATATAGGTCCAGGACAGTGGGTACCTTCATAGGACCCCAGGGCCTGAAGGTCTACTACGCTACCCACGGAGATGGGAGAAGATTGGACCGTTTTGCAAAACGTCCTGCGGCATGGAGCAGGTAAGAGGGGAGCCTGCGGGACTTGGTTCGACAGCAGGCTCTCCAGGGGAGATCTTAAGGGGGGTAGCCTGAGTATGCTCTGCATTGGCACCATGGTCACTATGTCTGATGGACAGGATGCCCTGAAATGTTTCCCCCCATCACTTGATCCCCCTACCTATCTATGTATGTTTGCTAGCTACCTGCTGCTCGCTGGTTGAAGATCTTTTTAAAAGAAAAAAAACAGATCTGTCTCTAGGCTAAAGGGACTCCTTAGGGGCCTATTTTAGCCTTACCTTGCCGGGATTCAAAATCTGCCGCCTGATGTGTCCTCCAACCTGCATTCCTGGGCTCCAGAGTGCGTCTCCTCCTGGGCTCCCCCCCCCCGACAGTCGCGCGCGCATGCATATAGAAAATGTTCGCGCCGTTCGGGAAGCGTGACTGCAGTGTAGAGTGGGCGTGCCTTCAATTGCTGTTATACACAGCAGGCGCGTTCTTAGCTCAGTTCAAAGCTGAGCTGGAGAGAGAGGACGTAGAGCTGGCAGCACAGTGACTCCCGGTGGCGAGAAGGGGTACTACATGCTGGAGTCAGCTCCAATAGTTTTTGTTAAGCCAAAATCCCCTTGGCAACAGGTTAAATGCTGGCAAACATGTTGGGGGTGGGGCTGTATGTTGTGAATAATATTATAAAAGAAAACATACTGAGCCCAACCGTTTTTGGGCATTAGTGATCCTATTGTCCCCTAAACCTTATTTTTTTTGTACTCCTGGCTATAACAGTCTGTTGTTGTAAGCGGAGTCCCTCGGTTTTGTATTATGGCTTCCAAGGGTTCAGGATCAAAACACAAAAAAAAAAAAAAAAAAAGGCAAAGACAAAGGGGTTCCTCCTCTGGTTCTGATGATATGCCAATACTTTCCCCACAGGTTATTCCTATAGGGGTCACCCTGGATAAGCCATTAAGGGGGTCTGGTGCTGAGGCTGGCCCAGGTCAGCCCAACCCTGTGTTATCACAGAGGAGATGCTAGCCGTCACCCTAGGGGGGCTAGAGAAAAAAGTCAACAGCTATGATCGCTGGCTCTTTTTCTGGCAAAAAGCGGACTGGATCCCCATCGCCAAAAGGGACAGAACCTAGAGGAAGGATCTACCACGGAAGAATCG
Organism: Rana kukunoris; assembly: GCA_029574335.1. Taxonomy (NCBI): domain Eukaryota; kingdom Metazoa; phylum Chordata; class Amphibia; order Anura; family Ranidae; genus Rana; species Rana kukunoris. Next base: position 60,193,157 of record CM056059.1, read on the forward strand.
TTTTCAGCCTCGGAGAGTCTGTGGGTCCAGTCTTTGACAGACATGGTCCGCTCGGCATTTAATTTGCCATTTCCAGAGCCTCAAGTTCCTGCGGTATCCTCTTTAGGTTCTTTTAAAAGCGCCTTTAAGCAACGCAGCTTTTCCGGTCCATCCTCTGTTAGAGGAATTGGTTTTTCCAGGATTGGGACGACCGGACAGAATTTTTTCTGCCGCCTAAAGCTGACGAGAGGGTAGTCTTTATGCACGTCTGCCAGGAAATATTTGTGCTTGCAGGCACTCTTTCCCCTGACCAATTGCTCTTTAAAAGGGGGCCCGGATGGCTCAGTCGGTAGAGCATCGGACTTTTGGTCTGAGGGTCCAGGGTTCAGGTCCCGGTTCGGGCACTGCTTTTCAACTACCCGTGAGGTCCTTGAGGCCACATCTCCCGGAAAGCGCCCGATCTCGTCTGATCTCGGAGGCTAAGCAGGGTCGGGCCTGGTTAGTGCCTGGATGGGAGACCACCTGGAAGGTTTTCTGTTATTTACCCTATGGAAAAGACATTTTTCTAAGAATGGGGGCGCTCCCAACTGTGGACGCAGCCATCTCATGGGTGAATAAATCATTAACTGGCCTAAGGGGAAACATACAAATGTTTTAAGGTCCCGGTCGATAAACGTTTAGAGACACTTTCCAGCATCCTTGGCTACAGCCAGCAGTGGCTGCAAGTGGAGTTTTGTCAGGCGTTAAAGAACCAGACAAAACAGATGCTTAAGACATCCCTGCCCAATAGGCAGAGGAGTTATTGGATATTCCCAGAGCTCTGTGCTTTGCGGTAGAGGCTATAAAAAGACTCCATCCAGCAGGCGTCTCGTTGTCACTATTTTTAGTGCATATGAGAAAGCTCTTATGGTTAAAGAACTGGGCGGCCGAGCCCCATGTAAAAGACTGCTGGCAGGTTTGCCCTTCCATGGAAAGATCTGGATAAATACATTCAGACTGTTTCAAGTGGCAAAAGTACCCTTTTACCAGTCAAAAGAAGTTCCGGGGTCCTGCGTTTAAAAGGCAGCTCCCCCCGGTTCCAGGGCCCTCAAATTTCAGGCAGTACGGACCTCCTGCGCGATCAAACTTTTAACAATGGATCGCAAGGACAGGCCTCTGGGGATCGGTCCCCGACAGAGGGGGTCCGATCATCTGTGGCCGCAGGCTACAGATTAGAATTTCTAAAATTTCCTCCACAAGGAAGGCCTCAATGCGGGCAGCATTGGATCACCTGCTTTACCAGGGCATAATGGTAGAGGTACCAGCCCAAGAACAGGGGCTAGGTTTCTTTTCCAATCTGTTTGTCATACCAAGGCTCATCGGCAATGTCAGACCAATTTTGGACCTAAAAGGTTTAAATGCTTACCTAAGGGTTCGCTCTTTCCGGATAGAATCCGTTTGGTCAGCAGCCGCCACACTCCAGAAGGATCTGGCTTCTATAGACATAAAGGATGGTTACCTTCATGTACCAGGTCTTTCAGCCACATCAAATATTTTTGTTTTTACGCTTCGCAGTGATACAGCGTCACTTCCAATTCGTGGCGCCCCCCTTCGGGCTGGCTACGGCCCCCGGGTATTCACGAAGGTCCTAGCTCCTATTCTAGTCAGTCTAAAGGATCCAAGGGATCTCGGTCCTAGCATACCTGGACGACCTCTTAATCATAAGATCACTCGCTTCCTTGGTGGAATGCGTAGTAGCCCTCATGGTTCAGTACCTCGAGAGGTTCGGCTGAGTCCTAAACCGGGGAAAGATCAGCATTTCAACCTACAAAGCAGTTGGAATATCTCGGCACGAGATTAGACACAGAACAGAAGATGGATGTTCCTGCCCCTGGTAAAGGTCGAGGCTATCAAAAGATTGATTCAGTTGGTTCTAAGCAAAAAAGAGCCAACTATTCGCCTATGTATGCGATGGCCAAGTTCGAGGCAATACCACACGCTTCCACACTCGTGTCCTACAGGCAGCAATTCTAGCAGCTTGGTTCTGCCCAGTGGTCTGGAAGGCTGGAGAGCGGTCTTGAACAAGTTCACTCGCCAAGGAACTTGGGCAGAGGCGGAGAGGCAGCTTCCCATCAAGGTCTGGGAGTTCTGAGCGGCTCGGCTAGCCCTCCTGGCATAGACATCCAGATTACAGGGGTCCTCGGTGAGAAGTCATTCAGACAATGCCACAGCGGTGGCATATAGGTGAACCACCAAGGGGGAACCAAGAGTCAAGCCACTCAGAGTGAGAGGAGCTTGGTTTTTCGGTGGGCAGAGGTTTATGTACCCTGCATATCGGCGACATTCATTCCCGAGGTGGACAACCTGCAGGCGTACTTCCTAAGTCGCCAAACCCTGTTGCCGGGGGAGTGGTCTCTGCATCCACAAGTTTTTTTCAGACAATCTGCCAGAAGTGGGGAGTGCCAGACGTGGAGGTCATGGCATCAGGATTCAACAAGAAGCTAGACAGGTTCATGTCTCGAACGAGGGACCCTATTGCCTGCGGAACCGATGTGTTGGTTTGCCCTTGGCATCAATCATAACTTCTATATGCATTTCCCCCACTGCAGTTACTACCCCGCCTGTGGCGCAGGATCATAGCACAGGCCGGTTATCCTGGTAGCCCCAGCTTGGTACCGGAGGGCATGGTACTCACTAGTCCTGAAATTGGCAGCGGGAGGCCCTTGGACTCTTCCTCTAGGGCCAGACCTACTCTCACAAGGCCCGATCCTCCACCCTGCATTACGGCGTCTAAATTTGACGGCCTGGCGGCTGAATCCCTGATTCTCAGGGGTAGAGGTCTGTCTAGGCAGGTAATCTCTACCCTCATTAAGGCTAGAAAGCCGGCCTCCAGGGTAATTTTGTTACAGGGTTTGGAGGGCCTACGTAGGCTGGTGTGAGGCTAAGAGATGGGTTTCCCGCAAGTATACCATTGATAGAGTATTAAGTTTTCTCCAGCTAGGAGTGGATAAAGGCCTGCCATTAAGCACGATCTAGGGACAGATTTCAGCCTTATCAGTGTGGTTTCAGAGGCCGCTGGCCGCCCACTCGCTGGTTAAGATCTTCGTACAGGGAGTCTTACGTGTTAATCCTCCAGTCAAATCACCAATTTGTCCATGGGACTTAAATCTTGTTCTGTCAACTCTACAGAAACAACCCCTTGAGCAGTTGGCTGAGGTACCTTTTGGTTTTACTGACTGGAAAGTCGGTATTTCTGATCACCATAGTTTCGGCCAGGAGAGTATCGGAATTGGCAGCCTTATCTTGTAAGGAACCATATCTCATTTTACATAAGGATAGGGCGGGGTTCCGTCCTCATCCTTCCTTTCTACCAAAGGTTATATCCAGTTTCCACCTGAACCAGGATGTGGTACTTCCATCCTTCTTCCAAAACCCACCTCTAGAAAGGAGGGGTTGCTGCATACGTTGGATATTGTCAGAGCCATAAAGGCCTATCTTAAAGCTACAGAGAAGGTTCGGAAAACAGATGTGGTGTTCGTTTTACCGGAAGGGCCCAAGATGGGTCAGGCAGCTGCTTGATCCACCATCGCAAGATGGATTAAACAATTAATCGTTCAGACCTGCGGTTTGAAGAGGTTGCCTCCTCCTTTGTCGGCAAAGGCCCATTCTACCAGGGCCATGGGCACCTCCTGGGCAGCACATCATCAGATCTCTATGGCTCGAATATGCAAGGCAGCAACGTGGTCGTCAGTCCACATGTTTACAAAATGTTATCAATTGGACGTAAGAAGGAATGCGGATACAGCCTTTGGGCAGTCGGTACTACAGGCCGCGATTCAAGCTCCTCAGGATCTGAGGGGGCTCCCTTGATTTGATTTGAGATTTACATTTCTTGTTTAAGTTGGATTTACTAGTATTTGAGTATACCTCTAAATTAAATCCTTCTTTGGAAGATGTCTCCCTCCCCTCATTAAAGCATTGCTTTCGGACATCCCATATAGTAATGAATATGCCGCTCTGTGTCCCGTGATGTACGAGAAAGAAAAAGGGATTTTTAAATACAGCTTACCTGTAAAATCCTTTTCTTGGAGTACATCACGGGACACAGAGCTCCCACCCCTCTTTTTGGGAACATTTTGGGAGGCATACTGCTTGCTACAAAACTGAGGGACTCCCTCTAGGGGAGGGGGTTATATAGGGAGGGACTTCCTGTTTGTTTGAGATTGCCAGTGTCCACACCTGAAGGTACTCCATATAACCCATATAGTAATGAATATGCCGCTCTGTGTCCCGTGATGTACTCCAAGAAAAGGATTTTACAGGTAAGCTGTATTTAAAAATCCCTTTTTTTGCTTTTTTTTATTTTTTACATAATTTTAGGCCTGAAGATTACATAAAACCCCTAAACATGATATTGTTAATTTTAGGTGGCACAAAAACACAATAAATAACCAATTTTTTTGTAAAATATAAAAGCTGAGGTTGCGCCAAGTAAATGGATACCCAACGTGTCAAACCGTAAACATGTTGGTACCCTATATTTTTCTTAGGCAAGGCATTCAAAGCCCCCTATAGGTCATCAATTTAGCGTTACTAAGGAGGTCTTGTGCTAGAATTATTGCTCTCATTCCAGCGTGCTCGTCAATATGTAACATGTATTGCAATCTGTGGTTTCAGGAGTAGGCGCCCTGCCGCATGTGTTTTTGTACGTGCGTACGTGGGGGGGGGGGGGGGGGGGGCTCAATTTGTTTGGGGCTGAGATTTTATGTTCTTGCATGTAACTTTTTTTTATTTTACTTTTATTTTCCATCACATAGAGGACAATTCTTCTCCAATAAAACATGTTAAAATGTTATCCATTAATTTATTTCTAGCTTCTGTGATCTTCCCCCTGATAGCATGGTCCACTATCTCTCAACAATGACACAAGCTAGAAAGTTGGCCCAGTATTGTAATAATGTGCTATGTAGCCTTGGATGTGAGAAAACTTTACGTTTGTAATGGTTTTTGTTATAAAAAAATTCCTGTACATTTCTAAGAATATTCAGTTTTAGTTAGAGCTGCACGATTAATCGCAGAGAATCATTATAGCGATTCTCCGCCCCCCACGATCTCCATTCCGGATTTGAACGATTCTTATAGGGTTAAAATAACAAATTGTCGGCTTACATTTGAGGAGGTAAAAAGCATGCAGCGATCAATGGTGTCCCCGGGATGCTGGCATCAGTATTGCGGTGTGATGGTGAGGTTGCTGTGGGTTGGCAGTATCGCACTTCTTCCCACAGAGGTCCCGGAAAGCGCACCCTTGCTCCCGCAAGCGTGTACATGAGTTTCTCCTGTAAAAGTATGGCAATGTGAAAATGCTCACCTTTTTAAATACAGTCTCTCTCTAAAAATGTTGGAGAATCGTAATCTTTCTTCTAAGCAAAAGAATCGCGATTCTCATTTTTTCCAGAATCGTGCAGCTCTAGTTCCCTACTCTAGTAGTAAACACATTCCAAAGGAAATCTCTCCTTTATTCTGTGGTACATCTGGAGCTTGGTGTAGAAAGCTGCAGTTTATATTCTTTCTTGTTTTTGGTAGGGCATGCTGTTTTCTTAATGATATAATTTTGGGTTCCTTCTAGAACTCGGGTAACCCTACTAGTGTTCGTTCTCAAAACATTGGCTGGAGATTGGCAAACTCGCAAGAATTGCCAACTCCCGGAAACAAGTTGGAGGCTCACTCTTCAGTTGAAAGTCCATTTGTAAGTGCAGGTAAGAATTCATCTCACTTAAATTTGATCATTTTAGTTTTCTTGTAAGTGTTGGACTTCTCAAGTAATGTAAACATTATCAAAGTCCTTATTGTGTAATCTGACTTTCTTTATCGTACACCACGAGACACAGAGCCTTAAATCATTACATAATGGGTTGTACAGTCACCAGAGGTGATTGGACACTGGCACAACCAATCAGACAGTTCTCCTCCTTCATATAACCCCTCCCATCAGGGAAGTACCTTAGTTTGTTCGCCAGTGTCTAAGGTGTTGAGCGCGAGGAAAATGTGCTGAAGAAACGTTTTTTAGTAACACATTCTAAGCTTGCAGACTCGCGTGACAAATCCGTGCACTCATAGAAAGGTTCCCCAACAGGGCATCAAAGCTGTGGCTGAATAAACTATCACAATGAATTGCACAGCCTTTCCCAATGATAAGTCCCTCCACATTGGGATTGTGGTCTGTACTTTATTTGTATAGAAGGTGCACTTGCGGCTAAAGCAAAATAGTGGAGACAAGTAGTTGTAAGCACTGAAACAGCCAAGACCAGCAGCATAAGCCAAGTAGCATAGGAACGATCTCCGCTCAGGTAGTTCTACAATCATTGATACAAGATGCTTTATATGTTCTCATCTGTGGCATTCCTTACCAACCAGTACTGCCTCACAACCATGCTAAGTCCCAAGTCCTCACAAACAGGATCACTTGTAAGATCCGCTGCCCAGCTAAGTGGCTCCATTAACGCCCTCGCCTGCAACGCTTCCATTCCTTTATTGAGGTTCACTGCCACTGTGCACCTCCTAATGATTCCAGGGCCGAGAGGCAAGGCAGATGTGACATTGGACGTCAGACTTCAGTGACATGCTTTGCCTTCCAGTGAGCTGCTATAAAATGCTACGTCAATAAAAAAAAAAAAAGGCATCCAAGAGGTGCTGGGACTTTGATACGAGTTTAAATTTGGTTCTTAAGTTGACAGCTGATGCAACCACTGCTGGCCAGGGAATCCTAATCCAGCAATTGGCTTCCCTGCACAGATTCAAACCAGAAAGCCTTGTTTTGAGTCCACTCAAGGTTCTCATTTTTAACTGAAGCCCTGATGAAGGGGAGGTTCTTTAATTCCTGAAACGCGGTGGCTGTCTTAACACATCAATTCATTTGAAGTCTTATTTTTTGGTCTGCCACGCCTTCCATTAATGCATGTCTTTTCCTGTTAAAATGCTACATATCTGCATTTTTCCACAGTTCACCTCACCCTCCCGGCTGCCTTGCAGTTTGCCCTGGGAACATAGGGAACAGTGTTCCCCCCAGTGATAGCCCACATTGCTTCAGTGTGGAAAAATGCAAGTCACAGCACTGTGACCGAGCCTATGTACAGTGAGCACTGGAGTTGAATTGAACACTATACCTTCTAGTGTGTTGAACTTTTTCAGTACAGAAAAAGTGGAATAAGGCAAAGTTGGCCTGTGTGCATTCATTTACCTCAAGTGGGAACAACTTTGAATAAATAAATGGCATGCTGATAACGCAACATGCATGAAGTTCATTGACCAGTAAATGTTGTATGTGATTTGAATAAATTCTGCTTGTATCGATACATTCTACAATATGATAATAATACTTGTAGTCATTTGATCCATATAGAGGCTTCAGGTATACAATACACATACTCATTGAGGTTTCGCCATTTAGCTTTGATGTAAATATGGTCTGCCTACAAAATGTATTTGGAGATTGCTACATTACTATTTGTGGGTGCAGCGTGGCTAAGTTTGTGGGCGCACCACTGGTGGGCACAGTGGGGCTGCACTGATGGTTACTGATATGCTTTATGTTAATATTGTTACAAAAATATTAACTTCATTCTGCATAAAACATTTAACAATGTAATTTCATGAGATCATTTATGAGGGTGTGTTTAGGGGCGGACTTGGGGGCAGGGGAGGGTTTGGGTGGGGCAACTGGTGGCGAGTAACCTTCAAGGCCTGGCTAGTGGTTCGTGGCTTCAAATTTTGAGCCGTGTGTGTGTGTGTGTGTGTGTGTATATATAATATATATATATATATATATATATATATATATATATATATATATATATATATATATATATATATATTATATTATATTATATTATTTTTTTACCCCTGGCCCCTTTCAGACAGAGATCCCCCACCGAGCAGATGGATGACGGATCTATGTCCGCTTTGCTATGCAGAGTGGACACAGCCCACTGTTCTCTATAGGACAATAGGATGGAAATGAACTGCGTGTCCATTTCCATCTGATCTGCTGGATGCTACACATGAATGCCGACATCTGCCACTCCATATAGAACAATGGGTGGTCTGATCGGGTCTGCCTGAAAAATGGACTAGCGGATCCTATCAGTTTGCTGGTGTGAAAAGGGGCTTTATGTACATGAAGACAGAAATGATCTAAAAGATCTTGACACTGTTAGACCTCATTTGACCATCTCTTCTAGATGTCTTTTCTCCAGGCAGCAGCAGTTTGGCAGAATAAATGCTTTACATTTGTAAATGTGTCTAGTAGCGGTTTAGGTGCGTCGCATGCTTGGACATTAATTTTGTTTTAATTGACCAAAATAATATTCCGGTGTACAATATATTTCTAAAAACTGCACAATCTTGTTGAAATAGGTAGCCTTTAGATTTTCTATTCTATTTTACATTTCATGCATTGTTTAACAAAACCTTTTAGTTTTTTCTCTCAATGTATTAACTTTTTTTTTTTTTTAATAGGTTCAAAGAAAATAAGCAAATCTGAAGACAACTTACTAACACCCAGAAAATCTGATGACTTAAGCCATCGCATGTCCTGGACAGGACCTCCTCCGTTAAGTGAGGTTTGTGATGATGGAACACCCTTATCAGGATATCTGTATGCTGGAAATTGCTATTCTGAGCCTGTTCTTGTAACTGGGAAACCCCCTGCCATACCCAAAGATATTAACTCCGTCACTGACAACTACAGCAAAGAGAACAACCATAGAGAAGATTCCCTGTGTGTGGATGAGGACTATCAAGCACAGAAAACGGTACGCAGAATTACACAAGCATTTACAGAATCGGGAAGTGATCTGAGTGCATTTGTTTGGTCTTCAGCACAAGAACCATCAGCATTGATTTCAGAGCCACAGACAGAGTCTAAAACTTCAGTCATTGGATCAGTAGTTGACATTAATCAAAAGACCTGCACATCTGAGCCGCAAACTGAGTGCGACACTCTATTCAGGTCAAACAAGGGCTGTTATGGTGTTGCCATTGCCAACGAGACTTCATCCAAAACAAACTATAAAGAACAAACGGTTGTTAAAAAACATTTAGCTTCTGGAGAGGCTCCGGTTGAAAACTTGGTAGTTAATGCACATCAGGATTCACCACAGATCTTATTAAAAATTGTGGAGGACAGCGATGCTGATTCTACAGGCTTGACAGAAGTTTCACAACACAAACTGAAATGTGACATGGATGTGTTTGAATCCAGACGTGGCAACTCCCTGATAAAGTCAGACTCTTCAGTTTCTCAAAAAGCTGTGGGGCTGTTGAAATCGGAAAAGAGTTTATCAATTCCAATCTCTAACCAAGAGAATTGTTCACAAGTTTCTCAGGATATCCGCTCATTACCTGCCCCAGTTCGCAAAAGCAGCAGGGTGTCTGATCACATAATGCACTTCAATAGGCTGTGCCTAAATGATGGCAGTGTCCAAAAATTCAAGTCCCCTATTAAATTGCAGCGTACTCCTGTACGTCAGTCTGTTAGACGTATAAATTCCCTTTCAGAGTTTAAGCGGGATGTGGACAACTTGCGGGCAGCAGAAAGGATGGCTAGCTCACCTATGGTGAAATCAGTCAGTTGTGATGGATCTCTTTCATCAGAGCTTTCCTTAACTCATTCAAGTCACAGACATTATTCTGCAGGTAGTAAGGAGAACTCCACCTCCTGTGAGCATTTATCTACAGTTTCCTTTCGAGGAGTCAATTCTAGGTTTTCCCAGCAGACATTTGCAAATGCACCAACCTCGGTGCCCTCTTCTGTAAACCAAGTAAAGTCTGTATTGGAAGACCGAACAAACCAAGATATCACCAGATCTACATCTACAAAATCTGATCTTTCATTGAATGTTCCAAATAATGCTGTGCGTGTTCTGTCTAATAGACAGCATAACCGTTATAGAGGATCGCCAAAGAACCCAATTGGGAAAGTAACATTTTTGCCAGCTAGTAAGCCTTTAGACTTGTAAAGCTGTGATTCTTGTATAGACTTAGCTTTTTTTAGGCTTTGCCTTTTAATCTTTACTGCTGGAAAAGTGGATTCTGTTTACATGTATGGCAACATGCGAGCCAATGCACCTGAACTATGGTGTATTTTTTTACATCTCTTCCAAAAGCACCTTGCACATGTTTGGAATAGGAAACTAGTTAGTTTTATTTTTTTAATTTAGTTTTAAAGTTTTGATTTTAATGGAGCATTCCTCACAGTGGAACAGCAATGAACTCTGTAATTTCCTTCAAGCAAATCTGCTGTGGATGTTTTGTCTTCTTATGGAACATGGTTGTTGTGTGACTGGACCCTATTTCCTTTTTGCAGAAGATCTGAAATCTAAAGTGGAAACTTGCACTCTGCAACGCTTTTTTTTTTTTTTTTACTGTGTACACGGGTAGTGCAGCTTGAATCTGCCATTTGGGAGGTGTTTGCTATAACAGTATTTTATTAAATGTATTTAATTGTAAATATGCAATTTTCAGGTAGTTCTAGGTATGTAGTATAACGCATGGACTGTTGTACAGTTATGTGTCCTAGTTTCCGATGTATGTTTTCTGGTGGAAGTATAGGTTTTGAAGGTGCTGCAGTCTTTCTAATCTGTATCAGCTTGCCTTGTAAAAAAATGTAAGTGCCTTTTTTTTAAATGGTGCTCTAGTAAGTCTTGGCAGTTTTGTATTCGGTAACGTCAAGATAGGTACCAGTATGCCAAACTATTAAAATACAGCAAGCTGGAACACCAGCTCACCTAACTGGCCCAGGCTACAGCAAAGAGCTGTGACCATATTTCCTAATACAGTTACATTGTAGATTAACTTATTGTAGGTAGGGGAGTGCTTATTTTATTTGCTCATAAAATGTTATTTAATATTTGAGCTCTCAATGTTAAAAGGAGTTGCTCTCAACCTTCTACCAGTGTGTCCCTTAAAAAAATTAAAAATATATAGCAGTAAGCCTGTGGGTGGTCATTAACCCAACCTACCAAGATTGGCACGATGATAAAAAAAATGTACATGTAAGTGTGTGTGTTGATGTCTTGCCCTATGAGGTTGACGTGTGTATTGTAGCTGCAGTGTGACATTTATGCACATTTCACTTGCATGCACTAATGATAGAAAAGCAGAAATCTGGTGTATTATAAATTAAAACATGCAAATACACTGTATTAAATGATGGAGATAACAATATTTGGAGCCCAGCACCATAGGAACAGTAGACCTAATTCATGATTCTTGTGTTCATGTTCAGTTATTGTGCAGCACCCAAAATCTAACAGGACCTTTGAGCCTAGAATCATTTAAATGCTCCACTAGAGAATATGCATAGGACTAAGAATAGTTCAAATTTACAACCCAAACAGCCTGGTTTGTAAATGTTATCGCATGGTCTGGGTAATTTAACAGAATTTGAGCTGACGTTTTTGACATTGTGTGGATTACGGTTCTTGTTTTGTTTTTTGTTCGCTTTTTTTTTTTTTTTAGGATTTCATATATGTCTTAATTATAACTTGAAAATATGGTTATTTCTAACTGGCACATTGCCTAACTGCTTACAAGCAGAAACATGGGATTCTAAACATGACTGTAAATATACAAAATCTATTTAAGTACGTTACTGCAGTTGGATGACTGATCAACATAGTTTATGGTGAGTGATTTGTATGGTCATATTTATTTCTTAATGACTGAACATGTATGTATACATTCCTTCCGCTTTTTTAGATCACAGGTTTATTTGTGATTTAAGTACAACCCCAAATGTATTCTATCAAGGCTTGAATATCGCACTGATCAACATAATGGATTTTAAAGTAGATGTGCACCCTAACACTAAAATCTCTGCATCTACAGTCATCCATGATCTCTAACACTAACCTATCTAACCCTGTAAAGAAGAAATCCGTATACATAACTTTTCTGAATCTGATCCTACACTGAGCTGTCAGCTGCGGCTTTGCGGTGGAGGGGGGTGCAGAGGAAGCAACAAAGGAATCCCCATAGTAAGTCTGTATGGGTGACGTCACTCCCCATTCATTTCACAGCTGTTGTCGGCTGTGTCTTCTGCAGAGCTTCCACTATTAGAGACTGGAGCGTCTTCCAAAAATGTATGTATACTGATTTCTTCTTTACAGGGCTAGATAGGTTAGTGTTAGCTCGTGGATGTCTGTAGATGTTAGGGATTTTAGTGTTGGGCTGTACTTCTTCTACTTTTTAAGTATTGGATATAAAAAAGTCCTTGATGCTTTGTGTTTAGTTATTCTTAAAGTGGCTGTAAATCCTCACATGTACCCAGTAAAGTGACTAGCATTCGTCAATGCACACAAATAAATCAAATCCCTGCAAATCATTCGGACTTGTCCACAATTCAAACTACTTCTGCAGGTTACCACAGCAGCCAAACAAATGGCAAAAGCATGGAAATCTCCTACTTTATGCATTTTAATAGTTAAGAATAAAATTACTCCAGCAATGATACACACTAAAATTGAAGCCTTCAATCGGATATGGTACTTAAGTTTTAGATGCTTTGGAGTCCGTAGATCAAACATCTTCACAATTTTGATGAATCGTTGCTCCTTCCCTGATGGGAACCTTGGCCTTTCGGTTCTGAAAACTTTCCATACTTCTCCTCTCCGGCTGATTTTCTAGGGTCCCCCCCCCCCCCCTCGCCCTTCCTTAGCCCACCTTCCCCCACCTCCCAATTAATATTGGCTTTCTTTCCTCTTTTTTACATACTGCCTACCCTCCTTTTTTTTTTAATACTTATCACCCAACTGCAGACACATTGGACTTTCCCCCACCTACTATATTTTTATTAACTCGTAATGGCTAAGGGCTTCTATCCCATGGGTGTTTGTGTGTTTTTTTTTTTGTACAGTGACATGTTGACTACAGTAGACCACTTTTTAGTCTACAAAAATAATTTGACCCTTGTTTCCCTTTTACCTTGGTATTGACATTTAAGTTATTATAATCGCACTATTTTCCCTTTGCTTCCTCCTCCTGTCGTCTGTTTATTCCTTACACAATTATAAGGTTATAGCAGCATACCAAGGTTCTATTAAGCTATCCCCCTACCTCCTTCGAACATTGTATGGTATGCAAAGTAAACTTGGCGGTCTCACTTTTTTAAAATGTCAATTGTCGTCTGTAGTTCTATTGTACTGTGTATTCATACTCCTATTTGTTATAAATTTTTGTTATGCTCCAACTTGTTTTCGGGAAATCTAAAGTCACAGCCAATGGCTCTGAGCCCTTATTTGGAAAGAAGGGATCCCCCCCCCTTCACACAGCCTGTGAATGTTACCCACAGCTGTGCCTGTTCTCCATACTGAGTGCTGCAGTTCCCTCTCTCGTCGCCATTTTGTCAATTAGTTTCTGGAAAAGCTGCCAGAGGAATACTGATGCCAGAGGAACCAGGCAGCAGAGAGAAATGACACTCAGAGCTTTGGAGATGGACCAGTACTCCAGTATAGAAAGATGAAAAAAAATACCTATATATCCTTCATGTCTGAGGTTTACAACCACTTTAATGCAGCTGGACTATGTTGGGAAGCCATAGAAGATGGGTAACTGTTTTCTAAACACAAGGCTCAGTACACCTTTTTAGGTTTCCTGTTCTCTAGGGCCGTCCCAGGTGCCCAGAAAAAGTAACAATGTGAATAAACCCTTAAATGTCAGTGCTGGGCTATTCAAAGCCATATCTACAATCCCTAAAATCTTTGTTCTTCCATGCTACTGATTTATTTTATGGCTATGGCTTTTAAGATGGAATACATGTTAAAGCTTAATATGGTATGGTTAGTAAATGATGAATCTAAAGCTGTTAATTCTCAGTATTGCAGGATTGTGGGCAGCTTAACAATGTCTGTGTAATGCTGTTGCTGGATCTTTTTAGTAATGGATAAATTGTACTTGTCTAAATTTAAAGTGTGTGTGGTTTTTTTTTTCCTGTGATTATGCAAGGTTTTTCTTTTTCTGGGGGTAAAACATTTGTTTTGTGAGCAAAATTACTTATGCTCTCATAAATGGTTACAGCAAGGAAAGCTAGCTGCAGTTCCATTAAAAAAGTTGTAAAACCTTCTGTGATGCCGCTGCCCCCCTTTTTACTTACCTGAACCCAGTCTTTCAAGCGACGGGGATGAGCACACCAGCTCCAGCCAGTGTCTTGGGGAGATTGATAGCAGCGCAGACATTGGCTCCCGCTGCGGTCAATCACATCCATCGACCTTGATTCCCCCAAGGGAGAGCAGCTCTCCAACGGGGTACTTGAAGAGGAGGAGCCAGGAGTGCCGCTGAGGGACCCCAGAAGAGGAGGATTGGGGCCGGTCTGTGGAAAACCAACTACACAGAGGAGGTAAGTATGACATGTTGTTTTTTTTTGTTTGTTTTGTATTGTTTTTTAAAGAACCTTTTAATACCTAGTGATTTTTTTTTTTTTAGTTTTCACCACTTTTTCCCGAACCATTTGTCAGCTTAAAGACCAGAGGTCTTTTTACAATTTGTCACTGCGCTGCTTTAACTGGCAATTCCGCGGTCATGCAATGTTGTACCTAAACAAAATTTGCGTCCTTTTTCCACAAATAGAGCTTTCTTTTTGGTGGTATTGGATTGCCTCTGCGATGTTTTTTTTTTTTTTTTTTTTTTTTTGTGATTTATAAATGGAAAAAGACTGAAAATATTATTTTTATATATATATATATATAATTAGTACTTCTTTGTTCTTAAACAAAAAATCTAAAACTCAATTTTAGGCCAAAATGTATTCAGGCACATCGCATGTCTTTTGTAAAAAAAAAAAAAAGTCAATAAGCGTATATTAGGTTTGCGCAAAAGTTTTATAGCATCTACAATCTAGGGTACATTTTCTGGAATTTGCATAGCTTTTAGTTTGACTGCCTATCTCCTTTCTTGAGGTTCTAAAATAGCAGAGCAGTACAAAACCCCTCCAAATGACTCCATTTTGGAAAGTAGACACCCCAAGGAAATTGCTGAGTAGGCCTGTTGAGCCCATTGAAATTTTATTTATATATATATATATATATATATATATATATAATTTGTCCCAAGTGATTTGAATGATGGCAAAAAAAAAAATTGTCACTAAATGATGTATTGCGCACACATGGCATGGTTATATGTGGAATTGCACCCCAAAATACATTCTGCTGCTTCTGAGTACAGGGATCCCACACGTTTGGAACTTTTTGGGAGCCTAGTCACATACAGGGCCCCGATAACCAAAACACCACCTTCAGGATTTCTAATGAAGCCAATTTTTTATTTAACTCCTTACTACCTATGAAGGCCATAAGATGGCACAAAACCCCCCAAATTACCCCATTTTGGAAAGTAGACACCCCACATTATTTTCTGAGAGGAATAGTGAGTATTTTTTACAGCTCTCATTTGTTTTTGAAAATGAAGAAAAAAATATTTTTAAAAATTAATTTTTTTCCAATTTTCAAAACTTTGACAAAAATCGAGGTTGGCAAAATACTCCCCATACCTCTTGGGAAACAGCTTTGGGTGTCTATTTTCCGTGGCCGCTGAAACTGTGATAGGCAGTGAAGCGTGAAATCAAAAGAATTACACCCTTAGAGAGCCTGAAGGCGGTGCTTCGGTTTTTGGGATCCTGTACATGGCTAGGCTCCCAAAACGTCTCGCATGTGGTATCCCTATACTCAGGAGAAGCAACAGAATGTATTTTGGGGTGTAATTCCACATATGCCCATGGCATGTTTGAGCAATATATCATTTAGCGACAACTTTATGCACACAAAAAAAAAAAATATTTTTCCCATAACTTGTTTCAAAATTATAAAATATTCCATGAACTTGACATGCCTCTCAGAAAATAGTTTGGGGTGTCTACTTTCCAAAAATGGGGTCATTTGGGGAAGGGGGGGGTTTGAACTGTCCTGTCCTGGAATTTTATTCACAACACATAGAAGCTTATGTCACACATCATCCACTTTTCTAACCACTTGAAGACAAAAGCCCTTTTGACACTTTTTTGTTTAAAGCAAATGCCCTACAGATTAAAAGGGTGGGTGTTGCATTTTTTTTTAAACACAGTGGGGCATATTCACATAGAAATGGATTATCGTAGCGTATCAGAAATACACTACGCCGCCGTTTTTTACCTTGCTCTACGTGGAATTCAGGTAGATTTTCTACGGTAGACGGCGGCGTAGTGTATTTCTCCCGTCGCAATCCATCTGCGCGAGTAGGGGGCGTGAAACATTTAAATTAGGCGCGTTCCCGCGGCGATCGATCTGCGCATGCTCCGTTCGCAAATTTCCCGCCGTGCATTGCGCATTCGCATTCATCATCGTGACGTCATTCGTTGTTTATGTAGCGTACTTTACGGGCGATCCACGTCCCGACGAGTTACGTAAACAAAAAAAAAAAAATTAAATAAATTCGAAGCGGGAACGACGGCCATACTTAACATGGGCTACGTAAAGTTAGAGCAGAAAAAAGCTGCTCTAACATTACGTAGAAAAAAATAGACGAAAACGATTGCGACGCCCGCTCGTATGTTCGTGAATCCCCGTAAAAACACATTTGCATATCCCGACGCATCAAAACGACGCGAACTCCTCCCAGCGGCCGCAAATAGATGGCAGCGTAGATCCGAAGGCTTACGAAGACGTAAGCCTCTCGGATCGAAGCCGGCGTATCATGGTTTGAGGATTCAAACTAGTGATACGCCGCGCGAAATTTGAAATTACTCCTGTCTAACACCAGTTAGACAGGCGTAATTGTTTTGTGAATCTGCCCCAGTATTTGCGCAGTGTTTTTTTTTTAACTTTTTTTGGGGGGGGGGGAACACACTTTTTGTTGCACTAAAAAACACTATTGCCCAAATGTTTGCAGAAATAAAAGTTGATCTTCGGCAGAGCACATGGATCACGGCATGCTTCAAAATTGTGCACAAACGCGACAAACTGCATACATTTTTAAACGCCTTTTACAGGTTACCACTTTAGATTTGCAGAGGAGGTCTACTGCTAAAATCGCTGCCCTCTATCTGACCTTTGCGGTGCTGTCTCGCATGCATGGTGCAATTGCTGTTTACATATGACGCCAGAACGATTCTTGCTTTTGCCTTTATGTGAGAGCATGGGGGGGGGGGCAGGGGTGCATTATTATTTTTTTTTTGTTTTTACTGTTGCTTCCGGTGTGTTTATTTTTTATTTTTTTTATTATTATTTTGTAAATATCCCCTACCTGGTAGTGACAGGCGGTTCTTTTTTTTTCAATTGGGATCCCTAGACCCTAGATCTCCCCTCTGCCCTCAAAGCTTCTGACCACACCAAGATCAATGTGATAAAATGCTTTCTTTCTCGTACATCACGGGACACAGAGCGGCATATTCATTACTATATGGGTTATATGGAGTACCTTCAGGTGTGGACACTGGCAATCTCAAACAGGAAGTCCCCTCCCTATATAACCCCCTCCCCTAGAGGGAGTCCCTCAGTTTTTTCGCCAGTGTCTTAGGTGTTGGTCACGGAATAGCTTTGCTCCACATCCTTGGGATTAAGGGCGGGCTAACCGGATCTGTCCAAGGAGCCTCAGTGCCAAAGTGGACAGTACCCGGGCCCCAAACCGTGGGGTTTTGCCTATAATGCTCCTCTTTGGAGGGCTGGACCCTGGGCCCAGGACTTGGAGTTTGTAAAAACCATAAGTTCCTGTTTGCCAGGGTGCTATATAGGTCCAGGACAGTGGGTACCTTCATAGGACCCCAGGGCCTGAAGGTCTACTACGCTACCCACGGAGATGGGAGAAGATTGGATCGTTTTGCTGGACAAACATCCTGCAGCATGGAGCAGGTAAGAGGGGAGCCTGCGGGACTTGGTTCGACAGCAGGCTCTCCGGGGTAACCTAAAAGGGGGGTAGCCTAAGTATGCTCTGCATTGGCAACCTTGCTCACTATGTCTGAGAAAGACAGGATGACCCCTTTTCCCCCATCACTAGGTTCCCCTGTCTAAGAATGGTGTCGCTAGCTACCTGCTGCTTTCTTCCTAGGACTGGTAAGGATCCCTATGGGGCCTTTTGGAGAGTCCTACCTGGCCGGGGGTTTGAATCTGCCGCCTGATACTGCGGTCCTGGGTCTCCAGCAGCGCGGCTCCTCCATGTTCCTCCTGCTCCGGCATACGCGCGCACGTCTTATAGACGTTTTTCGCGCCGTTCAGAGAGGAGGGCGGGGGGGGGGCGTGCCTGCAGCGTCATACAGGGGTGCGCCTTGTGCTGTTATAGATCAGCAGGCATTGTCAGTGCTCAGTCTGAGGCTGATCTCAGAGGGAGAGGACGCAGAGCGGCAGAACAGTGACTCCCGGTGGCGGAAGAGGGGTAGTACATGCTGGACTTTGTTCCAATGCCTTTTTTGTTAAGCCAAGAAATTCCCCTTTTTGCAGCAGGTTGGAGGCTGGCAAACTAAGTTTGGGGTCACTGTATGTTTGAAAAAAAAAAAGAAAGAGACATATATATTTAAAAGAAAAAAAAAAAAAAGAAACATACGGGGCCCCATCAGTTTTTGGGCATTGGTGATCTATTGTCCCCTAAACTCTAGTTTTGTACTCCTGGCCACTACAGTCTGTTGTTGTTGGCGGAGTCCCTCGATTTTGTATTATGGCTTCCAAAGGTTCGGGGTCAAAGGGTACAAAAAAGACCAAAAAACAAAGGGGTTCCCCCTCTGATTCTGATGATATGCCGATACTTTCCCCTCAACTTATTCCCATAAAGGGCGCCTTGGATGAGCCATTAGGGGGATCTGGTGCGGAGGCTGGCCCAGATCAGCCCAGCCCTGTGTTTATCACAGAGGAGATGCTAGCCGTATCCCTAGGGGGGCTAGAAGAGAGGATAGCAGCATTGATCGCTAGAGCTATTCCTGGCAAGAAACGGGTTAGATCCCCATCACCAAGAGGTGTATCCTCAGATGCTGAGATTCTCTCTCCGGAGGAATTGGAATCGCAGGAGGATCAACTAGACCTGAACCAAGAGGGTTCAGGGATTGAGGGATCTACCTCTGAGGAACCATTTTCAGACTCCCAGACAGAGAGACTGTGGGTACAGTCTTTGACGGACATGGTCCGCTCGGCATTTAGTTTACCATTGCCAGAGCCTCAGGTTCCTCCGGTATCCTCTCTGGGCTCTTTGAAAGCTCCGTTAAGCAACGCAGTTTTTCCGGTCCATCCTCTCTTGGAGGAATTGATCTTTCGGGATTGGGTACGGCCGGACAGGATTTTTCTGCCACCGAAGAGATTTGCGGTCATTTACCCCATGGAGGAAAAATTCTCCAAGAGGTGGAGGCTCCCAGTGGTGGATGCAGCCATCTCATGTGTGAATAAATCACTAACTTGCCCGGTGGAAAACATACATATGTTTAAAGATCCGGTTGATAAACGGTTAGAGACACTTTTAAAAGCATCCTTTGCTACGGCAGGAGCAGTGGTACAGCCAGCTGTGGCTGCAATTGGAGTTTGTCAGGCGTTAAAGGACCAGACAAAAGAAATGTTAAAGGACATGCCTACCCAACAAGCAGAAGAGTTTTCTGACATTCCCAGAGCTCGGTGTTTTGCTGTAGATGCTATAAAAGATTCCATCCAGCAGGCCTCTCGTTTATCACTATTTTTAGTGCACATGAGAAGGCTCTTATGGTTGAAGAACTGGGCGGCGGAGCCCCCATGCAAAAAGCTTCTGGCAGGGTTTCCCTTCCATGGAGGACGACTCTTCGGGGAGGATCTGGATAAATACATTCAGACTATTTCAAGTGGCAAAAGTACCCTTTTACCGGTCAAAAAGACATTCCGGGGTCCTACATTTAAAAGGCAGCTCTTTCCTGTCTCAGGGCCCTCAAATTCCAGGCAGTATCGACGGCCGCCTGCACGATCCAACGTTAACAGTAGATCGCAGGGACAGGCCCCTGGGGGTAAGAGGCCATGGTATCGCAAGCCGACAAAGACAGCCCCTAAGTCTGCCTTATGAAGGGGCGCCCCCACTCTCGCGGGTGGGGGGAAGGCTTTGTTTCTTCTCAGAAGTTTGGGAAGCCAAGATCCCCGACAAATGGGTCCGGGCGTCTGTAACCACAGGCTACAGACTGGAGTTTCTAAAGTGTCCTCCGCCTCATTTTCAAGAGTCAAGGCTACCAAAGGATCCAGCAAGGAAGGCCTCAATGCTGGCAGCTTTGGATCACCTGCTTTGCCAGGACGTAATAATAGAGGTGCCAGCCCAAGAGCAAGGGCTAGGTTTCTATTCCAATCTCTTTGTCATACCAAAGCCCAACGGCGATGTCAGGCCAATCTTGGACCTAAAGAGGTTAAACGGTTACCTAAGGGTTCGTTCCTTCCGGATGGAATCCATCCGGTCAGCAGCCGCCGCGCTTCAGAGGGACGATTTTCTGGCCTCCATAGACATAAAGGATGCTTACCTTCATGTACCAATCTTTCAGTCGCATCAAAGATTTTTACGCTTCGCGGTGGGGCAGCGACACTTCCAATTCAGGGCGCTCCCCTTCGGGCTGGCCACGGCCCCCCGGGTATTCACGAAGATCCTAGCCCTAGTTCTGGCCAATTTAAGGATCCAAGGGGTCACAGTCCTAGCGTACTTGGACGACCTTTTAATCATAGATCACTCACGGCCGTGTCTGCAACAGGCAGTAAACCTCACGGTTCGGTACCTCGAAGGATTCGGCTGGGTCCTAAACCGGGGAAAGTCAGCGTTCCAGCCTACAAAGCAGTTGGAATACCTCGGCATGAGGTTAGACACAGAACAGCAAAGGGTGTTCCTGCCCCTTGTAAAGATCGAGGCTATCAAGGGGTTGGTTCAGTTGGTTCTAAGCAAGAAAAAACCAACTATTCGCCTGTGTATGCGATTACTAGGCAAGCTAGTGGCCACGTTCGAGGCAGTACCATACGCTCAGATCCACACTCGCGTCCTACAGGCAGCCATTCTAGCAGCCTGGGGCAAGAGAGCACATGCCTTAGAGTCCCCTTTGACGCTATCATCAAGGGTCCGACAAAGCCTGGCCTGGTGGTTGAACCCTCAGAATCTTCTAAAGGGAAGATCCTTCAGCCCTGTTGTCTGGAAGGTAGTTACCACAGACGCCAGCCTGGCAGGCTGGGGGGCGGTCTTCGAGGGGTTCTCTCGCCAGGGAACTTGGGTGAAAACAGAGAGGCAGCTCCCCATCAATATCTTGGAGATCAGAGCTGCTCGCCTAGCCCTTCTGGCTTGGACCTCCAGATTACAGGGGTTCCCGGTGAGAATCCAGTCAGACAATGCCACAGCGGTGGCATACATAAACCACCAAAGGGGAACCAGGAGTCAGGCCGCTCAGAGGGAGGTGAGCTTGATTTTTCAGTGGGCAGAGGTTCATGTACCCTGCATTTCGGCGATATTCATTCCCGGAGTGGACAACCTGCAGGCAGACTTCTTAAGTCGCCAGAGTCTGTTGCCAGGGGAGTGGTCTCTGCATCCCCAGGTCTTTCAGACAATCTGCCAGAGGTGGGGAATGCCAGACGTAGATATAATGGCATCCAGGTTCAACAAGAAACTAGACAAGTTCGTGTCTCGAGCAAGGGACCCTATGGCCTGCGGAACCGATGCGTTGGTTTGCCCTTGGCATCAATTCAAACTTCTATATGCATTCCCTCCGCTACAGTTACTTCCTCGCCTGTTGCGCAGGATCAGAGTGGAGCACAAGCCGGTCATTCTAGTAGCTCCAGCTTGGCCCCGGAGGACATGGTACTCACTAGTCCTGAAGATGGCAGTGGGAGACCCTTGGACTCTTCCTCTACGACCAGACCTACTCTCACAAGGCCCGATCCTCCACCCTACATTACAACGTCTAAATTTGACGGCCTGGAGGCTGAATCCCTGATTCTCAGGGGTAGGGGTCTGTCTAGGCAGGTAATTCCTACCCTGATTAGGGCTAGAAAGCCGGCCTCCAGGGTGATTTATTACAGGGTGTGGAGGAACTACGTAGGCTGGTGTGAATCCAAAAGATGGAATTCCCGCAAATATACCATTGATAGGGTGTTAAGTTTTCTCCAACTAGGAGTGGATAAAGGCCTGGCATTAAGCACAATCAAGGGACAGATTTCAGCTCTGTCAGTGTGGTTTCAGAGGCCGCTGGCCACCCACTCGCTGGTAAAGACCTTCATACAGGGGGTCTTGAGTATTAATCCTCCTGTCAAGTCACCAATTTGTCCATGGGACTTAAATCTTGTCCTGTCCACTCTACAGAAACAACCCTTTGAGCCGTTGGCTGAGATTCCTTTAGTCTTACTGACAAGAAAGTTGGTTTTCTTGGTCGCCATAGTTTCGGCCAGGAGAGTGTCCAGAATTAGCAGCCTTATCGTGTAAGGAACCATATCTCGTTCTACATAAGGACAGGGCAGTTCTCCGGCCCCATCCTTCCTTTCTACCAAAGGTTATATCCAATTTTCACTTGAACCAGGATTTGGTACTTCCATCCTTCTTTCCAAAACCCACATCTAGAAAGGAGGGGTTGCTGCATACCTTGGATATTGTCCGGGCCATGAAGGCCTATCTTAAAGCTACAGAAAAGATCCGGAAAACAGATGTGTTGTTCGTTCTACCAGATGGCCCCAAGAAGGGGCAGGCAGCTGCAAAATCCACCATCTCGAGATGGATTAGACAATTAATCATTCAAGCCTACGGTTTGAAGAGGTTGCCTCCTCCTTTGTCGGTAAAGGCCCATTCTACCAGGGCCATGGGCGCCTCCTGGGCAGCACACCATCAGATCTCTATGGCTCAGATATGCAAGGCGGCGACGTGGTCATCAGTCCACACGTTTACAAAGTTTTATCGACTAGACGTGAGAAGGAATGCAGATTCTGCCTTTGGACAGGCAGTACTACAGGCTGCAGTTTAAGATCCTCGGGATCAGAGGCACCCTTGGTTGTAAAAAGAAAAAAAAAAAAAAAAAATTTTTTCTTGACTAAGTTGGAATTATTATTATTATTTGAGTATACCTCTAAATTGAATCCTTCTTTGGAAGATGTCTCCCTCCCCTCATTAAAGCATTGCTTTCGGACATCCCATATAGTAATGAATATGCCGCTCTGTGTCCCGTGATGTACGAGAAAGAAAAAGGGATTTTTAAATACAGCTTACCTGTAAAATCCTTTTCTTGGAGTACATCACGGGACACAGAGCTCCCACCCCTCTTTTGGGGAAACATTTTGGGAGGCATACTGCTTGCTACAAAACTGAGGGACTCCCTCTAGGGGAGGGGGTTATATAGGGAGGGGACTTCCTGTTTGAGATTGCCAGTGTCCACACCTGAAGGTACTCCATATAACCCATATAGTAATGAATATGCCGCTCTGTGTCCCGTGATGTACTCCAAGAAAAGGATTTTACAGGTAAGCTGTATTTAAAAATCCCTTTTTCCCAATGGCGCTGTTTATATCCGGAAAAATCGAAGTTATGAAATGCTCGTAGCTTCCGGGTTTCTTAGGCCATAGAGATCATTGGAGCTGTTCTGGTCTCTTATCAGCTCTATGGTCAGCTGACGAAACCACCCGCTGCATTCTCCTCAGGTTCCCTGTTGGGACAGGATAGCCAGAGACAACCATGGAAGATGGGGGGGGGGGGGGCATTCCCTCCCACTGCTTGTAAAAGCAGTCTGAAGGCGGAATGCTGGCTGAAAAGAATACCAAGATGATGCCTAAAACTGCAGGTGTCATTCTGGTATAACCATTCAAAGTCCAGCAACATACCAGTATGTTGCTGGTCCTTGTTGGGCATATATTGTAATCTTTTATTTTATTTTTTTCATGCGGACTGTTGACTGAACGAAAAAAAGAGCTTGATCGGTGGGTATGCGCACCATTATTGGTATACCTCCTGTCATTCACCCACTTCTAATGATGGGCATATATGCACCATTTTTATATATGCTGAAGGATGGGGGCATTCTCTGGCAAAAGTTAGGAGCAAATTGCTCCCCCCCCCCCCCCTGCTGCCCCCATGCTTCGGCATATCCTTTTTTTTTTTTTTTTTTTTTTTTTAACTGGTGGTGAAATTGCCTCCTACAGCACTGGAGTCATGGCTTTATGTATCGTGGGAGAAAACGCTGTTGATGTCAAGATAAATCTGTGCTGCAGCTAAATGGCGTACCTGAAAACTAAAAAAAAAAAAAATGGTTAATAAAACACCGTAAACGGTAAAGTAAAAAAAAAAATGACATGCCTGAAAAGCAAACATGATAAAACATAATGACAAACATTGCAGAGTAAAGAGCAGAACAATAGAGGGAGAGAACAATAAAACAACTTTTTTTTTATTTATTTTTGCGCAACTGTTCAGTTCCTGCTCGGGTCTCTCAAAATGCGATGGCTTCTTGGGAGACCCTGTGTAAGTGTGTCCTAGTCTGTGAAATGTTGTCCCCTATGCTAAAACTGCACTAGTGTGTGGTAGCGTTCAAAACAAACACCAATGCAAAGACCAGGATTGTCAGGACGGCGTGGACAATAACGGTGTCACGCCTATATCCGTGCTTTCTACAGACACATTTTCTTTTGGAGGGGGGGCTCGTTGGGTAGGGGTACTAGGGAGGACACACGGAAAATGCCTCTCATGCTGCCGTCTTACTGCATATATACTTTGTATAGCACAAAAGCATTCAGCAAAGCCAATTGAAATAAATATACAGACACTTTTTTTTTTTTTTTTGTACCAGCATCTGGCCCTACATACAGTGTCAACAACTGGTCGTTGAGGTCCATCCCTCCCATATTTTGGTTATATTCGTGGACACAGGGTTTCTCCGCAACACCAGTTGCTGTACGAATTTGGACTGTCGTGTCTGCGTGAAGGGAGGACAGAAGGAAAACATTCTCATTATCCCTCCACTTCGCAGCGAGCAAGTTTATTACACCTTGAGCAGGCTCTCTCCCCCAGCCTAAGACTGGAATCTACAAGCCACTGTGGTAAGCCCCGGTGATTAGGTCGCACAGTGCCACATGCTCCAATCTGATGATCAAACAAGTACGCTTGTGTAAAAATTGTCCACATACAAATGTCCAGCCTACATTTGGTTTGATGTGGCCTCCTACTTGGAATTTGCATCTGTGGCCCCCAAAGCTCGAGCGTGTTACGTTCTTTATGCTAGGCTTGTTCAGAAGTCGATGTGCCAGAGCCGCTATGAAGCGGACAGCGCGAAGCGGTGAATTGGTAGGGGTACAATGTAACCATACTCCTTCACATAGGGGGGTCCGGTATCTGGGGGCCCCCCTCGTTAAAGGGGGCTTCTAGATACCATAAGCCCCTGTTCGCAGACCCTGAAAACCACCGGGCAAGGGTTGTCGGGAAGAGGCCCTTGTCCCCATCAACATGGGGTGGGGGACGCAGAGCCCCCCACACCCCAAAGCACCCATCCCCCATGTTGAAGGCATGCGGCCTGGTATGGTTCACTATGGGCTTTTCAGTTCCCTTTTCAACTGAGTTTAGGTGGAATGAATTTGCAGACAAGAGGTCTATCATTGCGCTATGCCAGTGGTGGCCCGCGGAGCCCTCTGATGTGGCCGCGACCGCCTGCTCTGGAATGGCGGGTTGGCAAGCCCAGATCACAAGTTGCTGACCCGCAATACCACAGCATCAGTGTTGTGAATGAAGCTGGTGGTAGAGGAAGAAAGTGGCTGCGGAGCAGAGCCCCATAATAAGTCAATGCTTCCTCTACAGTGCTGGCTTCTGCCACAGGCGGAGTCTATATGGCAAAGTTCAGCTAACCCGCAGGGTAGACAAAGGTGCACTACGCTGCACCCGCAGCGTGGGTAAACCGCAGCACATCAGTGTGAAAGCAGTCTTAGGCCCTTTTCCCACGATCAGCCCGACCAAATGGGGCCCTCAATTTACCTCTATGGAGTGACAGATGTCCATTTATGCTTACCTACCTCCAATCCGAAAAACAGAAGGAAATTCGTCCCTTTCCATCAGGGCGGATAAGAGGGCCTATAGAGTAGCTGTGACCTGTCATCTGCCCACTCCACTTTGTGGCGCACGACAGGGTATAGAGACATAAAAGTTAACTGATTCCTTTTCAAAATGATTAAAAATTGATAAAAAAATCAATCATATAATGTGCCTGCAGGTTAGTTTCACTTTTGAACTGGCTTCATGTTTCTGTGAATTAGAAATAGACACACAGAACAAAAACAAACAAATCCATGGCAGTGTTTTGTTTTTAAAATGAATCTGGTTCAGTAATGACAGCTCAGACCACCGTGAGAAATCTCCCAGCACTGTGGTTATAAGGAAACAGACAAGCTGGAAGTGTGGAGAACAGAGCAGGATTACAGCAACTTGAAAGCAAAAATGAACAATAAGGACATGAAACCAGTACTGCAGTAAGGTAAAGGAAGCTATTTAGCTAAAAAAAAAAAATCCTTTAGTGATCCTTTAAGTGGCCCTCACTCTTCAAAAGGTTGGGCACCCCTGGGCTATGCCATGGCATTGACTTGTATCAGCTAGCAGGGAGCAATCTGATGTTTTGAAAATTACAAGCAAGCAGACCTGCTGCAGCTTTGGATGGGGAATTCTCTAGCCTTCACAGTGCTCTGGTGAATCAGTGGGTTCAATTATTTCAAACTGCCTGGAACCTGAGTCTATCATTTACTCTTGGATGAGTACAGTATTTCTCTTGTGCAATACTTTCCTAGGTTGAGGGACGAATACTGGATTTTCCAGTCTGGGCTGGATCCGCATTAGATCTTGTGGACAATCTTTAATGTGCCACAAAGCGCAGCCTTTGACACTGTAGACCACAAACTGTTACTAACTCGGCTGGCTGAGGTAGCCAGAGTCACAGAAGTTGATCTATCATGGTTCTCCTCCTTTCTGGAAAGCCGTTCACAAACGGTGAAATTAGGACCATTCACTTCTGAAAAACGCACGGTGTCATGCGGAGTCCCTCAAGGATCCCCCTTATCACTGGTGCTCTTCAACATCTATCTTCGTCTGCTCTTTAAAATCATCAGTAGCCAAAAACTACTTTATCATTCATACGCAGACGACGCGCAACTATATTTTCGCATCTGCCATAAAAAGGATCATTATCTCAGTTTAGAAAACTGGATGACCAAGAGTTATCTTAAACTCAACAACTCCAAAACAGAACTTCTTCTGTTTCACGCCAGTCGCAAGAGTCAACTGGCAACTACTTGGAAACCCCCGCCCATTCTGGGCCAGATCATCTCCCCTAGCTCCAAAGTCAAAAGTCTTGGAGTCCTCTTTGACACCTACATGACAATGGATGCACAGAAAGGGTCAGTAGTCAGCGGATCTCACCATCTGCTGCGCCTACTACGCAGACTTATTCCTTTTATCCCCAAAGAAGACGTAGCAGTTGTGGTGGGAACAATTGTGAACTCCAGACTGGACTATGCAAATGCCCTTTACCTCGGACTCCCTAAGTACCAAATCGCTCGTCTGCAAGTCGTTCAGAACACGGCCGCCAGACTTGTGACTGGGAAAAAAACATGGGAATCAATCTCACCGTCGTTGAGATCCCTTCACTGGTTGCCAGTAAAAGACAGAATTGCTTTTAAAACACTGTCTGACTCATCAGTGCATCCATGGGAAGGCCCCGCAATATCTATGCGAAAAGATAGAAGCCCACAAATCCAATCGCGTTCTGCGATCCACCGACCAAAATCTTGTCAAGATAGCCAGATACAAGTCCAAAGGAGAAAGAAGGTTTGCGTTCCAAGGTCCCAGACTATGGAACACTTTACCAACCAGCATTGGGTTGGAGGAAAACCACCTGAGCTTCAGAAGACAGATAAAAACTCTGCTCTTTTGATGACCAGAGAGACAGAAACAACAAGCGACCAGAGGCGATTCAGTTCGCAGGTGCTGCGCTATATAAGTTTCTCATTCATTCACACAAAGCAATGCATGCCTGTGCTTGCCTGACCTGATGTACATTACTTGTATCTTCAAGATTTAGAAGAGCTTTGTCCTTCAATGAACTCAGAGAAAGGGATTTCTCTTGCTTGTTTGCCCCCTCCCCTGGCACTCCCACTTCTAGCTAAGATCATGTGGAGATCTACGAAGATGTCAGACCCCCGCACTTCCCCACAGCCTTCTGGGACACATGGGTCCTAGAAGACTGTGTGACCATTCAAAAGGTGAAGCATGACTCGCCAGCTGTGATGCCGGAAGGCTTCACTGTCGGTTTCCCTTACCTAAGTTGCTTGGCGCATGCACCCGAAGCCAATGAAGGAATGGACTCAGGTGCTGACATTGCTGGATCCCTGGACAGGTAAGTGTCTTTATAAAAAAAAGTCAGCAGCTACAGTATTTGTAGCTGCTAAATGAACTTTGTTTTTGGTGGGGGCGGGGCGACTGGAGCGCCTCTTTAATTCTTGGTCATAAAGTTTTATAGTGCCACCTACAGGCGGGTAGGAGTATATAGGATACTAGGCAGAAGAGAATGGGCAATCCTAGCTGCTATGAACCCACTCTCTGCTATTGGCATGCCATATGGCGTCTGTTTTTGCTCAAGGTATGTGGAGGATAGGGCGCTCTGAATAACAAGAAGACATTAACAAACATTACATGACTGACTCTTGAGATGTGATGCACCACAGCAGCACTTCAGAAGAGGGAAGTGCACACTATAGGAAAAATAAAGCAGAGAGAGAAGGCTCTTCAAAGTGCAGTAATAAAACACTGCTCCTTCTTCAAACCAATGAAGTAATGCAAGGGGGAGGGGTTTATATGATATTGACTGCCCTATCAGATGACAGTCTGCAATGGAATAAAATGCAGTAAAAAAAAAAACTTGCTGCAGTAAAGATACACAAGACATAAGCACTGACTGGGACAGAACTGCAACAAGTAGAACATGGATAAATCAAATGCCAATATTTATACAGAATGTAGACACTCATATGGGATGCAGGGTATGCAACATGGGAATACATGTCAGCAGCACCATAAATAGGGGAAATATGACAACAAATATAATGAAGGTAACTGGACAGATAAAAATGAAATACTGTGCAGCACGGGCCAGAAATTTTCAGCAACATCACAAGTTGGGAAAACCATAAAGGGGGAAAAAAAATGGTCATTGTAGGGCTGCCCCTGCAGGATGGTCTCCCTTTTTTTTTTTATATATACACACAGGTACGTATGCAAAATCCATGGTGCCACTTGGCATAAGTGGGCATATTTGGAGGCTAGTGCAGATGCAGTGGTATGATGCCACTTTATAAAACTATAAAAGAATATGAATTTCCAGCTCCTTTTTCAAGCCTCTGGGGACAAAACCTCCAAGGCATATCCAGTAGGTCTTTCTCTGGCAAAGCTTATGAAATCGTTCGGCCAGAGGGAGGTCCCAAGGAGCAGCCTCAATTACCCAAACATTTAAGTCTTTGGTGGATTTATGGTGGTGTTCCAAGAAATGTCTGAGTACACTATGATGGTCCTTCACCGAAGCGCTTGTGCAGTGTTCAAATTGTTCTACCCACATAAAGGAGCCCACATGGGCAGGATAAGCAATAGATTGCATATTCAGAGGAACAGGTGTAAAATTCCCTAATGGAGTAGGGTTTACCCTTGGCATGGAACTCCTTTTGCCCATGTTGGACAACAGCTGCATGTTTGGCAAAGAGGCTTGTGGCATTGGTACATCCCAGTGATTGCCAGAAAGGTGGGTATGGGGTTTATTGTTAAGCTTACTGGGAGCAAGTTTTCTCTTAATGCTGGATGCTTTTCTGTAGGCAAACTTGGGTTTATCTGGTAACAGGAACTGGAGATGTTAGTCCTGTCTCAGAAGTGGCCAGTGTTTTCTGACAATGTGTTCCATCTGGCTAGGATGGGAGTGAAATCGGGTGATGAAGTGTATTTCAAAAAATGAGGATCAGTAAATTAACATGGTTTTGGGACATTGCCCTTGTATAAGTTGCAAGCAGTGTCAATAATGTCCATGCTCCTTTCTCACGGAATTTGGTTTTAAGGACTTCACTCTAGATGTTGTAGTTGGGGATGAGCCGAACACCCCCCCCCCCCCCCCACGTTTGGTTTGCACCAGATTGTTCGAACAGACCGCCCTTTCGCGCGAACATTTAGAACCCCATTGAAGTCTATGGGACTCGAACGTTCGAATTCAAAAGTGCTCATTTTAAAGCCCAATATTCAAGTTATTGTTGGAAAACGTCTTTGAGAACCCAGGTCTTGCCCCAGGGAACATGTATCAATGGGGAAAAAAAGTTTTTAAAAAGGTATTTTTTTCTGGAGCAGCGATTTTAATGATGCTTAAAGTGAAAAAAAAAATGTTTCCTTTAACCACTTAAGCCCAGGATCAATATGCTGCTAAATGCCCAGAGGTGTTTTTATACAATTTGGCACTGTGTCGCTTTAACAGACAATTGCGCGGTCGTGCGACGTGGCTCCCAAACAAAATTTGTGTCCTTTTCTTTCCACAAATAGAGCTTTCTTTTGATGGTAATTGATTGCCTCTGCGATTTTTTTTATTTTTTGCGCTATAAACAAAAATAGAGCGACATTTTTGAAAAAAACAACAATATTTTTTACTTTTTGTTATAAGAAAAATCGAACAAACTAAATTTTAGTCAAACATTTAGGCCAAAATGTATTCAGCCACATATCTTTAGTAAAAAAAATTGCAATAAAGAAAAAATTAGCTACCTAGCAGCAACAGCGACACTAATACAGCGATCAGAAAAACGATCGCTTAGTGACGCTGGCAATAGGGGGTGAAAGGGTTAACTAGGGCGGTGATCAAGGGGCCTACCCTGGACCTAACACTAACTGCCTGTCACACTGACACTAAATGCAGTGATCAGTAAATATATGATCACTGCAATCAGTGACACTGTGACAGGGGGCTGGGGGGGGGTGATCGGAAGGGGTTAAGTGTGCCTATGTGTGTGGGGTCAGTGTAGTGTTGGTGCGACTTACTTTGATGTCTTCTGTCCTCTCGTTGGATTGAAAATACTGCCGAGAGGAGAGCTGACATCACTTCCTCTGACAGTGTTTACATTATACAGGCAGAGGAAGTCACACGGCGGAGGCTCAGGGGATTGGCTGGGAGCGATCACGAGGGGGAGGACAAAAACGAACAGCCACCTCCTCATCCCGGATCGCTCCCGCAGGTAAGACGCCCGCCGCATGTAGCGGGGTGGATCCCGATTCGACCTGCAAAAAGGCAGGGACGTACATGTACGCCCATCTGCCTGTACGTGCCATTCTGTGGACGTACATATACATGCGGCGGGCGTTAAGTGGTTAAATATCGTACCTGCTGGGTGTCTATAGTAGTGGCAGATTACTCTCAGAAAAAAAATGTAATACTGCTTGCGGCTTTAATGTAATATTTGGTTCCTGCAATATGGATACAAATCATTGAAAAAAATAGCATGAGTTTCCCTGCCACCACCCCCCCAGGTCATTACAAGACCCAGTGCCAATCCTGACCTCCCTGGGGCCCTAAGCAAAATGACATGGCACATTAAAAATGAGAAGCGGGGGGCGCTGACGACAGTGACATGTCACATTTAACCACTTAAGACCCGGACCAATACGCTGGTAAATGACCCAAGGTGTTTTTGCGATTCGGCACTGCGTCGCTTTAACAGACAATTGCGCGGTCGTGCGACGTGGCTCCCAAACAAAATTTGCGTCCTTTTCTTCCCACAAATAGAGCTTTCTTTTGGTGGTATTTGATCACCTCTGCGATTTTTATTTTTTGCGCTATATACAAAAATAGAGCGACATTTTTGAAAAAAAAACACTATTTTTTACTTTTTGTTAAAAAAAAATCAAATAAACTAAATTTTAGTCAAACATTTAGGCCAAAATTTATTTAGCCACATGTCTTTAGTAAAAAAAAAAAATCGCAATAAAAAAAAATAGCTACCTAGCGGGAACAGCGACACTAATACAGCGATCAGAAAAATGATCGCTTAGTGACGCTGGCAATAGGGAGTGAAAGGGTTAACTAGGGCGGTGATCAGGGGGTTAAAACTTTATTAGGGGGGGTGGGGGGGCTATCCTGAACCTAACACTGTTTTTTACAGTGCCTGTCACACTGACACTAAATGCAGTGATTAAATCACTGCATTCAGTAACACTGTGACGGGGGGGTGGGGGGGGGGGGGCGATCACAAGGGGTTAATATGCCTATGTGAGTGTGTCAGTGTTGTGTTGGTGCACACTTACTTGTGATGTCTTCTCTCATCAGCAGCGCTGGGAAACAGCGCTGCGATGAGAGAATACATCATTTCCTCCTTCCTGTGTAAACACAGGAGGAGGAAGTGACAGGCTGGGAGCGATCGCGGGGGGGGGCGGAAAACACGGACATCCGCCCGCAGATCCCGGATCGCTCCCAGAGGTAGGGAGACCCCCGCACGCCGCGGAGGGGGTCCCGATGGGACCCCTGAACCGCACTCAGGCGGGGACGTAAATTTACGCCCTTGTGCCTGTACGAGCCATGTTGTGGCCGTATATGTGCGTGCGGGGGTCTTTAAGTGGTTAAAGAAAGTTGAGAAGTGGGGGGAGGGGGTGTTCTGCTGTCGTAAATGACTCAGCCAGCGAGTTTAGAAGCGGGCTGAGGGGGCGAAAATTACTTCTCACCAGGCGGGCCTCTAGTAATTTTGGGGGCCCTTTGCAGCTTTGCGGGGCCCTAACCGGCTTGTATAGTGAGCCTATAGCGAGGATCGGCCCTGACAAGACCCTTTGGCCCTATATACTTTGAACAGCAGTATACAGGCGGTGC
This sequence comes from Rana kukunoris, assembly GCA_029574335.1. Taxonomy (NCBI): domain Eukaryota; kingdom Metazoa; phylum Chordata; class Amphibia; order Anura; family Ranidae; genus Rana; species Rana kukunoris. Next base: position 60,225,930 of record CM056059.1, read on the forward strand.
AAACAAGACAAGGACTTTAGGTTTGTCAAGTAGAATCTGAACCATGTCATAGTGTAATTGGAGCGCAACAAAGAGCCACATGCAAAGTATTGCATCAAAAATAAAACAGGGGCAGAAAAATTGGGCCTTAGGCACTGGTGGCGGAGCCCAGAAACAAAAATGTTCTTACTAGCTATCAGCAAGATCAGTGAGGAGGAAAATGATATTCCATCAGCATCATAACAGGACAGTCACTCAGCATCAGCATAGGCAGTGTCAAAGGGATCTGACATTTCTAAAAAAAAAATTCAGTTACATCAGCATCAGGTGCTTGGTAGCTGGTGTTGATCCAAGCCTGATTCATTTTGATGAAGGTCAGTTGATCGAAGGAGTCGGTGGAGAGGCACACCCTGTGATCGGTCACAAAGCCTCCAGCAGCACTGAATGTGCATTCTGAAAGAACGCTGGATGCAGGGCAAGCCAGTAGCTCATTTGCGTACTGTGCAAGCTCTGGCCAGTGATCCATCTTCAAGACCCAGTAAGCCAGAGGATTTTCGGTGGGGAAGGTGTCCAAGTCGGATCTTGCCCCTAGGTATTCCCGCACCATGTAAACCAGACACTGGAGATGGTTGCTGGAACCGGTCAGACCTTGGGGCTGCGGACTAAAAAATTGTCTGAACGCATCGGTCAGACGGCCACCACGTAAATTGGGTTTCTTGGGACTGTAAGTGATCCCTTGAAGACTGCTGATGCTGAGTGCTAGGCTCTACCTCCATGCTGCTGATACAATCATCCTTCTCATCCTCTTTCTGTGTGCTAGGTGGGCAAGCAGGACCACTGTCTGGCTAAAGGGGGCCTTGAGAGGTAAGTAAGTCCTCCTCCCTCTGTTCTGCCTCAAGGGCCCTGTCCATTATTCCACGTAGCGTGTGCTCCAACATGTGAATAAGAGGGACAGTCTCACTGATGCATGCACTGTCACTGCTCACCATCCTTGTGGCCTCCTAAAATGGTAACAGGACAGTGCATGCATCCCTGATCAAGGCCCACTGGTGTGGGGGAAAAAACCAAGCTCCCCTGACCCAGTTCTGCTGCCATATTGGCACAGGTACTTATTGATGGCCCTCTGCTGCGTGTGCAGCCGCTGCAGCATGGCCAATGTAGAGTTCCATCTGGTGGGCATGTCACAGATTAGACGGTTCTTGGGTAGGTTGTATTCCCTTTTGGAGGTCTGTCAGCCGAGCAGTGGCATTATATGACCTCCGGAAATGCATACAGACTTTCCTGGCCTGCTTCAGGACATCTTGTAAGCCCGGGTACCTGCCAAAGAACCGCTGCACCACCAAATTCAGGACATGAGCATAACAGGGCACATGGGTCAGTTTTCCCTGTCGCAGGGCAGAGATGAGGTTGGTGCCATTGTCGCTAACCACCATTCCAGGCTTAAGCTGGCGTTGTGTCAACCACCTCTGAGCCTGCCCCTGCAGAGCTGACAAAATCTCGGTCCCAGTGTGGCTCCTGTCTCCCAAGCACACCAGCTCTAGCACCGCATGGCATCTCTTGGCCTGCATTCCTGCGTAGCCCCTCGTACGCCTACGGAGCACGGCTGGTTCAGAGGAGACATCAGCACAGAAGAGGCCACAGAGGAGGAGGGGGTGAAGGAGAGAGGTGTGTCACAACCAGTAGTAGTGTTTTGGAGGCGTGGTGGCGGAACAACCTCCAACACTACTGTACCTTGCCCTGCGTCCTTCCCAGTTGCCAGCAGAGTCACCCAATGCGCCGTGAAAGAGAGGTAACGTCCCTGTCCATGCCTGCTGGACTATCAGTCAGCGGTAAGATGCACCTTACCACTGACCGCCCTGTCCAGCGAGGCATGGACATTGCCTTCCACATGCCGGTAGAGAGCCGTAATCGCCTTCCGTGAGAAAAAGTGGCGTTTGGGTACTTGCCACTGAGGTACCGGACATTCCACAAACTCACGGAAGGGGGCAGAATCTACCAACTGAAAAGGTAGCAGTTGAATGCTAATAATTTCGCTAAGCTAGCATTCAACCGCTGGGCATGTAGATGGCTGGGAGAGTACTTCTTTCAGCGCTGCAGCAGCTGGGGCATGGAAATTGGTCTGGTACTATCAGTAGATTGCCCGCATGTACTACTAGGTTGTAACACACCTATTTCTACACCTTCAGTCCTATCAGTGCAGGCTTAAGAGAGGACTGAGGGTCTAGTGGGGTTGGAGGTCCCAGCTGATGAGGGACAAGGGAGGTCCGCTTTGTTCTTTGGTGTGGGTCTTTCTGGTATGCTTGCCAACGAACTGCATGGCAGGTCAACATATGTCTGGTCAAGCATGTGGTGCCCAAGCGGGTGATGTTTTGGCCACATGAGATACGCTTGAGACAACGGTACGATCTGATGCACATGTCTTAAAAAAAAAAGCCCACACCAAAGAACTTTTGCAGTAACGTTGAGACACAGCAGCGCCCTGCACAGGCGTAGCTCTGCGATGTAATGCAGTTGGTGTGCTGCCCTTAAGCTGGCGCCTGGAGGGCATCCTGCCTCTTTGGAGTTGTGCCTGTGCCTTTTCCTCCTCCTCTCTCCTATCAGGCACCCACGTAGAGTCAGTGACCTCATCATCCCCTCCCTCCCTCCTCATCACTGTCGAAAACCTGGCAGTATGCTCCAGCTGGGGGAACATCACTGCCAGATTGCTGTCCCTCTTGGCCACCCCCTCTCTGGGCTCACATCAATGCCTTCCTCTATCTGTTTTCCATCATTGGAGCCTTCAAAACGCTGCGCATCTTCATGCAGCATGTATCCAACACTGTGTTTAAACAGTTCTGGGGACTCCTCAGGAGGACATCGTGGGACTAGGGAAGGATTGTGTGATGCCATTGTGCAGAGGGAAGAGGACGCCTTGGCATTTGCTTTGCCAGACAAACTAAGCTCAGCCTGGGTGAGAGAGGATGAGGACAGCTTGGTCATCCACTCTATGTTGAGGCTCAACACGGCCAGCTCCCTAAAAGAAGGATGAGCGTGTCAAATGGCCACGTGCTGAAGAGGATGCACCGTGTCCACCACCAGCGTTGCCTCTAGATGCAGAGCCTGCTTGCCCTCGTGACTCTCTGCCTCTCTCTGTTGTCCTTCCAGAGATTTTAATGGCCATTGGCCTGCACAGGACAAAATCAGTACACACACCTCGTACCTTTAGGTACAAACTGGAGAGGACAAGTGCAGTAAAGTCCAAGTAGGTTTAAGTGAAAACTATACAGCACAAGTGCAGTAACACAACTACGTTTAGGTGCAAATAAACAGCAGGAGTGCAGTAACACAAAGGACGTTTAGGTGCTATTAAACAGCAAACGTGCAGTAACAGCAACTGCGTTTAGATGCTATTAAACAGCAAACGTGCAGTAACAGCAAATGTGTTTAGGTGCTATTAAACAGCTTTGATAAGTGAGTACCCTGGATTACGAGCATTCTCCTGGAATGCATTATGCTCATAATCTGAGGTTCCACTATATATATATATATATATATATATATATATATATATATATATATATATAATATATTGTAAGGGGTTAGCTCGGTAGCGGATGGTTTCACTACACACTGAACTATACAGAGAGGCAGCCGAAGATGGTTGAAAACAAAGAGTTTGGTTTATTCTTCCATATTGCTGGAAACAAGTGCAAGCATCCAAACAGCATAAACAAGACAAAACATAAAATAAACCCTGGCCACTTGGGGCGTCTATCTTCACCACACAGGAACCTATCTATGGAGTCTGGCACAGCCTACTGCTGGGCAGACACTGCTGGTCATACAGCAGAGAAACACTAGTCTTTTTGATTTTTTATCACACAGAAAAATCATAAAACCACGCATTAGCTGTCACATATCACAGAGGTGGCATGCTGGGCTAAGTGATTGCAGGATATTGGGAGGTGGGATGGCAGGGTGCTGGGAGTAAGGATTGCTGTGAGCAGGAATGGCAGGGTGCTGGAAGTGAGGATTGCTGGGAGCAGGAATGGCAGTGTGCTGCAAGTGAGGATTGCTGGGAGCAGGAATGGCGGGGTGCTGGAAGTGAGGATTGCTGGGAGCAGGAATGGCAGGGTGCTGGGAGCAGGAATGGCAGGGTGCTGAGAGTGAGGATTGCTGGGAGCAGGAATGACAGGGTGCTGGAAGTGAGGATTGCTGGGAGCAGGAATGGCAGGGTGCTGGAAGTGAGGATTGGTGTCAGCAGGAATGGCAGGGTGCTGGAAGTGAGGATTGCTGGGAGCAGGAATGGCAGGGTGCTGGAAGTGAGGATTGGTGTCAGCAGGAATGGCATGGTGTTGGAAGTGAGGATTGCTGGGAGCAGGAATGGCAGGGTGCTGGAAGTGAGGATTGGTGTCAGCAGGAATGGCAGGGTGCTGGAAGTGAGGATTGCTGGGAGCAGGAATGACAGGGTGCTGGAAGTGAGGATTGCTGGGAGCAGGAATGGCAGGGTGCTGGAAGTGAGGATTGGTGTCAGCAGGAATGGCAGGGTGCTGGAAGTGAGGATTGCTGGGAGCAGGAATGGCAGGGTGCTGGAAGTGAGGATTGGTGTCAGCAGGAATGGCAGGGTGCTGGAAGTGAGGATTGCTGGGAGCAGGAATGGCAGGGTGCTGGAAGTGAGGATTGCTGGGAGCAGGAATGGCAGGGTGCTGGAAGTGAGGATTGCTGGGAGCAGGAATGGCAGGGTGCTGGAAGTGAGGATTGGTGTCAGCAGGAATGGCAGGGTGCTGGAAGTGAGGATTGCTGGGAGCAGGAATGGCAGGGTGCTGGAAGTGAGGATTGCTGGGAGCAGGAATGGCAGGGTGCTGGAAGTGAGGATTGCTGTCAGCAGGAATGGCAGGGTGCTGGAAGTGAGGATTGGTGGGAGCAGGAATGGCAGGGTGCTGGAAGTGAGGATTGGTGTCAGCAGGAATGGCAGGGTGCTGGAAGTGAGGATTGCTGGGAGCAGGAATGGCAGGGTGCTGGAAGTGAGGATTGCTGGGAGCAGGAATGGCAGGGTGGAAGTGAGGATTGCTGGGAGCAGGAATGGCAGGGTGCTGGGAGTGAGGATTGCAGGAGAAGTTTGGTTTGTGGAGAAAGCAGCAACATTGAAGGTATTTTTATTTTGTTTTTGAGCAGCCATTAAAAAGGTCAGGGCAAGCACAAAGGGGGTGGGGTCAGGGGAGGAGCAAAGGGGGCGGCAAAATAAGGTTTCGCCTAGGGTGTCAAAAATCCCTGCACCAGCCCTGAACACGTGCCACTACTATAGACACCCAGCAGGTGTGATATTTAAAGGAACTTTTCATTTTTTTTTTTTCACTTTAAGCATCATTAAAATCGCTGCTCCAGAAAAAACAACCGTTTTCAAAACTTCTTTTTCCATTGATACATGTTCCCTGGGGCATGACCCCGGGTTCTGAAAGACGTTTTCCAACATTAAATTGAATATTGGTCTTTAAAATGATCGTTTTTGAATTCGAACTTTCGAGTCCCATAGACTTCAATGGTACTAAATGTTCGCGCGAACCCGCGGTCTGTTTGAACGTTCTGGTGCGAACCGAACGCGGGTATGTTCGACTCAATATAATATATTGGCAATTAATATCCGCAGCTTAGACTCTGACTACTGACTGCAGTACCCTGCTTTCACAGGAGGCTGAGGCGGCGTACACACGACCGAGGTTCTCGCTGGAAACCAGCGAGAACCTCGCTGGAAGCTGCATTCCAGCGAGGACCTCGGCCGTGTGTACACAGAGCGCTCACCCGCCCGTCGGGAATCCCGTCGAGCGAAAAGAGAGCACGCTCTCTTTTTGCTCGACGGCCCGCCTGGATGAATGGCTGGTTGCCATTCCCGACGGGCGGGTCGCCGATTTCGACGGCCGGCAGAGAACCTCGACGGGCGGAACGATGTGTTCTGCCCGTCGAGGTTCTCTGCCGTGTGTTTTTAACAAATTAAGATCTTTCCAGACTCGCTTGCATAAATCATGCCTACAAATAGATCAAATAGCATTTTTTATTTGTTCTGGTGAACTGTATAACTCCTATAGCGGCTAGCAAGCCTTTAGAATTATGTCTGCGTTTCTTGTATTGAATTAGCTTTGTTTTCCTTTTATCTTTACTGCTGGAAATATGGATTCTGTTTACATGCATGCCAACATGAAAGCCAATGCACCTGAACTGTGGTGTACTGTTAACATCTCTAACCAATCTTGTACATATTCGGAATATAAAATGTAAAACATATTGGAAGAGAGAATTCTGAAATTCAGAAATCGTTTAATCTATTGTTTAGCTACTTTTTATATTTTGATTTAGAAGCTTTTTCTTCTTCCGGACAGCAGCTTAACCTGTAAGCTATAATTTTCTTCTAACACAGCTCTAGATACATAATACTGTACACAGACGTGGTTAATGTGTGACTGGACCATCTGCTCTTGCTGTATACATAAGTAATTCAGCTGGAATTTGCTATTCAGGGGGTCTTGTTTGTTCTGCATTTACTTGAATTGAATGTAGTGTTACTAAACCAAGTACCCTGCATTCACTATATCTGGTCTCCCACAGAATATGGAAATGTGCCGGTAATTTAGTTTAGTAAATATATTATCTCATCGGCAGTTAGAGTAGTCTTGTGACTTCTATCAGTGTCCAGCTAAGCAATGGTTAAAGCTTGTGGGGGGAGTTTTCTGATTGCCCTATGAAACTGCAGGACTCCTGACCCTCTGTCTGGACAGTGCTAATTGGCCCTCTGCTGATCACATGCACCCTTCCAAGGTAAAAAAATAAAAACTCTCTAGCAATACACATCAAACTAAGCATGTGCAGCCTGACTCCATAGACTCTGTTATCAGGAAATTATTAGGGGAAATGGGAGAATGCAGAGGATTAACCCCCTAGGTTCCACAATGAGTCTAACAAGCATCCTTTACTGCATATACAGACTGATTTTACAGTTGTGGGTTTAGTATCACTTTAACTGCAAGTTTACTATTTTTAAACCGTAACTGACTCAAGGTAACATCACACATGGGCTGTTATTGCAGCAAAGTCTCCACTGTACTGGGTACATTATAATGTTAAGGCTATAAAGCCATTCATTTCCTGAAAATCTTGGTAAGGTGGTGCACAGCCATTTTGCTTCTCGTGCCATTATCTTTTGCCACATTTATTATCTCCCTGTTATCAACAAGTTCTCACATTTCTCTAGCATATGGTGCTTTAGAGCTGAATATCTACAATGTGAGATCTTCTAGGGCATATACAACCAATTCTATCTCTCATGACCGCTATTATCATGAGAGTTGGTCTGTGACTTTTGAGGACATGCTTGAGATGAAGCTGTACTCGTGGACATTCAGTATATGTGTGACAGACCTAGCCGGGACAGGGTTTTTTGGAGAGGACTGTGAGGTAGCCTATCCACTGACTATGGACCCTGGCATTTAAGGGAACACTACGCCGTGGAAGGTGTATGCCTGGGGGATCCAGGGAGTGGTCTTGTTACTTTGGCTACAAGTCTATGTCTCCCCAAGACACGCAGACTCTGGGACTCTAAGCCGGGGGTCCACGTTAAGGGCATAGATGCCACATTTCCAGCAAAGAATGCTCCACACTATGGGACTCATAGCAGATGTTGATGTCATCAGCAAACCACCTGTCTGGGGTTGACTGCTATATTGTGTTTATTATAAGTAGGTCTAGTGTGCCCTCTAAGGGTCTTTCACCCATTGTTAATTGTGCAAATTTAATATTGGCAGAGTATTAAAATCATGGGCTGGAAGCTTCTTGTATACAGCTGTCACGGTCTTTACCATGCCAAGCAGACGGCGAGGCGTGGTCGCGCTCCAAGTGGCTCTGGGTGGGATTGAACCCAGGACCTCGCTGTTGCTGCTTCAATACCTTGCCTCTGATCCACTCCTCAGTTTGGGTTTCTGGTTGCTTTCCAGCTAAATTCTGGAATCCTGGACCACGGCTATACGTTGACTACCCTTGTCTAATCCCTATCTGGCCCCCGTGCACGGACTCGCAGCCCAGGTAGTGTCTTACCTCATTACCATGGGCTGTGGGCTGTGTACTGTGAGACCATATGTAGTGAGAGACTTTGAACTAACTGGGTGGAACGGAACAGTGCTTTGAAGTCACACCCATCTTACTCACCTACCAGCAGAAACGGGTTTGCCTGTGTGTGTGTAGGTGTGTGTGTGTGTGTGTCCGGCCGGCACCACAGGTTTAGGGCTGCATTTTTATTGCTTAATTGTATGAATGAATGAATGAATGAAAACTTGTATAGCGCGACACATGCGAACTGAATCGCCTCTGGGCGCTTGTTGTTCCTGTCTCCTTTGGTATCAAAAGAGATGAGTCTTGATCTTTCTCCTGAATGCTAGGTGGTTCTCCTCCAACCGAATGCTGGTTGGTAAAGCGTTCCATAGTCTGGGACCTTGGACCGCGAATCTTCTATCTCCTTTGGACTTATAGTTTGCTTTCGGTATCTGGAGTAGATTTTGATTGGTGGATCGCAGAACGCGATTGGGATTATGAGCTTTTATTTTTTCGCATAGATAATGGGGAGCATTCCCATGGATACATCTATGCGTTAGACAGAGTGCTTTAAAAGTGATTCTGTCTTTTACTGGTAACCAGTGAAGGGATCTCAGTGAAGGTGAGATTGATTCCCAAGGTTTTTTCCCAGTCACAAGTCTAGCGGCCGTGTTTTGAACGACTTGAAGACGAGCGATTTGGTACTTGGGGAGTCCGAGGTAAAGGGCATTTGCATAGTCCAGTCTGGAGTTCGCAATTGCTCCCACCACGACTGCAATGTCTTCCTTGGAAATGAAAGGAATAAGTCTGCGTAGTAGGCGCAGCAGATGGTGAGATCCGCTGACTACTGACCCTATTTGTGCGTCCATTGTCATATAGGAGTCGAATATGACCCCGAGACTTTTGACTTTGGCGCTAGGGGTGATGATTTTGCCCAGAATGGGCGGAGGTGTCCAGGTTGTTGCAGGTTGATTCCTACGCTTGGCGTGAAACAGGAGAAGTTCTGTTTTCGCTCCGTTGAGTTTAAGATAACTCTTTGTCATCCAGTCCTCTATCAAAAAGAGGCATGTCTCTAGATTGAGGTGGTGATCTTTTTTGTTGCAAATGCGGAAATACAGTTGCGTGTCGTCTGCATATGAGTGATAGAGCAGTTTTTGGCTGCTAATGAGATCAAAAAGAGGGCGAAGATAGATGTTGAATAACACCGGCGACAGAGGGGATCCTTGCGGGACTCCGCACGATACTGTGCTTTTCTCAGAAGTGAAAGGTCCTAAATTCACTATTTGAGATCGGTTTTCCAAAAAAGAGGAGAACCAAGATAAACCGCCTTCTGCGACTTTAGCTACTTCAGCTAGCCGAGTCAATAGAAGCTTATGGTCTACTGTGTCGAAGGCTGCACTTAGGTCCAACAGAACCAGAAGACAAGATTCTCCTTCGTCTGCGGCCTCGAGAGCATCGTCCAATATCTTGAGCAGTGCTGTTTCCGTCCCGTGTCCGGGGCGGAATCCCGATTGAAATGGATCAAGTAGGTTGTGGGTATCTAGATGCTGTTGCAGCTGTAGTACCACTGCTTTCTCCATGACCTTGGAGAGAGCGTTTAGGCCTGTTATGGGACGGCGGTGAAGTGGATCCTTGGGGTCCAGGGTGGGTTTCTTCAAGATGGGTCGAATTATGCCCTCCTTCAACTTGGAGGGCACTATGCCCTCACTGAAAGACTGGTTAATAAGCTGCGTGATAGGAGGTGCAAGGATGTCGGCGCATTCCTTCAGCAGTTTAGTGGGGATGATATCATTCGGCGCAGTGCTGTTACGCAGAGTTCCGATGATCTTTTTAGTGGCATTGATAGAGATGGGTTCCAGCGTGAACTTACCTGGTTGTGGTGAATTACTGCAGGTGTAGTGTAAATAATTACGGGGGGGGGGGCTACGGGGGGAATTGTTTTGCTGAATGCTTTGCCGGATTCCCTCGATTTTATTAATGAAGTAATCCGATAATTCATCGCAAAATTCTTGTGTCGGAATTGGGGGCTTCAAGACATCCTGGATTCATGGTCTGAGAGACCAGCTTAAAGAGTTCGCAGGGGCGGTTGAGGGCGCTGTTGATAGCCTGAGAAAAATATTTTTTCTTGGCTTCGAAGATTTCTTTTGTGGTATTTTCTTGTTATTGCCTTGTAGATGGAAAGGTTCTCATCTGAAGAGATTCTTTTCCATGCGGCTTCTGCCCTTCTGCGCTCTTGCTTCAGTACCGCCAGCTGGTTGTTGAACCAGCTGGAGTTATTTTTCCGGATATAGGTTTTACGTTTCGGCGCTATTATGTCAGCTGACTGTAATAGGGCTGTATTTATGTCATCCAGTGTTTCTTCAGCCGTTTGATGCGGCTGAATTTTTATAATTTTTTTCCTTACCGTGGCTTTGAAGAATTCCGAGTGGAGCTTCTTCTGGCATCTAGTCCAGTGTGTTGTCACTGGATTAGATGTTTTAGTTAAGGAGGGGAATTCGGAAATAATGAATATAATTGCATGGTGATCTGTCCATGGCAATGGTTCATTTCCCAAGATTTTTATTTCCAGATCTTGTCTGAAAATAAGATTGAGCGTGTGACCTGAGGCATGTGTGGGCCCACATACTAGTTGTTGAAGGCCTAATCCTTCCAGGTGGTCAATGCAGGCGTCGGCAACGGGGTCTTGTGGGGAGTTGGCCCAGAGGTTGAAATCCCCGAGCAGCAAAAGGTGTTTGCTGTTCAGGGTATAGGTGGAGATAAAGTCCGTCAATGATGGGAGAAGCTGCGATTTTGGGCCGGGTGGTTGTTAGATTTTAAATTTATAAGATTTTATGTGATAAACGTTTCTGAATCATTTGGTTTAAACAAGGTCACTTGAGGACAGACAAGGTCAGTGATAGGACACTACATCTGTGTAGGTTACATGTATTTTTGGAGTTCTACGTACAGAAGGTGGGCGGAGAAGTATTTCTTAATATACACAAGGGGGTGTTACATTTGAGGCAGAAACTTGTCACCTTTCTTGGAGCTATTCCAAAAAGAAATTGTGCTGAGCATGGCTTAAAAACAGTATAAGAACACATGTGATGTGCATAGCTAGGTAGGGAAGCTCTGGGGCCTTAGGGTCACCGGCCAGAGAGATGAGGGACCTCAGGGTCACCCGACCCGACGGGGGAAGGGGCTCTATCCAGCAGAGAAGATGTACCATCTAATTCCTGTTTCTGAAGTACCATCCTGCCATGTTTTACCAGCTGCTAAGATGTAAGCATTGACTGTTGGCTTGTCCTGTCTTGAAGAATAAGAATAAAACATCGTATTATGAAGAAATCCTAAGTCTGTATATTGGGAACCAAAGCGCCTGTGGCAGAAGGAGAGTTTTTGACATATCGCATGACACGTGTTAGAGGACAGTCCTCTGTCTATCAAAATATCTTCTCTCCAAACAACTTTTTACAGTGGTCTGTAGCAGAGTAGAATCCGGACTGTCTCCTGGGAGTTTGCTTGCAGTTGCAGAGTAAGGGTTTCCATGAATGGAAGAGGGTTTTGACGGACTGGTTTAGTGATCGCAAGATGAGTCTTATGGATCACCGCCAGTCCTCCTCCTCTTTGCCCTATTCTGTTTTCCGTTATAATACGGTAGTTTTCTGGCACCAATTCTCCTAGAATGGTGTTACAGTCAGCTGTGAGCCAGCTCTCTGTAATGAAGAGGCAGTCTAAATCGTATTGTAGGAGGAAATCATGGATTTCTAGTCGGTGTTTTACTGCCGATCTTGTGTTGATCAGAGCACATAATATGTGCTTAGGCTGGGGCAAACGGCTGAGATTTTTGATAGTCGATCGTCGATCGATTCTCAGAAGTCGCTCAGTTCGAAGGACTTTTTTAGTGATGGCTGGTAGTATAGCGGCAAATCGCCTCAGCTGCCAAATGGTCTCTGCCGAGTATTGCAGATTAACCATAGTCGCCAAACACCAGAGGGGGGGGGGGGGGCAACAAGGATTAACTAAATCCTCTATCCTGAGTTGGTCCAGAGGAAGGCAAAAAAAACCTGACCGTGCTACGCCAATATGCTATGGCAGGGAAAAAAATTCCTTCCTGACCCCTAGATAGGCGATCGGGTGAACCCTGGATCAAGTAGTAGTGGTGATTGAGAACGGGGAGATGGGGCTGGGTGTAGCAGGATAGCCACCGATCAGGCAGCAGGATCCAGGCTGGTGGACTCCCAGATTGGGTGGATCGGTGCTGCCGTGGGGGCCTGGATCGATGGACAAGGGGTGGATGGTAGTTTCCAGAGGTATGGGGGGGTTTTCTGGGTCGATTAGGGCGTTTGTGACAGCTGCCGGGGGTGAGAAGCGGCGCGCCGCTAGGTCGCGGTTGAAGCCGCGGCCTTTCCTAGATCGCGGCTGCCGCGATTGTTCACCGGCCGGCGCGGAGGTGATAAAAGACGCCCGAAACGACCGAAATTGTGGCTGACAGGTGGTGGATAGGTGGCTTGATAGGTGGTAGTGTGGGGGTATAGGAAGGGAGGTATGGAGAGGGGGAGAGCCGAGGCTTTGAGTGAGCTGCAGCGGCTAGTCCTGAAAAGGACGGCCGTCTGAAGCCTCCGAGAAGGGCTTACCTGCTGGTTCCCTAGGAGAGGGGGTGAAGGAGGAATCCGGGGGGAGGCAGATGGTAGAAGCTGGAGCTGGAGCAGGGAGCAGGAAAAATTTTTCCTACCTATCCAGGAGATATGGGCCACACGTCCTACTCCTAGGAACGTGCGCCTGTAGCTACTATCTCCTGGTTCTGGCCCTAGGAGAGAGAGAGCTGACACGTCCAGCAATAGACACCTAAACGTGAGAACAGCACTGTGTAAGTTTAAGTGTGTTTTACTTTTTTTCCAATACATTTGCCAAGCAGACGGCGAGGCGTGGTCGCGCTCCAAGTGGCTCTGGGTGGGATTGAACCCAGGACCTCGCCGTTGCTGCTTCAATACCTTGCCTCTGAGCCACTCCTCAGTTTGGGTTTCTGCTTGCTTTCCAGCTAAGGTGGTTATAAATGTGCTGATCACCTTTAGTTGGATCTCATTGCAATCTGCACCTGACTATCCTGGTCCAGCTGAGGCAGGTTACCCAATTAACCAGGGTATAAAGCCCTGCCTCACTCTGAGAGCCTTGTCAGTTCATTGTTATCTGATCTTCCTGTCTGTGCCAATGGTTCCTGTATTGATCTTCAGCTGCAAGACTGACCCTGGCTTCTGACCTTTGGCTTATGTACCTTGGATTTCTGCGGTCTCCTGTCCTTTGACCCCGGCCTGTACCTTCGGACTTCCTCTGCCGTCTCCAGCCCTTGACCTACGGCTTGTGCCCTGCATCTGCTACCCTCAGTCTGCTCCCTTCTGAACCGTGTACTGGGACTGTGCCCTGTCTGCTCAGCTATAGGACTGACCCCGGCTTCTGACCCTACTCTAAATTCTGGAATCCTGGACCACGGCTATACGTTGACTACCCTTGTCTAATCCCTATCTGGCCCCCGTGCACGGACTCACAGCCCAGGTAGTGTCTTACCTCATTACCGTGGGCTCTGGGTACCTGTAAGGGTGAGCTTACAAGTCTGCAAAATGGACTCCACTCAAGGTAAGCCCTCACAACAGCAGAACACTTTTACTTTTATGGAGCATATCTTTATCATGGCTTTACATCATTCAGACAGAAAACAGGAAGCTGGAATATACAAGAATGTATAACACAATAAGGATGGTACTTCCTCTGATTACCTTACCACAGATAACACACTATTATGCTACTGCACCACCTGCTGGTAGATGGGTATAATGCATATACACAGTCACAGTATGTAAGCAGATTGCTGTTGTTCTTCTAACAATTAACTTGCCTTTTTTCTGTCTGCTTAACAAACCAGTGTGTTTATACTTGTAATAATGTGTTTTGTCCAATACACTGTATTGAGTAATTGTAGAAGTCAGCAAGTCTGAGCTGGAATGAAACCTCTGAGTCATCCAGGTGGCTAATTAACCTAATGTTTATAGTATATGTCTTTTTGTTCTAATTATATTTCTGTTTGCAGTTTGTATTGTGAGGGTAATATGATCCGGAGGGGGATACATTTTGTGTGAGTTTGTTCAAATAAATGTATTCCAGCTTTACAGCCAAATGAGTCCTAGCGAAATGTGCGACTGGGTTCCCTTACAATATGGGTCTGGGTCAACAGGCTTTGTGCTTGTGTTGATGCCATCTATTTGACGTCAGTCTGAGATCATTCAGAAATTCACAGGTCAAATGGACCCATTAGTGAAAACACCTGCAATGTGTCTAATATATTTAATTCCCATGATTGTCAGCTGCATCTAATGGACATAATGTTGTTTTTTTTTTTCTGAAATCTGTTGCACCTCATTTAGGAAAGTAGCACATTATGGCCACTAATGGAGCTAATGATCATTGGACAAACCTATTCGACATATCATGTGATTACTTGTGACAGCTGTGCAAATGCTGTGATGTTCGCATTTTTTTTTTTTTGTTAAACAGACCCTAGTTTCCTCCTCTTCTATTTAGGATCTCTTGAAAATATCAGGCTTAAAGTACTAACAGTGCTTTTGTGGAGAACATTGTTCTTCATACAGGAAAACTATGTTCTATTTAAAGCTGACATTACATTTTTTCTCCTAAAATTCTGTTACATAGGTACTAAAATGTTTCATGTTCTAGAGGAAATTGTACATGCTATTCGTGTAGTTTAAATGTAGAGGAAGTGTTGGCACAAGTTCGTTTTTGCACTGAATAACTAAATGATTATTTACCAGTTAAAGTGTTTCCAAACCCACAACAGTAAAATCAGTCTGTATAATGCAGTAAAGTATGCTTGTTATATCCATAGTTTGGTATGTGTCGCTAGAGAGTTTTTTTTTTCCCGGGAGAGTGCATGTGATCAGCACAGGGCCAATTAGCACTGTCCAGAGAGAGGGTCAGGGGTTCTGCAGTCTGATAGGACAGTCAGATTAGAATGAAAAGCTTTAACCAGACACTGATAGAAGTCACAAGACTGCTCTAACTGCTGATAAAAAACGGTATTTAGCAGATTATATTTTACTAAAACTATTGTATTTTCATGCTCTGTGTACTGTGAGACCATATGTAGTGAGAGACTTTGAACTAACTGGGTGGAACGGAACGGCGCTTTGACGTCACACCCATCTTACTCACCTACCAGCAGAAACGGGTTTGCCTGTGTGCGTCCGGCCGGCACCACAGCTTTAAGGCTGCGTTTTTATTGCTTAATTGTAAGTGTGTTTTACTTTTTTCCAATACATTTTATAACTGTTTTACACTATGGAAGCAATAGGTTTTTTTGGCATGGTACCTGAAACTGGGATGTATTGAGCAAATCTGGAAGTGTGCTGACCTGGACTACATACACTTGGGTTTCGGCTGGACCAGATTGGGCTATTTAGTTCAAAGTCTCTCCTGATCCTCTGTAGTGGGGGGGGGGGGGGTCATGGAGATCTGGTAAGCAGGCATTTCTTTCAAATCGGTGGTGGATCTCACAAGGCTGTTTTCATAACGAGAGAACTTTAATTTATGGAGGAATTGATAAGAGACTTTTTATGCACGGGTGTTTCAAGTTTCTTCCCAACTTATTTCACCAGTTCATAAACTTTCTTTTTTTTTTGTAATTCCTTTATTGACCAAAGAAAGTTACATATAACAGTCAAAGAAACCAAAATACACAGTATGTCCATTAAGTAACATTTAGGCTCTCAGAAGTCCTAAAGCAACAGGCCCAACGCTGCACAGAATACATGGACTTAGTAACGACAAACATAGGGATATTGCTCAGTGCATCACGCTGGAACAACTATCAAAATTTCCTATACGTGGTCGAGGCAGTTTTGCTTAAAAGACAAAGAAAAGTGAGACATACTGATTATACAACAAATGGTAGCAGGGAGTAACTTGGTTTGGGATTTTCCAGTAAAACTTAGGCCGTGTACACACGAGGAGATTTATCCGATGAAAACGATCTGACAGACCATTTTCATCGGACATGTCTGCTGGGCTATTTTGGTTTGATCAGTGTACACACGATCAAACCAAAATCCCCGCGGACAGACAGCGCGGTGACGTGGCGGTGACGTTGACACCACCACGTCACCGAACCAGGAAGTAAAATACTTCCACGCATGCGTCGAATCCATTTGACGCATGCGGGGGATTTTTGTCCGCTGGTTAGGCGTACTAACCAGCGGACATGTCGGACAGACGGCTTTCCAGCAGACAAGTTTTAAAGCATGCTTTAAAACTTTTGTCTGTTGGAAACTGTCTGTTAGCCCGTACAGACGATCAAATCTGTCTGCTGAAACTGGTCTGCGGACCAGTTTCAGCAGATATATTCGATCGTGTGTACGCGGCCTTAGGCCGTGTACACACGGCAGAGAACCTCGACGGGCAGAACACATCGTTCCGCCCGTCGAGGTTCTCTGCCGGCCGTCGAAATCGGCGACCCGCCCGTCGGGAATGGCAACCAGCCATTCATCCAGGCGGGCCGTCGAGCAAATAGAGAGCGTGCTCTCTATTTCTGCTCGACGAGCTTCCCGACGAGAAGCTCGCCGAGAGCGTACACACGGCCGAGGTCCTCGCTGGAATGCAGCTTCCAGCGAGGTTCTCGCTGGTTTCCAGAGGTGAGTAAAACCTTCCTTGGGCCTAGTGCGCCCGGGGATGGGACCAGTTCATAGACTTTAATTTAGTTGTGTGTTTTTATTTTGGTTTATTGCATTTGCCGATTGATTCATTTTATGTGGTAACAGGTGGAATTAACTTTTCACTTTTTATCTGATCACAATATTCATGTATCCGTTGTGTTTTTCATATACTCACATGTATTAATTGATATTATGGTTCTATGCACCTTCTTGTGCTACCGTTTTGAAGTTGGCGCAACCTATATTTTTTCCGTATTTGTTCACTGTTTTTTCAGCATGTTTGCAGCTTTCTTATCATTTTTTTTTCACCATTTACTTTGGGATTTTTAAACACGTTTTTTTTTAAGGCAGTTTCTTTCCCAATTTTCCATAACAAAATATTGCCTAGGTGAGATGTGTTTACTTTCACTCAGATAAAAAATGCTATGCACCCTTTCGGGGTGCACATAAGAATCAGAATTAGTCCACAGAGCAATGGAAGAAGGTGGCATGGTCTGTTGAATTTAAGAATGGTTTAAGGAGCACAACAATGGGTTTGAGGTGTTGACTTGCTCTCCAGATCTCACTCACTTTCCTCCCATCTCCTGTTGGAGTGGGAGGCTATTTTGATATCTGGCTATATTTGATCCTGGATTCCCCACTGTAATATTGGCTCCTCTCTTGATAGAACTGGGTCTTTAGGAGTGTTGGGATCTTCGTTGGTTTTCTTTGGCTGCTGATCCAAATGGTGGTTAATCTCATTCCACCCCCCATGGTTTTGGAGCCTTTTCCCCCCTGCCTTGGAGAAGTCTCATGAGCATTGGGAAGCGTCACCCGGTTTGGCCCCCCCTGGTCTTGGTGCACTTATAGCCCCCCCAGGGATTACCCAGGTGCTCCTGATCTGGGAGAAGAAAAAACCTTACTGCTTACTTTCCCTGAAGAAGGATGTAGAAGTAACATTTGAAACGCGTCGGAAACGACCATCCATACCCTTAGCCTTGTCCTGGGGTATATGATGATCTTTAGCAGTATTACTGTTTCTAAACTTGATCTGTATATCAATACGTCACTGTGAATTTTATATATATAATTTTTTGATATTTTGTAATAAATTTATATATTTTTGTGACCTAGTTGTCATCACTACTTATGGTTGCCCAGAAAATCCCACCTTACTAGAGGTATTCATCATTTCGATTTGATCTTGGGATGTTGGCAACAGCATGCCCTTATACATGAGCCTAATTGTTTTCATGCTCTCCAGATCTCAATCCAATTGAGTATCTAAGGGATGAGCTGAAAATAAAAGCCTGATTCATGGATGCCCCATCTTCTCTTCTCATTGTAATTTAAAGTGGTTATAAAGCCTAAACATTTTTTACTGTAATGCATTCCTTGCTCCAAGTGATCTCTGAGTATTTCAGAGTCTCTCTGGTGCCCCCCCCCCCCTTCCGGCCACATGCTCTACTGCATACAATAGAAGTCAATGTGGAATGAATTATCTGTTTCCATTGACTTCTATGGGGAAACTCACTTTGATATGCGAGTGCTTTGGATTACAAGCATTGTCCTGGAACGGATTATGCTTGTAATCCAAGGTTCCACTGTATAACTAGATGCAGAAATTCACAATTTTATAGTAAGAATTATGTAGTCCTTGAAAATAGTCACTATTTTCATATCCTGTGAAAATAGAATTGGGGTACTTAACTGCAGATTCTAGTATTTAATTGTTATTGCCAGGAACTCGGCAATGGTAATTTTTGCAACAGCGCTTTTGGTGCTGAAAACAAAGCAGTAAAATTGTCCTTTTGTGTACTTTAATCCCCAACTCTTAAGCTGAGCCCAATACCTAGAAGAAAAACTGGCGGCACTGGCACACTACAGCTAACAATTGAATGTTTCCATTTGGCTATAGAGGTCAATTTCCACCTAAATATACCCTGGGTATTACAGGATGTTAAAAGAATATGTGAGGTATGAAGAAATAACAGGACTGGCTGAATGGAATTATAAAACCTTTTGTAGGGTAAGACCTGTGCACAGGATCACAGCACACAGTTTCATTTTATGCCATCAATAACAATACAAACAATAGTTATTTTTAATAATCCAATATAGACTTACTTGAAACATTTTCTTTCATGTTGTGAGCGCTGCTGTCTGCTGGCCATCTCTTTCCACAACTTCCTGGATTCCCTGTATGCTTTGCAGCTTCTCATCCGATGTTTAAAGTGATAGTAAAGGTTTCTTTTTTTAAATGATAAACATGCTATACTTATCTACTCTGTGCGATGGTTTTGCACACATCAGTCCTGATCCTCCTCTTCTTAGGTCCCCTGCTGGTGCTCTGGGCTTCTTCTCTTCTGCATCTGCCACCATAGGAAGCCACTTTCTATAGTGACACACATCTGGGCTCGATCCCAAGCCAGGCTATGGGGTCAATTTTGCACGTTATTGAAGCTAGTTCAATTCACTAAACGATTTAACGCTTTGAAAAATCATCAAATAACGTTTCACTACACAGAACCAATATTTTAAGGTGTGGATCCTTATTAAAGAGTCAAATCGTTATTTTAAAGAGTCAAATCGTTAAATATGTACAGAAGTGCAATTCACAAAGATTTTTTTTACAGTTCGATCGTTAAGCAATCGTTAAATTAACACCTCCCTCAGGGTGGCGTTATGACATTTCCCAGGCGATATTTTGTTGTTAGAGGAAGCTTTTGGCGATTTTTGTAGTGTAGTGAAGTTTTTAGTAGTGTTGGGCAAGATAGAACCGTGCTCTATTTGAACTTTAAATTATCCAGAGGCGAAGAAGAACATCATGTTAGAATGTTGTTCAGATTTATAAACGTGTATTCCGTTCACATACTATTTTGGATGACTTTTCTGAAACCCAGGTGATAGCTAAATTCCGATTATCATCTCCCATGATTTATTCTCTGTATGAGGAAATACACATGGCTTTAGAAAAGCACACACTAGAAGTTTTGCACATCACATGCTCAATCTCCATGTGTATTGCTTGTGTCTCTCTCTCTCTCTCTCTCTCTCTGTATCTGCTCTTTTCCACATGCAGCTGTTCTCCTCCCCTTCTGCTCCCAGAATGCATCTCTCCAGCATTATTTTACGATCTTAAGTGTTATTTTAACGTCCCAAATCTTAATAATAACGTCTGAGTAGTTAGCATAACGATTGGATAAAGAGTCAGTTGAAAACATAACGACTATGTTGAATAACGATTATAGCTTTCGTGAATACCATGTTTGCTAGCGTTAAATAAGGAGTGCTAATTTAACCACTGAAGAAAACCAATAACGTTTCTCTTTGTGAATTGACCTCTATGGGCCAGATTCAGGTAGAGTTAGGCTGGAGTATCCATTGATCCGCCAGCCTAACTGTCACTTTAAGCCGGCGTTTTTGTTTTCTGTAACCAGAAAACAAGAAACGCCAGGTTGGAGTTCCGATGCGATCGGCGCAATTGAATTTCGCCATCGCATCGTTACTTCAACTTAAAAATGGCGCCGGGGGCGTTCCCGCTGATTAACGCTGAAAAAATATGTTAATCAGCGGGAGTCGGAAATTCACGATCTTTTTCGGGCGCGACGCAGTGACTTTACGACGTTTCCGTAAGCGATACGCGACGTAAAGATAAAGCAGCCCCCTAGTGGAGTATCCTATGTTAAGTCTAGGCGTCGTCATCGCGTCGCTTGCGTAAAACGTTCATGAATGGGGATGTGACGTCATTGACGTTCACTGACAGAATTTGGAGCATGCGCACTGGGATGCATTGACACTCGACGCATGCGCAGTACGTTTGCCGCGGGATCGCGCATAGTTTAAATATTACACGCCCCGTACCCGCCCAATTTGAATTCCGCCGGCTCATTTGCGATGCGCTGCCGCAACTTTAGGAGCAAGTGCTTCATGAATAACAGCACTTGCTCCTAAAATTTCGGCAGAGTAACGTAAATGAGAAGCGTTACTCCAGAGCAAAGATGCTCTCATCTACCTGAATCTGGCCCTATGTGTGTTTTCTAAAGACTACATATCCCATGGTACCTTGCTGCCTACAAGCAGTGATTGTTAGACTGACTCCACCTCCAGAAACTCTCCCTCTCTGCACCTCTGTAAATATGTTACACAACAGTGCCAACTGTGACCAAAAACAGCCACTCAAGGCTCTAGCTATGTCCTCTCCTGTGCTACACCACTGGGAGTGCTGACAAAGACAGAGCTCACTCCAGCTCAAGGAATGCAACTAAGTGCACTGCACATCATTGCAAGACCCTGTGAAAGTCTGCATGACACCCTTAAACCGGGCTCAAGCCACTCCCAACGCATTTTTCTCTGTCCCCCAGAGGTAATCCGGGAGCAGAACGAAACACATTGGGGGGTATAACTTGGCGGGAGCACAGGCTGAGGGTGTTATTTACACTTTCTCAGGGTCTTGCAACAATGTGCGGCGCATAAGACTTTTTTTTTGCTCTTACTTGCACAACAGTGCCAACTCACAGGGCACAGGAAATATATGTCACAGAATTCAAAGAAGTAAACATGTGAGGATCTTCACAAAGTAAGTGCATAGGGTGCTGGTTAACCTTTTCATCTTTTGTGAAAAAAATTACTTACACTTTAAATATATGTTAAACTGGAGTTTTACTTTAAAATCTCCCATGCAGGTCTAGACCTAGGACTCATTTACACCACATTCCTCACATTCATGGTGCAGTTACACATGAGCGTTTACGTACCTTTGTAAAGTGTTTGGAGCCTTTTGTCGGTTTTCAGTTTGTTTGTGCTGTGTTTTTTAAGCATCCTTAATGCTTTTTTATTTCATAAATTGCAATTGTTGTGTTCCAACATGTTTACATGCAAAGAAAAAAATGCAGCATGGTGTACTTTTTTAAATGCTCAAAGTGTGGCAATGGTGTGCATTAGGCTCATTGGAATACATAAATTTCTCTTGCATATGCATTCCTACTGCATTTACAAACCCGTTTGACTGCATCTGGTATAAACAAGCCTGTAATTGATTTCTGAAAGGAACAAATGTTTCTTGGATACAGTCACTATATTAAAATAAATGGTATTGTTACATGTATGAGCATCCAGCTTTCAGTATCTGAGGGACTCAGGACTGGTTTATTGGTGTGCAGCACTTGCCAGCTCATTCCTATGTGTTTCTAAACAAATCCCATCTCTCCGAATGTATTAGCCATGGTGTCTGCAATACAGCAAACACAATTTTATATCTTCTAACAGCACTGCAGACTCAAAGCAGGGTGGGTTTGTTTCCTCG
Source organism: Rana kukunoris (assembly GCA_029574335.1). Taxonomy (NCBI): domain Eukaryota; kingdom Metazoa; phylum Chordata; class Amphibia; order Anura; family Ranidae; genus Rana; species Rana kukunoris. Next base: position 60,247,947 of record CM056059.1, read on the forward strand.
GCCATTAGCATTAATATTTATGGAAGCTTCCAGGAGAGGTCATAGTAATTGACTGAAGCAGAGGCGGCCATGAGCACAAAGCCCCATAGAGAAGGGTAAAATCTGCTACAGTGTGCGTTGCTCTCCATCCTTCCCTTTCACCTGTCATAGCTCTCCGCCCACATCCCTGTTCCATCTGCATCCATCCTCTCCCTCCTCCCAGCTGCTTTCACTTCACATTTTGCATCTCGCAGCTGTCATCCTCCATGTTTGTAAGTCTCTGCGTTTGGTTCCCTATGCATGTTGTTTTTATTCCTATGTAACTAACTAGATATTATTTTCCTAGAAGCTCTATGTCGCTGACAATATCAAAGCTATAGGGTCAGATTTGTGTTTTATTCTTCTGCAGGAGACTGATATCTGATTATATGTCTGCACACAGAACAAAGCATTTCACAAGCACAGATGCGAGTTAGGTTCTTAATGTCTATTGTTTTAATGCACCGAAATCTGTCTAATGAATAATTGGTTCAAATGCAGTCACTGTTTTTGTTAGAACTGTGAAAGAGAAAAAAGTACGTCGCTTTGCTTGTGTCCTTTCACTGGATAAAACCAGAGCTGTTGGTGGTATTGTAAAATGAAAGATGTTGCATTGTCACTCTGTTTCTTCTAATATATACATTCAAACTGTGGTATGTATACTGTATATTACATGTAGGTATGGATTGGTTCTTTGTATTACGTTTGATGTCATCTTCATTGAACCCTGCTCTCCTGTAGAGTTTTCAATCTTTTTACCCAAGAGCAACCTTTGAAATAATTTCCAGGTTTCGAAGAACCCCTGCTAAAGTCAATTCATTGGTGGTCAGTGAGAAAAATTCCCCTTACATTTGGTGGTCGGTGGGGAAAAAGTAGTCAGACTGCAAGCCCTACAGACAGCTAAAAAAGATTTTTGGCGTCACGCAATTGGCTCTGCAAAGTGTTGTTGACCTAGAACTATGCAGACACATCAAATGGAAGGTGAATCAGCCACGGCTCAAGGAACACTACAAAATAGTGGTAGCGCTATGTGATGAACACAATATCATAAAATATATGTACAAATATGTATGAATAAATGGTAAAACCATAAACATGGAATACAATCAGAATTAGCGATTCAAATTGTGAAGTATAAGGATGATGACTCAACCTTAAAACAAAAAAGTCCCAAAACAGAGAATTGGTGAGCAATGTAATCCACAAAGGGATGGTGAGTTCTATCAACAGAATGCAGGGATCAATGCATGGGACACTGTTGAAATGGTCAAATGACATCGAAATCTCCAGGTAAAGTATAGTGAATGGATGCTCTTACCGGATCAGGTGGACACACATACTAATGCGGCAGTGGGTCAAATAGCCACAGCACTCCAGAAATCTATAGGCCAGCGATAACCAAGGGAGATCAGTTGGTCCAGATGAGGAGGGTCAACCAAATAATTCCAAATTGACAGTATTTTCATCACAATCCAGAATGAGGATAAAAAGCAAAAAGGAGCTCCATATGGTTGAGGTTAAAAATTGAGAGATTTATTTTAAAATCTAACATACATCAAGACAAGATGCATAAAAGGTATACAAAGTGATCACAAAATGACGTTTTTTAAAAGCAATGTGGGAAGCAATCGTTGGCAAGCCCGATACGTTTCGTCTCTATGGGACTTTAACTGGGGCATAATGTTATAACAAACTCACCATCCCTTTATGGATTACATTGTTCACCAATTCTCTGTTTTGGGACTTTTTTGTTTTAGGCCCCTTTTACACTGCCGGACCTGTCAGTTTTTTTGGGCGGACCTGAACGGCCTCTCCATTCTTCTCTAAGGTGCGCCGGACATGTCCGCTGACATCCAATCTGCTAAAATCATACGGATGGCGATACGTCGCCATCCTTCTATGGCAGATCGGATTGGGTGAGATCTGATGAAAAAGAACATGCTGTCCGTTTTCATCAGATCTCTCCATAGGAGAGAACTCCTGCTGAGCTGGTGGACCACTGCAAGCGGATTAGTCCCCGTGTCGAAGGGGCCTTAGGGTTGAGCCATCATCCTTATATTTCACCATTTGAATCACTAATTCTGATTGTATTCCATGTTTATGGGTTTACTATTTCTTCATACATATTTGTATGTTTGTACATATATTTCATGATATTGTGTTTATTACATAGCACTACACTATTTTGTATTATTCCATTGTTGACTTTGTTTGTTAGAGGGTTTAGCAGCTTTCTTATACATGTTTTCTTTGGTTTAGCGCACTTTTTTCCCTTTACTTCCACAGCTCAATGAACCCCTAGTAACCTATGGAGAAACCGTAAGGTTACACAGAATCCGCTGAGATTGTTGATTGCATATAAATTAGTTTGAGTAACATAGTAAATCCTTAGGGTAGCCATTGACAGGCACATATTTCCCAAAAATTACTGCACATCAGTAACATTGTTGATCCTTAACTTCTCCATAGTAGATTTCAGGGATTTTCCAGCTTGTTCCTCTCTCTGTATAATTTCCTGATATAACAGAAAAGGCCCTGTTATTGCAAGCAGTTTAGAATATTATTTGCCATTAACTACTTGCAAACCGACCCATATAGCGTTACTGCTACAGGGCGGCCGCTCTGTGCAGGATTGCGTACAGTATACTGTATAAACGTGATTCTGCACTTCCGGGTAGGAGGTGCACGTGTGCCCGGTCACCCGGCTGTGCCGTGATTGTGCTATGATCGTCCGCCGGGAGCCTGGCAGTTAGCAGTTGGCTCTGGAACTCGTGGAAATTAGCTCTGTGAGTGTAAACAGCACAGAGGAGCTGCGGTGGCTCAACGCGATTGGCACTGCGCTGACAGGCCGTTCACCTCTGCAGCCAAGGGTTCGGATCCCGGTCTCGGCTGCATGTGAATTGAGTTTGGTGGTCTCAGCCCGGCTCCTGGTGGGTGTGCTATGCGAGGTAAGCCTGCGCTTGGTACGCCCACCCCCCTCCCACAAAACCACCACACTTACACGCACTCGAAATTGGGTTAACATGCACACACTTTGGCCATGCGGTCTCTAAAAAAAGAGGCGAAGGACTAACAGGGCTGGCTGAGCGGGCTAGATCCTCTCACTCCCTCATAGGGGAGTCCCTCTGCCCCGTTGGGCTTCAAAGCGGAGCAGGCAGGGCGGGCTGTGTGGGAGGACCCCCTCACACCCGCCATTGCCACCCGGGGCATAGAGAAAGATAGCAGATTGCCTCTGGGGGAGGTCTGCCTACTCCCAACTCCTGCAGTCCGGCTCCTCTCTTGAGTACACGTACAAAATACACTTAAAAAAAAAACAAAAAAAAGTGACAGGGATCTCATTTTTTTTTTTTTTTTCATTCCCTGCAAAGTAGGGAATAAAAACCACTAGATTCCCAGTAAAAGCAACACACAGTACACCCAGAAACACTTGTTAGGCACATATTTAACCCCTAGATTTATTCAATCTTTTATTTGATTTTAAAGCAAACATATTATTAACCATCAATAACCCAACCCTAATCGTATTACTCCTCCTCTTTAGTCTTAACTTCTAATATCCATAATTGGGGATATAGACCCCCTTACCTCAAGGTAAACTCCTGTCCTCAAGGCAGTGGGGAAGCTTTCTATCTCTCTCTTGTTCCAGCTCCCTCTGCTTTTTTAACCCCCCCAACCCTCCCCTCCTCCCCACCACCCAGCCCCAACTCCACCTGCCTCAGTCAGTTTGCATCTATAAAGGTTTTACCCTCCTCTGAGTATTTAAAATGATTTCATTCCGCCCATGTCTCCAAATAAACCCCCCCGCTTCTGCCACAAAGTCCACACTAAGTCCTCCATTCTGTTCAACTCTTCCACACGTTTGAGCCACATCCCTACCGACGGGGGCTGGGTCTGCTTCCACATTACAGGAATACAGGCTCTTGCTGCATTCAAGAAATGAAATGACAAACCACTGACTTCCTATACTGTCTCATTGGTATATCCGAGTCCTGTAACAAATAAAAAGTCCACTCCCCCGGTAGCTCCTCCTCCCTGAACCTTTGCACTATTTCCCAAACCTTTACCCAGAAACTCTGTATTTTAGGACAAGCCCAGAAGATGTGTATTAACGTTTCTCCCTTTCTCCCACACCGCCAACATCTATCTCTGGGTAACACCTATTTAAGACGGCCGGGGTACGATACCACTGTGATAGAATCTTAAAATTCATCTCCTGAACCTTTACTCATACTAAGGATTCAAATACCTTTCATGGTATCTTATTCTTTTGCTCCTCTGAAAAGGCCCTACCCAACTCCGCCTCCCATTTATTAAAGAAAGGTAAATGAAAATCCTCCGCAGGTGCATTCAGTAAATCACTAATTTTAGAGAGGGTATTTTGAAGCACCCCATTCCCGTTACAATATCCCTCAAACTTTGTTAATCTACGCCCGTATCTACCCGGGAAATTCAAGGTGTCCATGAAGTGTCTCAATTGCAATGCCCTCCAAACGTCCAGTTGATAGGGTTGTACCTCCTGTTGTCATCTCCTGAATCGTAGACCATTCTCCCGCCCTCAAGAAATGAGAGGCTTGGAACAACCCCTGTTCTATTAATCCACTAAACGGTCCCTTCAATGATCCTGGTTCAAACTGAGGATTCCCCAGAATGGCAAAGAGAGGTGAGTCTACTGTTGAAAATTTCCCTTTTCACAAATAACCCATATCCCATCCGGAGGGTGGGACCTATCAGTGGATGTTTCTTAATATCTATTGGGAGCTCCCTGTAGCACCATGCCGCTCGCTGAAGCATACTACCACATTGAGCTTGCTCTATTGCCGGCCATATTTTCGCTCCTGTATGTCTGCTCCAGTTGACCCGCCAGCTTAGTAAAGCTGCCTGATAGTATCTATAAATGTCTGGGGCGGAAACTGCTCCATCTTGTTTAGATAATGATAGTATACGTCCCTTAATTCTTTGGCATTTATTTGCCCAAATAAATCTACTGAACAAAGATTGTTTTTGCTTAAAAAAAAAGCTTGGGGATTGCAATAGGGAGTGTCTGAAAGAGGTACAGGAATTTTGGTAAAATATTAATTTACACCTCCCAAACCACGAATGATATCCCTTCTGCCATCCATCCAGGAGGATCCGCACTTTAGCTAATAATGGTACAAAATTAAGCTTATAGACTTGTGTAAGATCTGCCGGGATGGAGGTCCCCAAATATGTCAGAGCTGTATCTGATCATTTAAATTTGTAATTGGCTTTCAGGCTCTTCAAATCTTTCCCAGGAATCGCCACCCCCATTGCTTCAGACTTTAGATAATTGATCCTAAAATTTGATAGTTCTCCTTTTTTTTTTATTGAGAGAAAAAAACAGGGTTACAGCGTCACATGTATACAAAAGCACAGCACAATACAAATATCAGGGTGAACTGTTAGGAGGTAAAGCAGAGCACCTACCCTAGTCATTATTATACAGGAATAGTTCATCAACCAAACCAGAAACCACATCTAGCCCCTGGCATCAATCCACGCAGACCACACCTTGTCAAATTTTGCCAGGCACTGTCTGCTCTCATACGTGATCCTGTACAGCGGGAGTACTTTATTGATAGATAGGGTCCATGATTCCACCGTCGGTGGATCTGCCGCCTTCCATTTAAGGAGGATTTCCCTCCTGGCATAGAAGAGGGAGAAGGTAAGAAACAGCTTGGAGTATCTGTCTCCCTGGATCTCCTCCAAATGGCTCAGGAGAAAAACCAGGGGCTCCAACGGGATCTGCAGCTGAGACACCTCGCCCAAGACCTCGGCCACCCTGCCCCAGTAGGGTTGGATTTTGGGACAAGACCAGACCATGTGCCAGAACGAGCCCTCCTGCACCCTACAACGCGGGCAGAGGGGGTCTCGCTGGGGGAAGATACGGGCTAGCCTTTGAGGGGTATAGTATGCTCTATGTAGGAATTTAATTTGAATAAACCTATCCCTAGCTGCTATAAGTGACGAGTTTAAACACAGAGACGCACTCCTCCCACTTTTCATCATCCAGGTCAGGTATATCAGCCTTCCACTTATCAAATGTGCGGGTCAACCCAGAGTCATACGCTACCGTCAGATAAAGATAAAGGGTAGATAGTGGTCGCCCCATAGTACGTGAAGTCAGGAGTCTCTCGACCGAGTCCGATTGGAGTGTGAGTCTGTCCGGGAATTGGGCCCCGTATGCGTGTCTGAGCTGCCAGTACCGAAACGTCCACTGCGGCGGGACCGAGTACCGGTCCCTTAGTTCCTGAAAAGTCATGAGAGCGCCGTCAGAAACAATATGTTTAAGGGTAGTTATCCCCTTACCTGCCCACACTGAGGGGTCAGGAAGAGAGTGGAAATGGGGCAGTAGGGGATTACCCCAAAGAGGCGTATGAGGAGAGACATGGGAGGGTTTTGCATATATTTCGTCCAGGAACCACGGAATGCGAGGTTGCTCAGAGCGACGTAAGAGCCCAAAATAGCTGCCTCCAACGTAACCGCCGGATTCTGCTTAGGTTGGGCGAACCACCACCGGACAGTAACCAATACAGCCGCCCAGTAGTATAGCTGACAGTTTGGACGCGACAGGCCTCTGCCCGAGAGGGGTAGGTATAACGTTTTTTTAGCTATCCTAGGGGTTTTTCCCGCCCAAACAAAGGCCCCCAGCTGACCCTCCAGCCTCCTAAAGAATTGCCTCGGAAGGTGGATCGGAGTATTCCGAAAATAGTACAAAAATTTAGGCAGGAGTACCATCTTCAGGAGGTTAATCCTACCCACCGGTGTCAGAGGGAGCGATCGCCACGCTGCAAATTTAGCGGTGACCTGTCTCATCAGAGGATGACTATTGCGCGCCACAAAATCGTCCAGCGCCGCAGTGACCCTGACCCCCAGGTATTTGATTTCCCTAACCCATTGGAGCTGCGACTGAGGAGTAGACTTAGTAGGGGAGGAATGGAGTGAGAAGAGTTCCGATTTGTCCCAGTTGATGCGGACTCCAGAGAAGCCAGCGAAACGGTCAAATTGGGCCAGGGCCTTGTCAAGGGATCCGGACGAGTCGGCTAAGTACAGCAGGGCATCGTCGGCGTAAAGGGAGATTTTTTCGTGTAAGGGGCCAACCCGTATCCCCTGAATCTCTCCGTCCGCCCTGATAAGAGCCGCCAGGGGCTTTATGGCCAGCGCGAACAGACCCGGAGAGAGGGGACAGCCCTGTCTCGTGCCGCGCCCCAGTGGGAATGGGTCTGACAGGCACGCATTTGTACAGACCCTGGCCTGGGGGGTGTCATAGAGAAGCCTAACCCAGGAAATAAACTTGGGACCAAAGCCAAACTTGGCGAGAACCGCCCACAGAAACCTCCACTCAACAGAGTCAAAGGCCTTCTCGGCGTCAAGAGAGGCCACCAGGGTCTGACCCACATCGTCCGCCCTAGCTGTATGGGTAAAGAGCCTCCTAAGGTTGATGTCAGTACCCCTACCTGGCATAAAACCCCTTTGATCGGGGTGCACCAAGGCTGTGATAACCGTGTTCAACCGAATAGCCAGGACCTTGGCTAGCAGTTTAGCATCGATGTTCAGTAATGATATGGGCCTGTAGGAGGGGCAAAGGGAGGGATCCTTACCCGGCTTTGGAATGACTACAATCACCGCTTTGCCCATGGAGGTGGGAAGAGAGTGCAGGCGTTCAGCAGCCACCAGCATCTCCCGGAATCTGGCCGCTAACACGTCAGGGTATTGTTTGTAGAGTTCTACAGGGAGACCGTCAGGTCCAGGGGTCTTGCCCGGTTGCATGGTCTTAAGTGCCTTAAGTATTTTGTCTAGGGAAATATGTCTGTTAAGGGTGGTTCTATACTTTTCAGTCAGGACAGGGACGTCAACCTCGTCCAGGTAAAGGGCCAGATCGTCATCCCCAAAGGTCACCTGTGATGTATAGAGGCGCTGGTAGTACATGGCAAAGGTACGGTTAATCTCCTCCGGGGTGTACAGGAGACCTCCGTCCAGACCGGCTATCTGGGGGACAGCCATGCCCCCCGAGTGCTCCCTGGAGAGCCAAGCGAGGAGCTTGCCCGACCTCTCCCCCTGCTCAAATATACGTTGGGATTGGGCCAGCAGCTTTTTCTGAGTCAAGGAAGTGCGAAGGGACATAACCTCACCAGTAAGGGACTGCAGTCTAATGTAGTGGTGGGGGTCCCGGGAACGAACATACAGTGCCTCCTGCGCTGAGGCGGCCGCCTCAGCCGCATCTAGCGCAGAACGCCTCCCCGCCTAACTCGAGCTATAATGGTCTGACACTGACCCCTAGTGAAGGCCTTGAAAGTATCCCAAACCACGGCCGAAGAGGCCGTGTCTGAGTTAGTGGCCCAAAAGTTGTCAAGCACCGCCGCAAATTGAGACTCCACATCCTGGTCTGAAATCCAAAACCGTGACAGCCGCCACAGTCTGGTCTGGGTCCCCGGGTCACCTAAAGTCACTAACAGGGGAGCATGGTCCGAAATACCCCTGGGGAGTATCTTAACCTCCCTGACCCTAGACAGGACCGACTGTCCCGCAAAGGCCAGGTCCATGCGGGAAAAGGCCTAGGCCTCAACCCAGGAAGCCGTCAAGCCATAGGCCTCAACCCAGGAAGCCAGTCCTGGGGAAGAGGGACCCAAACCCGCCATCCTGTCCACGCGCGGGTCAGGGGCCATGTTAAAGTCACCCAGCACTATCATGTAATCCGAAGCAAAGTCAGCTAAAATGGCAGTTATCTTGTTTAAGAGAACCAATGAGGCTGGGGGGGGGCAGATAGAGACCCACAATAGACCAGGTCTGAGACAGGATTTTAGCATTGATAACCACATATCTACCGTCGGGGTCCAGCGCCAGGTCCAGGAGCTTGAAGGGCAGGGATTTGTTAACGTATATGCTCACCCCTCTGGCAAAGGTGGAGTATGTAGAGTGATAGTGGGCGGCCACCCAGGTTTTTTTTTTTAAGAGCCAGGGTTCTACTACCCACCAGGTGAGTCTCCTGAAGGATACAAATGTGAGGGTTGTGGGATCTGATGAATTGGAACACCAGCGACCTCTTAACCGGAGAATTGAGGCCCCTGGTGTTCCAGGACATAATGTTAAGTGCCGACATGACAATCAGTGGTAGGTGAGTGGGCCGGATCAGAAAAACAAAGCTCCAGGGAGGCTGGCGCCAGGACCCGAGGCGGTTCCCGCAGCATAAACCCAGACATTGTACAGTACCATGCATGCTCAATAAAACATCTGAACACAAACTCAAAGAAAAACAAAGTGAAAAAAGGGAAAGAAAAACACATATCATAACCAGCCCAGACCGGGCAACATAACCCCCCCCCCCACCCTGCTCAGTCCCTCAAAACTGGGAAGAGCTTCCATTCCCCAGTCCCACATCAGCACGCTGGCTGCAAAAGGGGGTAGGTGTGCAAACGGCGAGCCGGGGCCCACCGGTAGTCCGGGGGGTGTCCTCTTGAGCACGACGCCTCTCCGCTCCTGGCCCCTCCAATGGGTATAGTAGGCAGGTGGGGCAGCACATCAGAAAGGGATCAACAGCAATAGACAAATGAGCCCTCCCCACCCCCCTGCTAGGATAATGATCTCCAACAGTCATGCCACACCTCAGAGAAACAGAAAGTGAATAGAAACAAAAAATAAAAGGAACATCAGGCGGAGGTAGCAGACCGTGCGATGTAAAATGAAAAAGAAGAAAAAGGGCCTCGCTTAGTGTTCTCCTGAGGTACTCAGGGGCACAAAACTTGTGTTGCAACATCAGTCAGAAACAGTGGCCTCTCGGTAGGACCCCCCCAACAAAGTGACCATTGAGGGGGATGGATAGTCCCCTCAACATTGGCCCCGCAGGACCCCCTCACAGGCCCTCCAGGGCCAGGGTAACGTCCGGGGAGGGGAGGCCTCGAAAGGGGGGACATCCAAACAGGAGGGGGCAACAAGTCACCGTCATGAGGGCCAGGGTCCTCACCCGAGAGGTAGGGATCAGTACATCAAACTAAAAGAGGGGAGAACATGGAAGTTACTCACGGGTGCTTGCTCAGCGGTGCGGTGGTAGGGTATCAAGCCAGTCAGAGGCCTCTCTCGGGGTGTTAAAAAACCGAAGGGATTCGCCGTCTTGAACCCTGAGTCTGGCCGGGAAAAGGACGCTGTACTTGATGTTGCGGGTTCTCAGGGCTCCTTTGACCTGGTCAAAAGACTTGCGTTGCCTCTGGGTCTCAACGGAATAATCCCGGAAGATCATCAGCCTGGTGTTTTGAAACCGAATCTCCCCTTGCTGCCTGGCCGCTCGGAGGACCTCATCTCTATCCCTGAAATTCAGCAGCCGCAGGATGAATGTCCTCGGGGGGGCCCCCGAGGGTCCCGGCTTAGGGGGGACCCTGTGTGCCCTCTCTGCGGTGTAATGGGGAGAGAAGTTTGCATCAGGGAGAACGGAGCACAGTAAATCCTCCACATAGGCTGTCGGATCTTTTCCCTCAACCCCCTCCGGGAGGCCGATGATACGAAGGTTGTTCCTCCGGTTTCGGTTCTCGGCGTCCTCCGCCCTAAATTCCAAGGCCTTCACTTTAGTGTGGAGCGTGCGGAGGGAAGCCGAGTGTTCCATGGAATCATCTTCCAGCAGCCCGATGCGCTGCTCCGTCTCCGTGACGCGGGAGCGGAGCTTGTCCATGTCCTGACGGATAAGCCCCACATCGAGCTGCACCTCCTCTATCTTGGCCGTCGGGGTGGACTGGGGTCTATGGCGGCCATCACCTCCGGGAACCAGGATGGTCTGGGGTCCGTGGGATCCCCAGGCGGCTGGGACGCCATGCGGGAGGAGCGTGTGGCGCGTGGCTCCCAGTGGTAGGCCGGAGGAGGGTGAGATACCTCTGTCAGTAGAGGGAATCGAAGCCTCTTTCCCTTACCGGACTGCGCCCGGGGAGCCCCCCGCCTCATCCAGGTGGTAGCGGATGGAAAGATTAGGGGCTGCAGACCAGTGGAACGGATCGATGGGGAGAAGCCAGCGGAGCTCACGGAGGATGCGACCGCTCACGTCGCCATCTTGGACACGCCCCCTCCATATAATCTTTAGTTCTTGAAGCAGATTGGGGTGGGATACCATCGGGTTGGTTAAATTATTCATCATATCATCCGCGTATGCTGAGATCTTATATTCTGTACCTCCCAGAGACACCCCCTTAATGTCTGGATTCAATCGGATCCTGCTCAGTAAGGGCAACACCCTAGATTTTAACTCCTTCCTGAACAGTGTCATTGGTACAGTGACAGTGCATTCTATTAGCACTGATCACTGTAATAATGATACTGGTGATGTCCCACAAAGTGTCAGTTAGTGTCAGATTGGCAACCTCACCATCACAGTCCCATTTATAAGTCGATGATCATTACTAGTATGAAATAAAAAAAAAATGTATCCCGTAGTTTGTAGACGCTATAACTTTCACACAAACCAATCAATATACACTTATTGGGATTTTTTTTTTTTTACCAAAGACATGTAGCAGAATACATTTTGGGCAAAACTCAAGAGAACTTTTTATTTTTTATGGGATATCTTTTATAGCAGAAAGGTAAAAAATATATATATATTTTTTTTTTTTCAAAATTGGTGGTCTTTTTTCTTTTATATAATAAAAAAACCCAGAGGTGATAAAATACCACCAAAAGAATGCTATATTTCTGTGAAAAAAAAAAAGATATAAATTTTGTTTGGGCGCAACATTGCAGGACCGTGCAATTGTGAGTTAAAATAGAGTAGCATAACAAAAATTGGCCTGGTTATAACGGGGTTAAATCTTTCAGAAGGCCATTTTTCTCCAAGTCTATGCAAATGCACCAATTTATGTGTTTGTTCAAAACAAAAACAAAATTTTTTTTTCAATATTATGATCTAATCCAGCAAACTAACTGCTCAGGAATAATGGCGCGTACACACAACTGTTTTTCGGGTTTTTCGGGTTTTTCGGTTTTTTTAATGTCATTAAAAACGATCGTGTGTGGGCTCCAGAGCATTTTCACAATGTAAAAAATGGGCATTAAAAATGTAGAAACGTAAAAAATCGCTATGTGTGGGCTTTAACAACCCGAAAAACGGTCGTGTGTATGCGGCAAAAGAGTCTGCCAATGTCTTTTTTTTTTAAATGCTAGCTATCTGGCTGCTATGCTGATCCACTGGCCACAATTCTTCACTAACTACTGATTTGAAACAATCATGAAAAAAGTAAACAGAGAATTTTTGGTTGCACTTGATCATTCACTTTACAAACTAAACATTATCTACCACTTTAGTAAATCTAACTCACTGTCATAGAGAAATATTTCTAATAAATCAAAGGCAGCATCTCTTATAACCCTTCTTATGATGTAAGGTAGGAGAATGCTTTTAAAGAATCCTATTCTTGAAGTATTTTTTAAAAATATTGGCATAGTCAGAACCTTAAATAGCATTATCAATAGAACTGTAATCTGGGCCCAATACTGTAACCAATGCATATGGGCAGAAAGCAGAATATTTTGAATTGTTTAGAACCAGGCACCCAAATATTATGTACAGTAAAACCTTGGTTTGTGAGCATAATTCGCTCCAGAAACATGCTTGTAATCCAAAGCACTGGTATATCAAAGAGAAGAGAGGCACCTCTAAGGCCACGTACACACGATCAGACCGGTCCAATGAAACTGGCCTTAAGGCCAGTTTCATCGAACCAAATTGATCGTGTGTACGGCCCATCGGACCGTTGTCCATCGGACCAAAGTTTTAAAACTTGCTTTAAAATCGGTCCGATGGACACCTGACCATCGGACCAAAACGATGGTTAGTACGCAAAAGCATCGGACCAAAAACCTGCGCATGCTCAGAATCAAGTTGACGCATGTGCGGGCAGATATGTCCGCTGGTTAGTGTACTAACCAGCGGACATATTCGACGGACATGTCTCCGGCGGACAAATTTTAAAGCAGGCTTTGAAATTTGTCCGCTGGACAAACATGTCCGCTAGCATATACATATGATCGGATTTGTCTGCTGAAACGGTCCATCGGACCAGTTTCAGCGGACAAATTCGATCGTGTGTACACGGCCTTAGAGGCTCCTCTTTTCTTTTTTTAAACTCAGTTGTGACATGACGCTATGACAGGGTGACAACATAGGAGTGCAATATGAAGACAGTTGTCATCCCATAAGATGCAGTCCCTGAAAATGACCTTCATGGCAAGATCACCAGGTATTCTTTCATATTACATTGACCTTTTTAGCCCTATAGGGGCTAGTCAGTGGCGTACCAGGGTGGGGTCCTCCCTGGGTGCCAGGCCGGTGCCACAGCTGGGTGACACCCAAGGCCGTCCAACGGATTGCCTCCACCGCTCACTAATGCAGGAGAGTGGAACAGGGAGCAGGAGACAGAACGGGAGAGAGAAACAGTGGCATTGAATAGACAACGAGAGCCTATTAGCAACCAATAACCTGCTAGTTAACTTGGAAAGTTAACTCTGGCAGCTCCTGCTGTCTATTCAGTGTTGCTGTTTCTCTCTCCCATTCTGCCTCCTGCTCCCTGGTCTGCACTCCTGTGTCTCCCGCTCTGCATGCACGAATAAGGTAGGAAAGGGCAGAGCTGTGGAGGGTAGGGGCTATCTAATGCAAAAGGGTCCAGAGGTGTGTGAGGGGGCTGTTAAATGGAAAGGGGTTCAGAGGTGTGGAGGGTTGTGTAATGGAAAGGGGTTCAGAGGTGTGGGGAGGCTGTGTAATGTAAAGGTTTCCAGAGGTGTGGGGGGGCTGTGTAATGTAAAGGGGTCCAGAGGTAAGGGGGCTGTGTAATGTAAAGGGGTCCAGAGGTACATGAACTGTGTATGTTGCCATTTTACAGAGGAGGGTCGCAGTGTACACGGTGCACCACGGGGGGGGGGGGGGTGCCAGATATAGGATCTGCCCTGGTTGCCAAATGCTGTAGATGCGCTCCTAGCTAAAGTATCCTGTTAAGGGCGGGAATTGCTTTCACTGAGAACACAACACAGTGCCTTCTGGCTCCAGGTGTGTAAGAAGTTCCTTACTGTATTTCTGGTATTATGTAGTGCTAACATATTACACAGCTTTTCATTCACCTCACAGGCTGGAGCAGCTTATAACCTAAAGTCTCTTTCATGTTCATACAATCAACCTTATACATAGAAGGTTTTGGTTACAAGGAGAAATGGAGAATAAATGAAAATTCAACACAAGATCCCAGGTCTACTAGGCAAGGGTGCTAATCCTTGGCTACTATGCTGCCATAGATACTTATTTTGTTTGTGCTTATTCTTTTCATTCTGGTATTCCAGTTTATTGTAGTGTACTGTTTACCAGGCATACTGTAATGCCCTGTACACACGATCCGTTCATCCGATGAAAACGGTCTGATGGATTTTTTTCATCAGATATCCGATGAAGCTGACTTTCATCAGTCTTGCCTACACACCATCAGTTAAAAATTGTTATCGCGTCAGAACGCGGTGACGTAAAACACAACGACTTGCTGAGAAAAATGAAGTTCAATGCTTCCGAGCATGCATCGACTTGATTCTGAGCATGCGTTGATTTTTAACCAATGGATTTCCCCACAGACAATCGTTTTTTTCTATCAGTTTTTTAACCATCAGATAATTTTAAAACGGGTTCTACGTTTTTTCACCGATGGGGGGGGAAAAAAAAACGGTGGGGCCCACACACGATCGGTTCGTCTGATGAAAACGGTCCGTTTTTATAAATGTTACTATTATGTGAAGTTTGTGAGGATATATGGAATGACAGATTATTCAAATATAATGTAAATTTACATTATGTCCATTATTGTGTAGCCAGGAGTGGACCACGGTTATCTGATTTTGCAGACTTGCCTCCTATTGTTCCAGCTTGCTCCCCTGTCCCCCTAGTGCTGGGCTTGAATCACTGTCATCACATTTCTGAGCACAGAATAAAGCGTTGTGGGAGCTGTAGTCTTCTGGATAGGCATTGCTGAATTGCAGAACTGAATAGGGACTATATTTCCCAGCAAATCATCTGCTCCATGGGAGAATTGTGGGAGAGACTATAAAGAATCTGCTGACCAGGCTCACGCTCTCTTGCTCTTATTGTTACCCAGGTATACTGTATACAGTTGGAGGTACCTCCAGATGAATGTTGCAACAAAGTGCCATTGCAGGGGCCCCTAAAGATGAGCACAATGCGGCATCCATCTTGGTGTCAGAGACCTGAAGACAAGATTAGCAGTCATGGAGATATCTTTCAGCTGTTTTCCAACCAGCCTGGAATGTAGTTTCTCACGTGGAGAAATCGTGGTGTGGCACTGAAAAAGTCAGTCTATCTACTCTGCACTTTAGTCCCTCCCTAATAGTCTTTAATCTCACATACAACAACCTGAAGTGGCTGTCGGATGCCTAACGTGGCTCTTGCCTATGCCAGTTATGGAGCACTAAACTAAAATTAGCTATAGACACCCAGACCAGAAGAGCCAGGGTTAACTAACATAACAGGAACTGTATATACTGTGGCACCCTCTAGTGCAGGTGTCTCAAACTTGCGGCCCTCCAACTGTTGTGAAACAACAAGTCCCATGAGGCATTGCAGGGTTGACAGTTACAAGCATGACTCTCACAGGCAGAGGCATGATGGGACTTGTAGTTTCACAACAGCTGGAGGGCCGCCAGTTTGAGACCCCTGCTCTAGTGTGTGCTACTAGAAGGTAAAAGCGTTTTTTTGGCCAGGAATAAGCCTAAGTCACTGAATTGGATTAGGGTTACCAGAGGGCAGGGCTAATGACTTATCCTGGAAGCTCTATGGTGCCTCCCTCTGGTAGTTAGAAGGTAGGAGAACCTTCTAGAACTAGAGGGAGGAGGTTAGAAGGGGCTGCCTTGAATATTTATGGGCTCTCAGCGAATCTACAGAAGTGGGCTTGCAGGGAACTGGGATAACCCATAAATAGACATGGGCCATGCCAGCAAGGGTTGTTGGGTGGAAGATGGAGAAGCAGTGCCGAGGAGAGGCTGTTGATGGCCCTTGAATCACCCCCTGCTTGTGAGAAGCTTTACCTCCAGCCAGGAGCTCAGGAAAGCGGGTCTCTCACTGAATCTACAGAAGTGGGCTTGCAGGGAACTGGGATAACCCATAAATAGACATGGGCCATGCCAGCAAGGGTAGTTGGGTGGAAGATGGGGAAGCAGTGCTGAGGAGAGGCTGTTGATGGCCCTTGAATCACCCCCTGCTTGAGAGAAGATTTACCTCCAGCCGGGAGCTCAGGAAAGTGGGTCTGGAAGGATCCTAACACGAGAAGCAGTGGAAGGATTAATGCTGGAGAGGCAGCGAGAAGGAGCAAACAGTAACAGTGAGTAGATCAGCTAGCGGGGCAGGGAAAAAACAAGGTGAAAGAATGCAAGCTGTGACAGTGCTCTCTTGAAGACCACGTGTCTTCATCTAACCTTGCCCTGGGAGATCTCCATGTATGTGTGCCAGTCGGGCAGGACTGGGAGGAAGAGCAGCCAGACGTGGCTGGTGGCAGCTAGGTGGGCTGGTATTCTGCAGACAAGTGGAGATGGGATCAGTGGCCACAGGAAAGCAGAAGGAGAAATGTAATGCTGTTCACTTCTGTGCTATTTTGTCAAGGAATTGAGAGTTCTTGGGCCAGATTCAGGTACATCTGCGCATTATTGGACCGGCGTAGCGCACCGCCTTTACGTTAGACTTGCGCAATGTAGCCGCGCAATCACCCTATTCTCGTCGCTTTTACGCACAAAATTGCGCATGCGTAACGTTATTTCAGAGGCGTAAGGCGGAGTATTACAAATTGGGAAGGACGTGGGCGTGTTACATTGAAATGAGCCGTGACCCCATGCAAATGAAGGGCCGGCCAGCTCGCGCATGCGCGCTTGAAGCAGACCATGGTCAGCACCTCTGTGCGCATGCTCACAACTCGGGAACGGCGCAATCAGTGAAATTGGAAGTGGACTAGGGCAACTTAGTGAACTACGCAGACAGCATAAATAGACAGACACAAACGCACTTCCTTTGCAAAAGTACATCCCTTTGTATCCCTCCCTATACAGCAAGGTGCTATTGTTCTGTTGTTTGTTAGCGTTTGTTTGTTAGCGTTTGTTTGTTTGTTTGTTTGTGACGTGTCGTTGAGATATTTGGGGACTGTTTTGCAGAGTGATTTTTGTCTTATGTGTTTTCTTTGTTGTTGTTTTTTTAAATTATATTTTTGCTGGTCTTTTTTTTTTTTCAGTTCTGTTTGTGTATGATTTGGGAATGTGTGGGTGACATTCCTGCCGTAAAAGGGGTGTCACCCTCAATTTTGGTGGAGAAGGGTTCCCCAGGACCAGGGAGAAGTGATCCCCAGGTCCGTGTGAATGGTGTATGAATGTACAGTGACATAATTGCAGCCTTGGTGTGGCGTTGCTGCTCACAAGTCCTGCATGGTGGACTGGTGCCAATCAAATGTGATGAGGATGTGGTGTGTGTGTGCTAGGGACCACAGTGGTGTGCATGCATGCATTCTCATTGTGCCATGATTAATGTGTGTGTTTAACGTGCAAAGATGCATATGTGAGCTGGTATGAGATGGGGTCCCAGTGCATATGCAGAGTCACCTTGAAGGGAAAAGACAGGAGGATGTTAGTCGTGCATGTGCCCCTTGTGATGTCTGCATCATGGGGGGGAACAGTCATGCCTGCCACCCATGTCACTCACCAACCAGCCAGCTGTCCCCATATATGTTCTGTTCGAAATCTGTGGGGATGGGGCTCTGATTGTATACAGGTGGTTCTCAAAAAATTAGCATATTGTGATAAAGTTAATTATTTTCTGTAATGTACTGATAAACATTAGACTTTCATATATTTTAGATTCATTACACACAACTGAAGTAGTTCAAGCCTTTTATTGTTTTAATATTGATGATTTTGGCATACAGCTCATGAAAACCCAAAATTCCTATCTCAAAAAATTAGCATATTTCATCCGACCAATAAAAGAAAAGTGTTTTTAATTAAAAAAAAAGTCAACCTTCAAATAATTATGTTCAGTTATGCACTCAATACTTGGTCGGGAAAGGGGGGCGTGGCCGGCCAGCAAGCGAGATGGATGCCTAGTTCATGAGCTCGTCTGCCAGGGAGAGGACCAGAACGTTAGCAGCTCGTTTTGCGACCGGACTCTATACCAGTCATCCTCCTAAGACCCTCTGGACCCCTGCTGAGGATGTCTGGGAAACGGAAAACGGACCAGCACCCGCAGAAGCTGACGGCCTTCTTCCAGTATACAGGCCAGGTCAGTCAATCTCAAAATGGCGCCGCCGGCGTGGCGACGATGGGGGCGAGATCCGACTTAACAAGCCCTACACAGGGACTACAGGACCCCCCTTGCCCTGCCTCACCTCCTATGTCCAAAACGGGGGATAACCCCATAACGGGGAGTCCGGCGAAAGCGCGGCTCCGCACCGATCGCGGCCCGCCGCGGATACATCCGCAAATCGAGGCCCCGGCTTGCGGCCTACTGCAGGCGAATCAGGCCCTGCACTCCTCCATGGCACAATTCCCCACCACAGGCCAACCAGTGGTAGATACCACGCTGAAGGACATGTTACTGTCCCTCCAGTCCTCCCTGATGACAGATCTCTCCTCAGTTTTCTCAAAACTCACTACAGAAATGCACGGGCTGGACAGCAGAGTCTCATACCTAGAGAACAGTATGGGAGACTGCACGACCACAGTGAACAATCTTGTTGACTCCTATGAGGACATGCAAACTGAACAGAAGTGGGTGAGGGCCAAGTTGGCAGATTTAGAGGACAGGTCCAGGAGGAACAATTTGAAACTGCGGGGGGTCCCTGAATCCATATTGCCAGCAGACCTTCCCAAATATGCCAGGGAACTCCTTCATGCCATATTGCCTGACGCCTCTCCCAGGGATCTTATAATTGACAGGATCCATCGCATAGCCAAACCCTCGCACCTAGCTGCTACGGTACCGAGGGACGTCCTGATGAGAATTCATTTCTTTCACATCAAGGAACGGCTACTGGCAAACGCCAGGGGAGGCCCACCGCTGCAAGCCCCGTTCGAAGGGGTCCTGCTCTTCCCGGACCTATCAAAATATACTCTACAACTCAGACGCCAGCTCAACCCAGTCACAAAGGGTCTCCACAACAACAAAGTGCAGTACAAATGGCGCTACCCAGCTACCCTGCTTGTAACGAAAAATGGCTCCACACATGTGATCCAGGACCTGCAGAAAGGTCTACAGATGCTTCATTCATGGGGTATCCTCCCTGAACCACCGCAAGACCCGTCTGCTCTGAAAGCTCAAAGAGGACCCAGACCTGCACGTCGTGCCCCCGTGACCCAAGAGGATGATACGGAGCAGATGAACTGATTCTTCCGAGCTTGCTTTTCCATATCTACTTAACAGATGCTCTCCCTGGCATCCAGCCGTATACTGTTTTATCTTTTTTTTTTTCTTGTTTGTTTCACTTGTTTCAGCCCTGGGACTTTTACCCCCCAAACTGGCGGTTTAGTTGACCATTTGGTCCCTGCACTCCGCTTCCTGACTGTATTGGTGGCTCAGCCACTCCGTATCGCTCTCAGCAATACCACCAGTTGTTTCTTGACTGTTCAGTTATTTAACTCTTGATTCTCAGTTGCAGCACCCCCGCTACCTCCACAGAGACTCGCACGGTGCAGACCTTTGACCAACGACTTCCTGCCAGACGGTTCTGCGTTCTACACACAGATAAGCTCACCCTGCTCTCCAAACTGTAAGTGACCTTGGTTATCCTACATATTCCCTGGCCATTATTCTCCAATGGCGACTAAGATCCTGTCCCTTAATGTAAATGGGTTGAACCACCCTGCAAAACGGCACTCCTTATGGAAAACTGCGCTGGACCTAAACTGCGATATACTGTGTATCCAAGAAACCCACCTTCTGTCCCATGGGACACCTCTGTGCTCCAACAGACGCTTTCCCCATGTTTTTGCAGCCCCTTTCACTTCCAAAAAAAGGGGGGTGCTCATCGCAATTAGAGATACGGTCAAATTCCTCCTGCACTCTGTGGTAACCGACCCGGATGGACGTTATGTCATTCTTTTATGTAATGTCAATGGTACAGATTATACCTTGGTTAACATTTACGCTCCCAACGTCAAACAGATCGGCTTCCTTCGAAAACTAAAGAAAATTGTTCACCCCATCAAAAGGGGCCACCTGATTATATGTGGAGATTTTAATTTAGTACCCGATATAACTATGGACTCTACCTCCACCTCGAAACGTAGAGAATCCCCTCTTAAGCAATTCATAAAATCAATCGACCTGTTTGACGTTTGGAGGTGCCATCACGGATCAGAACGTGATTACACTTTCCTTTCCCCCCTCCACAAAACGTACTCACGTATTGACATGTTTCTTACTGACAAATGGCTGTTGCAATCTATCAGCGCATCTGTGATCCACACTACGACCTGGTCGGACCATGCCCCTATCACCATCACCATTTCGGACTCTCCTAGCACAAGGCCCACGTATGTGTGGCGGGCCAACAACTATATTTTACAACATCCTTCCTACTCTCCAACTATCTCTGACCACCTGTCAGAATATTTTGACCTAAATACGGGAACCGTGTCCGATCCAGGCGTGGTGTGGAACGCGCACAAAGCGTTTGTAAGAGGGATTTTGATTAAACTCAGCGCATCACACAAGAGACGCAAAGCTGCAAAATTAGACACTCTGGTCTCCCAGATAGACTCCTGCGAACAACTAAACAAAACCAATCCAGACCCAACTAGGACGGCCCTTATCCTCTCCCTGCGCCAGGAGCTGAGACTCCTTCTCCTCCACTCCTTTGAACACTGTCAAAGGAAGTGGAAAGCGAATACCTACTCCACGTCCAACAAAGCAGGCAAAGCTCTAGCACAACGCATTAAAAGGCGTCAAGCTAAAAGCAAAATCGACTACCTTTACCACCCCCACACGAATGCAAAACTCACAAACCCTCAAGAAATAGCCGACGCGTTCAGCGCATACTATGGGGACCTATACAACCTACGCAACGACCGTGATACTCACCAACCTTCCTTGACTGAAATAGACAATTTCCTCAATCACGTTAGTCTGCCATCCCTCACAACGGACCAATTGGCCCGACTAAATGAGCCCTTCACTGCTCCTGAAATCCTAGCAACCATAAAATCCCTGCCAATGGGCAAATCCCCTGGTCCGGATGGTCTCTCGGGGGAATATTTCAAACAATTTGCCCAACAGCTGGCACCTACTTTAACCGCACTGTTTAACACCGCGATCACCTCTTCCAAATTCCCTGCGGAATCTCTACAAGCACTAGTGGTTACATTGCCCAAACCGGGCAAGGACCCGACTTCCCCCCAAAATTTTCGTCCAATATCGCTCCTCAACGTAGACCTAAAAATCTATGCTAAAACGATTGCTATGAGACTTCTCAACATCATGCCCACATTGGTTCATAGGGACCAGTCCGGGTTCACGATAGGCAGACAAGCGTCGGATGCTACAAGACGGGTGATAGACATTCTCCATCATGCGGAGTCTAGCGGAACGCCTTCTCTGCTCCTAGCGTTGGATGCAGAGAAGGCGTTCGACAGAATCCACTGGGGATACCTGCGACGCGTACTTGAAAAATTTGGATTCCAGGGTCATATACTCACAGCTCTACTGGCTTTGTACACAACCCCTTCGGCGAGAGTGTTCTCAGCCGATATGATTTCCCAACCATTCAACATATCCAATGGCACCAGACAAGGCTACCCGCTATCCCCACTGATTTTCAACCTACTCATAGAACCACTGGCGGAACACATTAGACAAAATCCACGGATCTTTGGGTTTAGGTTGGGCCCCACCACTCATAAGATCAGTTTGTTCGCGGACGACGTTGTGCTCATGCTCACCGACCCGACAACGTCCCTAGTCGAAGCCAATAAAACCCTCCATTGGTTCAGTGAAGTGTCATATTATAAGGTTAACGCTAATAAATCCTTCATACTAGACTTGGGTCTTGACGCCACTTCTAAAAACCTGCTACAAGCACAATTTCCCTTTATGTGGGCGGATCGGGAGATCTCTTATTTGGGCATCCAACTGACCCGCTCCACCAAACATCTATTTAAATGCAACTTCATACCCTTCCTCGACAAACTCCAGAAGGACATTCAGGGCCTGGCCAAACATGAGCTCTCCTGGTCTGGGAGGCTCGCAGCATTTAAAATGATGCACCTACCGCAGATCCTCTACCTATTCCGGACAATTCCCATTCCTATTCCAGGATCCTACTTCCATTCCCTACAAACTACCCTGAACACACTACTATGGCAAGGCAAGAGGCCCCGCTGTGCGGCACAACTGCTCTCCAGGCATAAACATGCCGGGGGGGCAGGATCCATTGACTTTAAGGAATACTACTGGGCCACGATCCTTACACAACTCTCAGACTGGTTCCAGCCGGCCCCTCTTACAAGGTGGGGACAGCTGGAATCCACTTTGGTTAACCCTAACAATCTCCGTGAATGGATTCTGGGAGTACCGCACGGAGCACTGGTGTCTAATTCACTCCCTCCTACAATGCGAGCATCAGCCTTAGCTTGGAAGTTTTTAGTTCACCAAGGTGAACTCCACCCTCTGCCGTTCTACCCTCCCATACCACTGCAGTGCCTCCGGCACTGTACTATTGATCTAGATCTAAAACGCTGGACATCCAGCGGTATATCTCTCCTTCAAGACATTATACATGGAGAAACGTTGCTTACATTTCCCCAAATACAAACCAAATTCCACCTGGCCCATTCGGAAGTCTTTACCTACCTTAGAATCAGACACTGCCTATCTCGGATACCCAAGCCGTGCTACCCCATCCCCCCCTCTACGTGGTCTTTCCTGACTTCTGCCCCATCCAAAAAGAAAGGAATTTCCCTTTTCTACAATACTTTCCGCCAAAAAACGGTCTTAGCGAAATCCAAACCACACTTCCAATGGGACGCAGACATGGGACAAACTCTGTCTGCAGACCAATGGCATTCTGCACTTCGGTCCATTTATGCAGCTACATGTAATGCGGCACTATGGGAACTTACTATGAAATTGTCATTACGCTGGTACCTCACCCCGGCTAGGTTAGCTAAATTTGGCAACAATAGCCCCGACACCTGCTGGAGATGTGGCAGTGCCAAGGGTGATTTACTACACATATTCTGGTCCTGTCCGTCCATTACCAGGTATTGGACTACCACCTTCCGAATACTCTCGGACCTAGCAGGCTACCCTATACTCCCATCAGCACCTTTGGCATTACTGAACATAGACATTGACCAAATATCAAGGGACTCACAACTAGTAGTCACTAACATCCTGCTGGCAGCTCGGCTGAGCATTGCCAGACTCTGGAAATCGACGAGTCTCCGAAGATAGAAAATGTTATTGACCTAGTGAACCTCCACCACAACTTTGAGCTGACGCTGGCCTCCAGCAAGGGTCGTCTGGCGGAAGTTCAAAAGAGGTGGCACGCATGGGCACATTGGCCCAACGCAGCACTGTTTTTGTGATTCCGGAGGTCGGTTTAGACCGTCCGGACTACCAGGGTTCTAGCTTTAAGATACCTCCTTATACCGTATATGTTTGAGAACTGTTCTGTGAAACCTAAAACTGTTGCTTTGTCTGGCTTATGCTACCAAATTGTAATGTTTGACTATATGCTGTTTGCTGTTTCTGATTCTGTGTAACCATTCTTGACGAAAAACTGGAATGTACTCATTTTGTTCTACTTGTAAAACGAAATACTCAATAAAAAAAAATATTGATGAAAAAAAAAAAATACTTGGTCGGGAATCCTTTTGCAGAAATGACTGCTTCAATGCGGCGTGGCATGGAGGCAATCAGCCTGTGTCACTGCTGAGGTGTTATGGAGGCCCAGGATGCTTCGGTAGCGGCCTTAAGCTCATCCAGAGTGTTGGGTCTTGCGTCTCTCAACTTTCTCTTCCCAATATCCCAAAGATTCTCTATGGGGTTCAGGTCAGGAGAGTTGGCAGGCCAATTAAGCACAGTAATACCATGGTCAGTAAACCATTTACCAGTGGTTTTAGCACTGTGAGCAGGTGCCAGGTCGTGCTGAAAAATGAAATCGTCATCTTCATAAAGCTTTTCAGCAGATGGAAGCATGAAGTGCTCCAAAATCTCCTAATAGCTAGCTGCATTCACCCTGCCCTTGATAAAACACAGTGGACCAACACCAGCAGCTGACATGGCACCCCAGACTATCACTGACTGTGGGTACTTGACACTGGACTTCAGGCATTTTGGCATTTCCCTCTCCCCAGTCTTCCTCCAGACTCTGGCACCTTGAATACCGAATGACATGCAAAATTTGCTTTCATCCGAAAAAAGTACTTTGGACCACTGAGCAACAGTCCAGTGTTGCTTCTCTGTAGCCCAGGTCAGGCGCTTCTGCCGCTGTTTCTGGTTCAAAAGTGGCCTGACCTGGGGAATGCGGCACCTGTAGCCCATTTCCTGCACGCGCCTGTACACGGTGGCTCTGGATGCTTCTACTCCAGACTCAGTCCACTGCTTCCGCTGGTCCCCCAAGGTCTGGAAGCGGTCCTTCTCCACAATCTTCCTCAGGGTGCGGTCACCTCTTCTCGTTGTGCAGCGTTTTCTGCCACACTTTTGCCTTCACACAGACTTCCCACTGAGGTGCCTTGATACAGCACTCTGGGAACAGCCTATTCGTTCAGAAATTTCTTTCTGTGTCTTACCCTCTTGCTTGAGGGTGTCAATGATGGCCTTCTGGACAGCAGTCAGGTCGGCAGTCTTACCCATGATTGCGGTTTGGAGTAATGAACAAGGCTGGGGTTTTTTAAAAGCCTCAGGAATCTTTTGCAGGTGTTTAGAGTTAATTAGTTGAGTCAGATGATTAGGTTAAGAGCTCGTTTAGAGAACCTTTTCATGATATGCTAATTTTTTGACATAGGAATTTGGGGTTTTTATGAGCTGTATGCCAAAATCATCAATATTAAAACAATAAAAGGCTTTAACTACTTCAGTTGTGTGTAATGAATCTAAAATATACGAAAGTCTAATGTTTATCAGTACATTACAGAAAATAATGAACTTTATCACAATATGCTAATTTTTTGAGAACCACCTGTATGTAGCTGTCATGGGTGTCATGGGTGTCATGGGTAGTGTCATGTGTTGGGCTGGTGATGTCCTCCTGCAAGCTTGTGTTTAATTCCATGATGGCATGAGGGGTGAATCTGAAGATGCGAGACACCTCAGAATCACTCATGCCATAGATGTCTATGCGTGTGTGATATATCCTCTCCCGTGAAGAGTGAAGAGTGAGGGGCTTGTATCAGATAAGAATATTGTATTAGAATAGAATAAATTGTAAAGTTTATATAAGCAAATAAAAAGTAAAAAAAAAAAAACTTCCGTGCCCTCCTCAGTGCCCTCCTCAGTGCCCTCCTCCTTCTTTGCTCATCTAAAGTCAGTAGTATAGCTATGAGCATGGATGCCACTGGCATGTTGGCATACAGATTGTTGGGCAACACGTGTGACTGCTGAGCTCCTCACTAACAGTGTTGCTTTATCTGACATGTAGACGATTTTTCTCTTTTTAGACCAGCTTTTCTATGGTCTAATTTTAGACAGGACATTTTACTGTTGCGCACACTGCGTAGCCTGCGCTGCCCCAACGTTCTTTTGTGGATCCCCGTAAGTCTCTCATTAGCATATTTGACTAGCAAATCAATGGTGTGTCTAGCGCAGTTTTGCGCGGACGGATGCGCCTGTCTAACAAAATTACGCTGGACAAAAAATTGATTTTTTTTTCAA
This sequence comes from Rana kukunoris, assembly GCA_029574335.1. NCBI lineage: Eukaryota > Metazoa > Chordata > Amphibia > Anura > Ranidae > Rana > Rana kukunoris. The sequence goes on from CM056059.1 coordinate 60,273,853, forward strand.
AAATGTCGCTCTATTTTCGTATATAGCGCAAAAAATAAAAATCGCAGAGGCGATCAAATACCACCAAAAGAAAGCTCTATTTGTGGGAAGAAAAGGACGCAAATTTCGTTTGGGAGCCACGTCGCACGACCGCGCAATTGTCAGTTAAAGCGACGCAGTACCGAATTGCAAAAAGGGGCAAGGTCCTTTACCTGCATTTTGGTCCGGGTCTTAAGTGGTTAAAGACAAGGGGCCAGATTCACAGAGCGATTACGCCGGCGTAACAGGAGATGCGCGGCGTAAGTCTAATTGTGCGCGTGCGTTTCGATGCACGGCATTCCCAAAACGAGATACGCAAGAAATCTACTTATTTTTTACTTTTTGTTATAAGAAAAAACAATAAACTAAATTTTAGTCAAACATTTAGGCCAAAATTTATTTAGCCACATGTCTTTAGTAAAAAAAAATCACAATAAAAAAAAAATTAGCTACCTAGCGGGAACAGCGACACTAATACAGCGATCAGAAAAATGATCGCTTAGTGATGCTGGCAATAGGGAGTGAAAGGGTTAACTAGGGCGGTGATCAAGGGGTTAAAACTTTATTAGGGGGGGTACGGGGGCTACCCTGAACCTAACACTAACTGACTGTCACACTGCCTGTCACACTGACACTAAATACAGTAATCATACATGTATGATTACTGCATTCAGTGACACTGTGACAGGGGGGGGGGGGGGGGGCGATCGCGGGGGTTAAATGTGACTATGTGTAGTGTTAGTGTAGTGTAGTCTTTTTTTTAACCAAGTAAACAAGTTTATTGAGATGTAAGCAAGGCATACAATCATACAGCGCAGAGATTCCAACTAGCACCGGTATACACACAGCATCATTAGTTACACATTCATTATAAATCAATACAACTCCCCGGGTAGACTACTGTCCAAGGCACACTCTGCTGCGGAGTGCTTAGAAGGGTGCACACCTAAGATCTACCTCCCCCTGTGTGCACTCTCGGTCCCTGGTGAGCACACCAGGGGCGACTCTGCATCATTCCGTACATGTCTCCCCATCTGCCAGCCATCTATCCCAGACATTAGCAAACTTTTGAGGGCGGCCCCTATGAATGTATATCATTTTCCTATATGGAAGCACTGCATTCACCTCCCTCTTCCATTCTCTAAGAGTCGGAGCTGTCCCCCGAAACCAGGTCTTAGCCACCACCTTCCTAGCCAGAAACAATGATTCATATATGAATATAGTCTGGAACTTATCCACCTCCACGTCCGGCAGCAGTCCCAATAAGCAAAGCTTCGGGTCCATCCCCACAGGTGATCCCATGTTGTCGTGTAAGAACTGTGTCACCTGCAGCCAATATGCCTGTATGTCAGTGCAGTGCCACAGCATGTGATAGAAAGTGCCCTCCGTCAAAGTACAATTGGGGCAGAGGCGATTTCGTTCGGATTGAAATTTTGCTAAACGTATTGGTGTGAGATATGCTTGGTGTATGATATATAGTTGTGTCAGTCTGTCAGAAACCTTAGGGGACGCAGTCTTGACCCCCTCCAATATCTCTTCCCAGTCAGAGTCCTCAATGGGTCCTACATCCTGTTCCCACTGCACCTTAGCTTTCTGAGATACCCTAGACACCCTGCGCTGCCTAAGAATGTAATAAATGTTAGATATAAGTTTAGTAGAGTCTGTTCCAAGGATAACGTCAAGAACCGGTGGAGTATCCAGCTCTACCTCTACCAAGGCCATCTGTCTCCTGAGAGCGTGCTTTAACTGTAGATATCGGAATAGTAAGTGTTGAGGAAGAGAAAATTCCTCCTTTAGCACCGGGTATGGTTTAAGCCCATTCCCAGTTAGGACCTGAGATAGGTACAACACCCCATACGAGGCCCAGATCGAGGGATCTGGTACCTTATTCAGCTCCGGCAGGCAACTATTATTCCACAGCGGGGTGTGTGAATGTATGTGCGATCTATCTTGCTTCTTAAGTGCTATTTCCCAGACCTTGCGGTGGTGCAATAACATTCCGGCCTCAAAGTACGGTGTCTTACTCCCTCCCTGTCCCCTCCGAAAGATCGCCTGACTAGGTGTGTGAAGTGCGCTGCCCGGCCTATTACAAACTAGTGCCCTATACCTTTGCGACTCAGTGGTATTAAAGTGATAGAGGTGGGACAGCTGTGACGCTATATAATAGTCTTGAATATCCGGAAGGGAACATCCCCCCTCCGTTGTAGGATTTTTGAGAATGTGCCATGCTAGCTTGTGCCTACCTGAGCCCCATACAAAAGAATTGAGCAGTGCCTCCATCTGCTTGAATATTTTCAAGGGAATGTATAAGGGAGCATGCCATATCATATATAAGATTTTAGGCAGCAGTATCATCTTTACTAAATTAATTCTCCCTATAACTCCCAGCGGCAACCTCGACCAAGCCTGGGTTCTGGTTTTGATAACTGCAAATAAAGGTTCAACATTCAAAGTGATATAATCCTGCAAATTTCTGGTGACCCTCACCCCCAAGTACTTAACTTCTGCCACTCTTTGTAATGGTAGAGCTGGGGACACAGCGGGAGGGGGAAACAGGTCTAGTGGAAGAATTTTTGATTTGTCCCAATTAATTTTTAAGCCAGAATACTGCCCAACCCGTTCTATAATATTCAGCGCCGCTCCAAGAGATGGGCCCTTGTCTGCTAAGTAGAGTACCGTGTCGTCCGCATACAACCCTATCTTTTCCCAGGTATCTCCTTTCCTGAGGCCCATCACCTCCGGGGTCATCCTAATGGCCATAGCCAATGGCTCCGCCGCCAGGGCATATAGCAGTGGGGACAGGGGGCAGCCCTGTCTCGTACCCCGTTCCAGTGAAATTTGGTCTGAGAGCCACCCGTTAACAAAGATTCTAGCCCGAGGGTTCTGGTATAATAGTTGCACCCACCTGATAAATTTCGGGCCAAACCCATAGCATTCTAAACATTCCCAAAGGTAGGGCCATTCGACCGAGTCGAAGGCTTTAGCCGTGTCTAATGTCACCACCACCCTCGACCCCATATTATCATGCTGTGCCTGGATATTCATAAACAATCTACGTATGTTCATTGCCGTATTTTTCCCTGGCATAAAACCGGTCTGGTCTGTATGTATCAAGGAAAGTATTACTGAGTTTATCCTGGAGGATAGAATTTTAGCCAGGATTTTAATATCCACCGTCAACAGGGAAATAGGCCTATAAGATTCTGGGAATTTATGGTCCTTACCCGGTTTAGGAAGCACGATAATCTGCGCCTCCTGCATTGATGAGGGGAGGACACCTCGGTCGAATATGGAGCGGAACAGGGTCGCAAGTCTGGGGACTAGTAATTCAGAATATGTAGAGTAAAACTCCAAGGGTAAGCCGTCTAGACCCGGCGTCTTAGATTTAGCTAGCTGCGAGATAGCCTCGGCTATGTCTTGTGTGGTAATGGGGGCCTCCAGCCCTTTGATCTGCTCTGGGTTTAGGCGAGGAAAGTGCAGTGTATGCAAATACGCCCGAATCTCTTGTGGCGTATTGTGGCACCGGGATCTATAAAGATCTTCGTAAAACCTCTTAAAACTATCTGCCACCTTTACTGGGTCTGTAATGACAGAGCCGTCTGGCTCAGCCAAGGACACCACCACCGGGGGTCTGTCCTCCATATGTGCTAGGTAAGCCAGCATCTTCCCTGCTTTTTCGCCGTGTTCGTACACCCTTGTTTTACAAAAGAACACCCTCTGCTTTGCTTTTTCAAGGTGGAGCTGAGAGACCACTCTAGACTGCAGCTTCACCTTTGTGAGGTTTTCCAGGGATGGCTGAGTGCTGTAAGCCCTCTCGAGCTCTTGCAGTCTATCCTCACACAGGGCTACCTCAACCCTTGATGATTTTTTAAGTCTGTTTATCCTAGTGTCTAGCACCCTACGTGCATGAAGTTTAAACGCGTCCCATTGGGAATTTAGAGAAGCGGGGTCCTCGCCGTCTGGGAGAAAAAATCGTAGTTCCCTCTCTATACCGTCATGGTCTGTCAGTGCATCTAGCCAAAAAGGGTTGAGTCTCCACACCCTCCTAGGGGCCTCCCCAAGTACAGACAGCTGCATCCAGCAGGGAGAGTGGTCCGATAAAGCTCTAGGTGCAAACCCAGTGTCTACCACCCGTGGCAGGAGTGCAGCAGATATTATAACATAGTCTATACGGGACATAGTCTCAAAGCTCGTGGAATGACACGTGTAAGCCCTAGTCTCAGGGTTCCTATGTCTCCACACATCTACCAGAGCAAATTCTTGCAAGAGGCGGCTCAGTCTAGTTTGCCTGGGAACCCCTGTGCCCCCAGACTCGCGCGCCGGGCGGTCCATGAAAGGGTTCATAGTCATATTGAAATCCCCCATCCACACAGCAGGGACTGTCGGGTATTTAGCCATATATGCCAGACCGGCTGTAACGACTTCCGAACTGTATGGGGGAGGGATATAGCAAGCAATCAGTATCACAGGTGACCCCCCCAGCAGTGCGTGAGTGAACAAGTACCTCCCCTGTTGGTCTGATTCTATTGCAATTAGCTCAAATGGGGTGGCCTTAGTCACCAGCAGTGACACTCCTCTGGAGTAGCTGGTGTAAGTGCTATGATACGCCCAGTCAATCCAAGGGCGCTTCAAAGCAGTCTGCAGATGGCCGGTGACATGTGTCTCGGTTAATACTATTATATTGGCTTTTTGCGATTTCAAGTAAGTAAGGGCCGCAGTGCGCTTCACCTTATTTCTCACTCCCCGCACATTCCACGTTAAAAATTTAATAGAGGTCATGTTGTTGGTATGTAAATCCCGGTGAACCAGACCAGCATGTTCTCTACCACCTTATTCATTTGCATCACGTTCTGCCTGCTAATAACAACAGTCTGCATACCCTGTAGCGGTGCATTCCCCTGCCCATCTCTTCTACATATCAAAACCTGTCTTAACCTTATGGGACCACAACGGTGATCCTGCCTGTAGGTAACACACCCCCCTCCCAGCCCAGCACCCCCCAAACTTGGTGCAGGCATCATATACCCGAACATAACATCCAAAAGATAATACATCCAGCCATTTACTCTGGCTGGAGGCTCAACACTTAAACACAGTGAGTTGCAAACATCAATGTATACTGTCGTGTTCATTGGAGCGATTGTCCACTGATCAGCGTGTGGATCCGACGCATCGGGTGAGCTGTACACCCATCCAGACAAACATGGAAAGGGGGAAAAAGGTGCTTTAAAATATCCCAAGGAGGAGAGGGAAAAAAAATAAAAAATAAAAGAAACGTTTGTCTTGGAATGTTAACGTTGAACTCCTCTTGCAACCAAGGAGATCTGCCTGTGATCACTGGTCATTGTATGTTCATGTCACATAGCCCGCCATGGGTCCACAGGATCTCTGCCAGTGTAGTGTAGTCTTAGTGCAGACTTACTTGTGTTGTGACCTCTCCTCAGCGGTGGTTGAAAAAAACGCCGAGGGAGAGATCACATCGCTTCCTCCTTCCTGTGTTTACACAGGAGGAGGAAGTGACAGGGCGGGCGGGCGCGCGCATTGGCTGGGAGCGATCCGGAGGGGGCGGACAAAAATGAATAGCCGCCCCCTCTTGTCGGATCGCTCCTGCAGCCGCGCGGACTGCCGCATGTATGGGGGGGGGGGTCCGATCGGACCCCCGATCCCCCCCAAGGCACCAACGTATATATACGTTGATGTGCCTGTCGGTGCCATTCTGCCGCCGTAAATGTACATGCGGCGGTCCTTAAGTGGTTAATGGGCCTTTGCTGAACTAGCTAATAGTACTGCTAGTTCCAACAGGACCGAGCAGCAGGTGCTGTACATAGGAAACCAAGTTTGTGCATGTGGAAGGAAAAAGTGGACTTTTTGTAAATGGGATGGAAGTTGTCCCTGGTTTAGTGTTTTGGACATTTTCAAGTTGGGCATCCCATAATTCCCTACCCCCATCCAAGGTAGCTCCAATAAAAACAACGAAAACAAGCCAAGGATGGTTTTCTGAATTGGAGTAAATTAAGTCAATACTATGTGACTGGCTATGCAACAGTGGGGACCCGGAACATCAGTGACTCCTAAGAGAGTAGTGCTACATGTATATGAACTCTACTGCAATAAACCAGTTCACCTACTAATGTACTGGAAGGTGACCGCTACACACATGCAGCAGCACAGACCTAGCTATCTGGCACTGTGCATGTGAGATAATAACAATAGGACAGAGATACTCTGAAACATACTCAAGATGTTATGGGCAGCTGTAGTTTAACTATTGTAACATGGAGTACTTGCATAATAGTCTCTTCTAGTCTGGATTTAGCAATGTGGTCAGGATTTGTTGCTGAGACTTTGGCAGCCCCTACATCAGTCCATTTTCTTTTGTTCAGCCATGAGGTGGAAGGGGGAATCTTCCTCATTGAGCTACTGTATTCTGACAGCAGGGAGACTTTGCCACTGTCACAATACACTGGTGAGCACTGCAGTCTATAGCCTGTGGAACTTTGTGATATTAGCATACAACAGGGGACCGCAGCAGATCCCTACACTACAACCCCATTTAAACACAAATCCAAATTTCCAACCTGCCTGATCATGATCTGTCAATAAGTGTTTGAAAAACAACTAAGTGATCAAAAAACTGCTAATAAATGCTTCCATTTTCTTTTATGCATGATTGGAATGGTCAGACTAAAACAGATGGCGGTACTTTTATAATGCTACCTTGTGTTCTCCCTTTTTTCCTTGGTAATGCCTTATACTTTCCAAGCAAGAGCTTGAGCCCATGACTGCATGAACAGAGGCTTTGTTTGACTTACTATATATATACTCGAGTATAAGCCGACCCGAGTATAAGCTGAGGCACCTAATGTTTCCACAAAAAACTGGGAAAATGTATTGACTCGAGTATTAGCTTAGGATGAGAATGCAGCATCTACTGTAAGCGGAAAAGGTCAACAATGCCAATTTGCACACCTCACTGTGCCCGTTGCAACCTCACTGTGCCAACCTCACTGTCCCCATTGCAACCTCACTGTGCCAACCTCACTGTGCCCATTGCAACCTCACTTTGCCCATCCTCACTGTGCCAACCTCACTGTGCCCATCCTCACTGTGCCCATTGCATCCTCACTGTGCCCATCCTCACTGTGCCCATTGCAGCCTCACTGTGCCTGAGTCAGTGTACCTAAAATTGACAGGCTGCGGGTGTCCATTCATTGTTTAAAAGTCGCCGTCTCCTCCTGGTCCCTTCCGTGATAGGCGTTTCTCAGCAGACACAGTATCACACTATCACAAACATTCTCTCATCCTTGGACTCAGTTTCCCAGTAGACACTGTGTTCAGTGTTCCGCCAATCACAGACATCTTTTCATCCTCAGACAAGAGGACGTCCGTGATAGGCGGAACACTGAACACAGTGTCTGCCGGGAAACTCAGTCTGAGGATGAGAGAACGTTCGTGATAGGCAGGAACTGTGTCTGCTGAGCAACGCCTATCACGGAAGGGACCGGGAGGAGACCGTGACTTTTAAACAGCCTGTCAATAAATTCACGTACACTGACTCGAGTATAAGCCAAGGGGGGGTAATTTCAGCCTTAAAAAAAAGGCTGAAAATATTGGCTTATACTTGAGTATATACGGTGTTCATTATAATATCTCTGCAATCCCCTCTAAAAAACAGCAAATGTGAAAACCATAGTCATGGATGAAACATGTATCTGTTTCCAAGTTCAGGTTTAATGTAAATTAATAAAAAAAAATTCTGTCCATGTTCTATGCTAACAGCTGACTTTCTGTTCTTGCAGGTGACGATGAAATACAATGCCATCATCTCTTTGGTCTATCCCTTGGTGGTATTGTTGGTGTGTGGGCTGAATCCATCCTTTGGTCACAGCCCACGAAGCCCCGATCGCGTGTCAGAAGCAGATATTCAACGTTTGCTTCATGGAGTAATGGAAGAGTTAGGCATCGCCAGGCCTAGAGTGGAGTATCCTGCGCATCAAGCCATGAACCTTGTTGGTCCACAGAGCATTGAAGGTAACTCCATAAATGTATAAGCCAAAGGCAGAAAAAAATGAATAAGTCTCTAGTTAATTGTACAGTCTGGTAAGCTAATAGCTGATGGAGGGTCCTTCTGTGGTCCTATTAAAGATCTCTCCATTTGAAATGAGATCACACGCTACCTGTACCTGCCATGAAATGTTTACACCCTGTACATTGCCTGTGCAATGAAAGGACCATTATACTTTCTGGTACAAAGGGACAGAAAAGTGGAAATCTCATTTTCCAATACCATGCCCACAACTAGTGAAAATATGTTTTAAGTATTGCCTAATTGGTGCCTAGGCTGAGACTTCCACATACTTTACTATAGTGGGTTTGTTTTGATGTGTGGCCCATTGGATACATCTCTTGTAGCAATATTTATACTATGTATGATCAGACTAATTTTTCTCATTGTAATTCCTACGGTATTAGAACTTCTGACATGCTCTCCGACACAGGTGATAAAAGCAGCTGGAAATTAGTGTCAGAAGGGAACTTAGATAAGCAGAGAGCTTGTCTATTCACACAGCAGTTCTGCAAGTTTCTTTGTTCCTCTGCCTATGTGGGGGGTCCCTTTCCTCCAATCAGCTCTCACAAAGTATATGCCTAGAGTCCACACCCACTGCTGAAACAGGAAGGAACATTTTTAACATGATGAACACTTTGAAAGAATGTAGAAGTCTGAAGATGGCAGATGTACATGTAAAACTTATGGATAGTGATTACCAGAATGACTGAAATACTTCCCTTTCTTAAAAAAATATTATTATGCGCCAAGCTCCCTGCAGTGCTGGTCAAATCTGTCATAAACATGGGCAATTCAAGCTGAGCATATGATGACAAAAAAAATACTTAATTACCACTTCCATACCGGGCCTATTCTGGCACTTCTCTCCTTCATGTAAAAATCATAATTCTTTTTCTGGAAAATTACTCAGAACCCCCAAACATTATATATATTTTTTTTAGCAGACACCCTAGGGAATAAAGTTGTATCCATTGCAACTTTTTATCTCACACAGTATTTGCGCAATAATTTTTTGGCAAAAAAATGGTTTCATGAATTAAAAAATAACAAAACACACACTAATGGAATGGCGCCAAACTTCGGTACTTAGAAATCTTCATAGGCAACGCTTTTTATTTTTTTTACAGGTTACCAGTTTAGAGTTACAGAGAAGGTCTAGTGCTAGAATTATTGCTCTCGTTCTAACACACATGGCGATACCTCACATATGTTGTTTGAACGGTGTTTACATATGTGGCCTTACGTGCACGTTCGCTTCGGAGCGCGAGCTACTGGGGACGGGGGAAATTTAATTTTTATTTTTTTATATATATATATATATATATATATATATTTACACTTTTTTTACATTTTTTTTCAATACTTTTATTCCTATTACAAGGAATGTAAACGTCCCTTGTAATAGGAATAGTGTGTGACAGGTCCTCTTTGTGGAGTTTTTCAGCCCCTTTTTTAGGGCTAAAAATACACCCCTCAGCTTATACTCGAGTCAGTGTACCTGAAGGATTGCGAGCATCCATTGTTTAAAAGTCGCGGCTTCCCCCTGGTCCCTTCCGTGATAAGCTGAACAGTGTCTGCTGAGAGACGCCTATCACGGACGTTCTCTTGTCCGAGGATGAAAAGACGTCCCTGATTGGTGGAACACTGAACAGGCTGTCAATGACAGGCTGCTAGGAAATGCCTATCACGTAACAGGAACGGGACCAGGAGACCGTGACTTTTAAACAAAGTAAAGTGGAGCTTGGGCCTCATCCATCACACCTTCTAGTCCACCCCATTGGTCAAAGAAGCTGCCTATCACATTATGGAACCAATAGAAAAAAAATCAGGCAAAGGGGGAAGGGTAACTTTTAGCAAAAAAATTAAAATTATTTGCATGCAAACTATGTAAGTAGGAACTGACTGATAGTTTTGATGTCCAGTTTTTACAGACGGTAGCCTCAGTTATTTTGCTGGTATATTTATGATTTGGCATCAGAAGATAAAGAAAAAATAATATAGAGTATACAATTGTGACTCCAGTCATATTGTAATTGAATGTTATTAAAAATTACCTTTCCTTTTCAATCTGCAGCCACTGTAATTTTCTGAAAATGCAATGCAATATGGCTACCTGGAGATGTTCTGCCCAGAGGCGATTCAGTTCGCATGTGCTGCGCTATATAAGTTTTTCATTCATTCATTCATTCACAATGTGTACTGAACTCCCTCCAGAAACATATTTTTTTTTGCTTGTGGGATTGGTTTACCAATTTTCCCAAAAGTCTGCACTAAGATACAAGTCATATTTCAGGCATCTCTTGAAACAAAATGTAAAAATATGTCTATAACATAAGCCTTGCCTGTTGTGCGTTCTCACCTGAAAGACTTATGCCTTGTACACACGTATGGAATTTCCAATGAAAAAGTCAGACGGATATTCCGTCCGTGTGTATGCCCCATCTGACTTTTCCCTCGGAAATTCAGATGGAATTAGATAGAGAACATGTTCTCAATTTTTCAGATGAAAAAAAAATCCAAAAATTTTCATTCGTCTGGATGCAATTCCGACAGACTAAAAACCATTCATGCTCAGAATCAAGTCGACGCATGCTCGGAAGCATTGAACTTAATTTTTCTCGGCTTGTCTTAGTGTTGTACGTCACCGCGTTCTTGACGGTCGGAATTTGGTGTGACCGTGTGTATGCAAGACAGCTTGAGCGGAATTCCATCTGAAAAACGCTCTGGGCTAGATTCAGGAAAGAGATACGACGACGTATCTCCAGATACGCCGTCGTATCTCTGCGTCTGAGCCCTCCTATCTATGCGCCTGATTCATAGAATCAGTTACGCATAGATTTCTATTAGATCCGACTGGCGTAAGTCTCTTACGCCGTTGTATCGAATTTGCATTTTTATGCTGGCAGCTGGGTGGCGTTCCCGTCGATTTACGCATCGAATATGAAAATGAGATAGATACGCCGATTCCCGAACGTACGCCCGGCGCATTATTTTACGGCGTTTGTGTAAGCGTAACTCCGGCGTAATGTTACCCCTGCTATATGAGGTGCAGCCAATGTTAAGTATGGATGGCGTGCCGGCGTATTTTTTCCCATCGTTTACGTAAAACGTTCGCGAATAGGGCTTTGCGTAAGTGATGTTCACGTTGTTTTCATTGAGTATTTGCGTAGTGATTTGGAGCATGCACACTGGGCTACGTTCCCGGCCGGCGCATGCGCAGTTTGTTTTGCGGTGAGCTTAATTTAAACAGAAGATGCCCCCTACCTTCCTATTTTGCATTACGCCAGCCTATTTACTCTACACCGCCACAACTTATGGAGGAAGTGCTTTGAGAATACAGCACTTGCCCGTGAAAGTTGCGGCGGCGTAGTGTAAATAGCATACGCTACGCCAGTTTACAATTACGCCGCTTCTACCTGAATCTAGCCCTCTGAGTTTATTCTGACGAGAAAACCGGTCGCGTGTATAGGGCATAAGAATTATTTTTAGAAAGTAAGCAGAAGAGATATTGTATAGGCTGGGCTGGATTTGTTTGTAGCTGAGACCGGCCATGGCTGTTAAGGGATGACTTATAGCCTTTCACACATGAAGTTGGTGTCAATTTATTACAAAATGGTATGAAATTATGCCAAATCTGCAAGTGTGCTGTCCTCATTGCTGTTGTTGGGGATTCCTTAGTAAATTAGAATTGAACCCAGGCAAATTTGCCTATCCTTGCTCTTCTCGGTTCAAGAATGCAGTGACCTCATGAGCATTAAATTGAATGTTCGGGCAGACATAAGTGATCTTTGCTAATAGGTTGTCCTAAAAAAAAAAAAAAAAAAAAAAAAATCAGGTATTCAGGAATTTCAGAAAATCGTAATTTCCTTTCTCTATTCGTGACTCACTTATGATAAACCAACCATCAATTCCACTTACGGGAAAGGCCTGTAGCCAAGGGTTGTTGATGTGAATTGTCATTCACGCCATGTCTGCCATAAATACTCATCAACTAGCTCAACTAATTACTTGGGATAATCAGCCATTACTATGTTCACTAATCAGAAGACCTGAGGGGAACTGAATTCTGTACTCTCCCCAACTGTTTACATTATAGCAAATGTGCTCAGCTAATGCATAATGGAAAATATAACTTTTCCCATAACAATGGTTGTTAGGTTCTCCAAATCCTAATTACAGCTTGAGGAGATGTATTATTATGTAAAGTGAACCTTACTAATCTACCTAATGACTAGCTTTTGAACATTACTAAAGCCCTAATACCGGGTTAGAATTATACAAATCTGCCAAAACCTGTGCCATCTATTGGCCCAAGATTAATTCAACGGTTTCCACATATTGCCCAACATCCTAAATAGCTCAGATAACACTTAAGCAGTAATTTATTTGTTGTTGTTGGCGTCTGCGTCAATGTAATTCTAAAGCTTTGTGTACCAATATGGCTTCCTCACCTAAAATCTTAACTTCCTAATATCCTAAACCCTTATTAAGAAAATTTTAAATAAGACACGTGTTTTATTTTAAAGTTGACCTAAAAACTAAGAGGTAAACGTGTATAATCCAATCAATGACCCCACAACAAAGAACAATGTTACATTGTGAACATGAATATAGAATAATTTGTTATCTGGCTTTTGTTGTGTGAAATAGTCCAAACATTCAAGATCAATGGCTGGAAAAAGCGCCCAGAGGCGATTCAGTTCGCATGCGTTGCGCTATACAAGTCATTCATTCAGGAGTCTCAAAGTACCGGCCCGCGGGCCATTTACGGCCCGCGGACCGGTAATAAATGGCCCGCAGGCAGGAAGGGTGCCGCGGAAGTGTAGATTGAGGTGCATGAAGAGTAGCACAGGAAGTGTCTGTCAGAGGTTCACTTCTCTCTCATGTCACGCTGCTACTCCCCGGCAGCCACTCCTCTCTTCTCGTCCATCCCCATTTGCTTGTGACATCCTCTGCCCTAATTTGCTCTCATGTGCCCCATGTACCCTCATGTGCCATGTGCCTCATGCACCCTGATGTGCCTCATGCACCCCGATGTGCCTCATGTACCCTGATGTGCTGAGCTCTGTACATCAGGGTGCCCTGTACCCTGTACTGATGTGCTGTGCCTGATGTGCCCTGTTGTGCTCTCATGTGCCCTGATTGTGCTCTGATTGTGGCCCATGTACCCTGATGTGTGCCATGTACCCTGATTTGCTGGGCTTTATACTCTGATGTGCTGTTTCATGTGCCCTGTACCCTGATGTGCCATGTGCCCTGTCCTGATGTACCATGTTATGTACCCTGATGTGCCATGTCCTGATATGTCCTGTCCTGATGTGCCGTGCCCTGTGTCCTGATGTGCTGTGCCCTGTACCCTGATGTGCTGTGCTCTGTGCCCTGATGTGCGCTGTGCCCTGTACCCTGATGTGCTGTACCCTGATGTGCTGTGCCCTGTACCCTAATGTGCTGTGCCCTGTGCCCTGATGTGCTGTGCCCTGTGCCCTGATGTGCTGTGCCCTGTGCCCTGAGGTGCTGTGCCATGTGCCCTGATTTGCTGGGCTCTGTGCCCTGATGTGCTGTGCCCTGATGTGCTGTGCCCTGTGCCCTGATGTGCTGTACCCTGATGTGCTGTGCCCTGTGCCCTGATGTGGGGTTAATAATGTGTCTGCTGACACCAGTGCTGGGGGTTAATAATGTGTCTGCTGACACCAGTGCTGGGGGTTAATAATGTGTCTGCTGACACCAGTGCTGGGGGTTAATAATGTGTCTGCTGACACCAGTGCTGGGGGTTAATAATGTGTCTGCTGACACCAGTGCTGGGGGTTAATAATGTGTCTGCTGACACCAGTGCTGGGGGTTAATAATGTGTCTGCTGACACCAGTGCTGGGGGTTAATAATGTGTCTGCTGACACCAGTGCTGGGGGTTAATAATGTGTCTGCTGACACCAGTGCTGGGGGTTAATAATGTGTCGGCTGACACCAGTGCTGGGGGTTAATAATGTGTCCGCTGACACCAGTGCTGGGGGTTAATAATGTGTCCGCTGACACCAGTGCTGGGGGTTAATAATGTGTCCGCTGACACCAGTGCTGGGGGTTAATAATGTGTCCGCTGACACCAGTGCTGGGGGTTAATAATGTGTCTGCTGGCACCAGTGCTGGGGGTTAATAATGTGTCTGCTGACACCAGTGCTGGGGGTTAATAATGTGTCTGCTGACACCAGTGCTGGGGGTTAATAATGTGTCTGCTGACACCAGTGCTGGGGGTTAATAATGTGTCTGCTGACACCAGTGCTGGGGGTTAATAATGTGTCCGCTGACACCAGCGCTGGGGGTTAATAATGTGTCCGCTGACCAGGGATGGACTGGCCATTGGGAATACAGGGAGTTTCCCGGTGGGCCGATGGCTCAGTGGGCCGTCTTCAGTGACAGCAGACCGCCGCCCCCCTCCGCTCCTCTGTCTCTCCCTTCCCGCAGCACTCACCTCCTCTCCCTGCCCACAGCACTCACCTGGGGGGAACAGAGAAGCAGGGGGGATGACAGAGGAGCATGCGGAAGGGGACAGACAGCTGACTTTGGAGTGCGGGAGTTGTTTGGCCGCCATGGGAGAAACCTGTCAAGTGGGCCAGTCTGGATGAAGTCAAGGGCCAAATTTTTGTCCCAGTCCAGCCCTGCCGCTGACACCAGTGCTGGGGGTTAATAATGTGTCTGCTGACACCAGTGCTGGGGGTTAATAATGCGTCCGATGACACCAGTGCTGGGGGTTAATAATGTGTCTGCTGACACCAGTGCTGGGGGTTAATAATGCGTCCGCTGACACCAGTACTGTTTTTGAAGTTTGAAAGTTTGCATGCGGCCCCCCATGGGATATGAAAACTTGTCTTGCGGCCCTCAGGTAATTTGAGTTTGAGACCCCTGTTCTAGATGCATATTAGGAGTTTAATGTTGTCAGGGTTCCTCCCCCTGACATGTACAACCTTTTGGATTGGTCAAACAGATAAGGGGGTGGCAGCCTGATTCTCTCAAGAGCAATAAACAGATGAAATGTATACACCTGTTGCCCTCTGCAATGGTTACACCCTTAACAGCACTCACTGGGGTAACAAGCCACCCACAAGCCAAAGTAGCCAGCACAAAGAACATCCGTAGAAAATTCTTGTAAAACAGTGACATGAGATTATTTAATTTTTACGAGCTACATTTAATTTGGTAAATCCAAGCATCTTCTGACAAGGAAAAAAGTTCATTAGTTATTCTAAAATAAATCCTATAATTCAGTGACGTATCAAACCAGGTGGGAGTTCAAACTGGGCCTAATACTGCAGACAGTGGATTGTCAGAAAATGTGGGCAGCCACTATGAATAGCTCTAGAAATATACTGGGCCTATTGGGTGGTGTTCTACTTTGGCACACCTGGCTAAGTATATTACCACTTTCTTTCAGAGATTGTGCTAATCCTGGCATGATGGTACATATTTGGTAGACCTGCCCTTGCATAAGAAGATTGTGGATAAGACTCTACAACCTGATCTGTTTGCTTCTCAACACCAACTTACATTAAAAGCCAGGAGACTTCAAAGGAGTTCCAGGATAAATGGGCGTGTTGGATTCATTTTACTAAATCTTCAGAATACCAAACATTGATACTTACATAACACAACCCAGATTTACTATGTTGCCTACGTCACCTTCCTTATTGACTATAAGTTGTGATATCTCCAATGTCGTTTTGAGTTAAACTATACCATTTCATTACCAATACCTTCCCTTATCTTTTCCTTCTCCCCTTTTTAATTGATTTGATATAAGTTTAACATCCTCATGATCAGGGCCGTCTTTAATATGGTTTG
The DNA here is from genome assembly GCA_029574335.1 of Rana kukunoris. Taxonomy (NCBI): domain Eukaryota; kingdom Metazoa; phylum Chordata; class Amphibia; order Anura; family Ranidae; genus Rana; species Rana kukunoris. Next base: position 60,289,770 of record CM056059.1, read on the forward strand.
GGCCCTGGGCAAACATTGTTTTTGGGCCCCCCTCCAGCCTATTTTGGGCCTGGCTGGTTCACATGTATGTGTTTTGGCGGCCCTCATTTGTGCAGGCACAGCAGCCCATTGATTTGAATGGGCTGCCATGCCTTTGTTTCCTGCAGAAAAAAGGTTCATTCACCTGCAGTTCTTGCACACACAAACGCACTGTGTTTTTAAAAGTGTGACCTAAACGTCTAAAAATGCAGCAAGTTTGACAGTGCAGGAACTGCAGATAAGTCACAGCAGACAGCAGAATGGACAGACAGTGCTGTATTTCATTGCTTGATGGGCATAGGTGTGCCGTGTGTGCAGCCTATTACATGAGGCATGCACTTTTCTTTGCAGGAAATGCAGGCATGGCGGCCCATTCAAATTAATTTGGCTGCTGTGCCTATGCGAATATGGGCTGCCAAAACACATACATGTGAACCAGCCAGGCCCAAAATAAGCCCATCAAGCAGTCAAATACAGACAGTAATGCCATGTGCTCTGAGGCCTTACTCAGCCTGGACTGCAGGTCTGGTCTGTGTTTTAAAAAGTTCCTGTATTTTATACATGGCATGGCATGGGGTCCCATGGTGATAAAGCAGAATGGACAGACGGTGCTGTGACCCCATCCCATGCCATGTGTAAAATACAGGAACTTTTTAAAACACTGACCAGACCTGCAGTGAATCATCAAATATAAAGACTTTGGGCACACTCTACAGAAAACTTATATTTCCAATATAGATTAGCAAACAGTGACATACCTTGAGGAGCAGGACATGAAGAAGTCAGCCTCGGGAAGAGCAAACTGGGGATGTTATAAAATCACATTCTAATTCACTTTTATATACAAGCAGCATCCAGTGGCAGGAAGGCAGAAAGTGCACGTCTAAAGGGAAGCCAGGGGTGCTGTACATTTTAAAACACTGGGAAGAGAAGCAGTACTGTCACTGGCTGCGTGCCGCTGATGATTTTCAGCCTGATTTGTGGGCAGCACAGGGGCTTAACAGGGGCTTGATGGGGCCCCTTACACAGCTTCAGGCATGGGCCCCCTGCCTGCCGTCTGAAATTGAGAAGCGGGGGGAGGGGCTGCCGCGAATTTAGAGGCGGGGGGCCCTTTACAAAAACAGAAGAAATAAAGAAAAATATATATAAAAAAAGGGGTGTAGCCATCCGTGGCCCTGGGGACCTCTGAGCCCTTTAATGAAAAGAAAAAAAGAAAGAAAAAATATATATAAAAAATATATTATTTTTTTTTTTAAAAAGGGGGTTGCCATCTGGGGACCTCTGGGCCCTTTTAATCATTTTTTTTTTATAAAAATAAATTACAAAAAAAGGGGGGTTGCCACCCGGGACCTCTGGGCCCTTTAATAATAAAAAATATATATATATTAAAAATAAACATTTATAAAAAAAAAGGGGGGGGGGGCTTGCCATCCAGGGCCCTGGGGACCTCTAATAAAAAAAATAAAAAATAAAAAAAATATATAAACAAAAATAAAAAAATAAACATTTATAAAAAAAAAAGGGTGTTTGCCACATGGAGCCCTGGGGACCTCTGAGCCTTTTTAATAATAAAAATATATATATATATATATATAAAAAAAGAAAAAAAAGAAATACAATATAAAAAAATATATAAAAAAAGGGGGGTTGCCATCTGGGTCCCTGGGGACCTCTGGGTTCTTTAATAATAATAACATTTAAAATATAAATATATATATATATATATATATATATATATATATATATATATATATATATATATATATATATATATATAGAAAAATAAATATATAAAAAAAGTTTTTTTTTTATAAAACAAGTTTTTTTTAATAAAAAAAGAGGGGTTGCCATCTGGGGCCCTGGGGACCTCCGGACCCCTAAAAAAAAAAAAAAAAAAAAAGATTTTTTTTTTTTTTTAAAGGGGGTTGCTTTGGGCCCCCAACAGTGACAGGGCCCTGGGCAGCTGCCCCTGTTTGCCCTATGGTAAAGACGGCCCTGCTCATGATATGTATACATCAGGGGTCCTCAAACTACGGCCCGTGGGCCGTATCCGGCCCGCCAGTGTGATTTACCCGGCACGTGGACTGAAACTAGTGACAGGGCAGTGGCGACGAAACTGACAGGCTCTGAGAAGGGACACAGGCAGAGCCACAGCTGCGGGGGAATTCCACCCCTCCCTCTCCTTGAGCAGAGCATTCTCCTGGCAATGCCTGCTCCTATTGGCTACATTCAGAGCCAATAGCTGGGAAACTAGAGCATTATGGGAATTGCAGTCCTGGATACCAGCAGGCCGCATGATGATTCCCTGAGAGAAGTTCAGCCCCAACATGCCGAGCGTGAGGGGGAAGAGAGGAGAAGAAATGTCATGAGGCTGTTGAGTGGGAGGGAGCCAGTGATTCTTGTATTGTCCTCCAAGGTAAGAACTTACCTCCCATCTAGCTGGCTGCTCCCACACAGTTCTACCTGGCTGCTATTCTACCCTCCAGCCTGGCTGTTCCCACCCTGTCCTCCACTCCACCTGGCTGTTCCCACCCTGTCCTCCCCTCCACCTGACTGCATCCACCCTGTCCTCCACTCCACCTGACTGCCTCCACCCTGTCCTCCACTCCACCTGACTGCCTCCACCCTGTCCTCCACTCCACCTGACTGCCTCCACCCTGTCCTCCACTCCACCTGACTGCCTCCACCCTGTCCTCCACTCCACCTGACTGCCTCCACCCTGTCCTCCCCTCCACCAGACTGCCTCCACCCTGTCCTCCCCTCCACCTGACTGCATCCACCCTGTCCTCCCCTCCACCTGACTGCATCCACCCTGTCCTCCCCTCCACCTGACTGCATCCACCCTGTCCTCCCCTCCACCTGACTGCCTCCACCCTGTCCTCCACTCCACCTGACTGCCTCCACCCTGTCCTCCCCTCCACCTGACTGCCTCCACCATGTCCTCCCCTCCACCTGACTGCCTCCACCATGTCCTCCCCTCCACCTGACTGCCTCCACCCTGTCCTCCCCTCCACCTGACTGCCTCCACCCTGTCCTCCACTCCACCTGACTGCCTCCACCCTGTCCTCCCCTCCACCTGACTGCCTCCACCCTGTCCTCCACTCCACCTGACTGCCTCCACCCTGTCCTCCCCTCCACCTGACTGCCTCCACCCTGTCCTCCCCTCCACCTGACTGCCTCCACCCTGTCCTCCCCTCCACCTGACTGCCTCCACCCTGTCCTCCCCTCCACCTGGCTGCATCCCCCCTGTCCTCCCCTCCACCTGGCTGCATCCCCCCTGTCCTCCCCTCCACCTGGCTGCCTCCACCCTGTCCTCCCCTCCACCTGACTGCCTCCACCCTGTCCTCCCCTCCACCTGACTGCATCCACCCTGTCCTCCACTCCACCTGACTGCATCCACCCTGTCCTCCCCTCCACCTGACTGCTTCCACCCTGTCCTCCACTCCACCTGACTGCATCCACCCTGTCCTCCCCTCCACCTGACTGCCTCCACCCTGTCCTCCACTCCACCTGACTGCCTCCACCCTGTCCTCCACTCCACCTGACTGCCTCCACCCTGTCCTTCATATTTTTTTTAAACTATAGTCCGGCCCCCCAACAGTCTGAGGGACCGTGAACTGGCCCCCTGTTTAAAAAGTTTGAGGACCCCTGGTATACATGATGCTATTCTTCTGACATACACATTGTTATATGCTTCTGTCTACACTGAAGATGTCCTTTCCTTTAGTAATTAGAATATGTTCAGTTAATGTTGACTATGTGATTATAATTATCTTTTTAAAACCCAATAAACATATTTGAAAAAAATAAATAAAAGCCAGGAGAAACTTTGCTTATTATGCCTATCCCAGCACTTTTGGGCTGAAAAAAAACCTTGATATTTTTTAGGGCCACCAAAATGACCAGTGCCAGAGCTTTGAAAACTCCCACATTGAACTTTGTGGAACTGAAAGTGTATGTTGCCCCCACCATTTCAAATCCCCAATATGTGTCTGTTGTACAATGTACTTGTGTTAAAAAGTATCCTATTCTCTTTCCACATTTACTCCCCCTTTTTTCCCTTTCTTCCTTTCTCTTTGTTTTTGCTCTCTTCTACCTTTCCCTCCCCTTACCCGCTTTTTCCTGACATAGAAAGCCCAACATACTTTGTAGTTTGATATGAAAGCAGCCTGTAATACATGTATATGAATAATGTATAAAAAAATACTTTACATACCATAAATAGTGTAAAAAATAAAATACTACCTTTTTTAAATTTGAATTAAGTTCTTACGTTTTTAAAGCGTATCTAAACCCCAAAACACATTTGTCTTACAGCTTACCAATCCTTGCATGTGGTAGATGCATTCATTTTTTATTTTTTTAGTCTGGGGGGGGGGGATAGTTTGGCCCAAGCATGAGTTTGGGCTGAACATTTGCCTGTTCACCGTTCGCCGAACACCCAAATTTGCAGGTTGTTTGTTGGGTGCTCGCCCCGACGAACACTCTGCAATGCACCCTAGGGGGCGCACAGTGCGGTGATCAGTGGTGCGGCGTCCGTCTGACACACCGCATCACCGATATCGGTAAAGAGCCTGATAGAACCCATGCTTGATAGGGGTACTTATAATGGTCAGATTTTATTAATTTAAATAAAACGTTTATCCCAAAAGGAAAATCTGTTTCTTTAACTGTTTAAAGTTAGATCCTATTTACCCAGGTGGTAAAAACAGGTGGTTCAGTTGCATTTTTTCCGCCCTTGACCACCCACTGAAAGCCTAAAATAGCAACCATAGGGTATTGTACATGTAGCACTCACCCCCGGAGGAGCTGCTGGTTAGATTTGGGTGGCATGTTACCTCTGTGACTCCGCCGTCTAGGGTAGTTGATGAGAGTCGTAATGATGGAATGTCCACACAGCAGGTGTCTTTTTCTTGTGCTTTTATTTACCCAACAGGGCAAAACAGTAAACTTGCAGTGAAGCGTAAAGATGCATTAGAAGAGGAAAGAGCAGGTTCAGGCATAACAACGAGGAAACAATCCTGCTTCCAAAAACACTTTGTCGTCTTCTCCACACCAGCCGAAGTGGGTTTAGCGTACCTGGACAGGCCTCTTCCACAGGCCTGGCAGCCAGAATATCACTCGGAACTTTGAGGGAAAAGGGCCTCTGCCACAGACCCTCCTTTAGAATTTAGATCATGGAGGCAATCCTCCTCGATAGACTTTGCGCTTGAATCAACTTCAGGTAGTTTGTAGTTAGGTTACCGACTGACAGGCGACCAACATCCAGCCTTTCAGTGTCCGGTTACCTCGACCCCCAGTGGATTACTGGGGCTCAGCTACAACTCAGATGTCCCAAACCAATGTGGTCCCAGAACTGAAAGCACCGAGCAGCACACGCACCCCGGCCTAGTAGGCCATAACGCCGGGGCGCATGGTGCAGACACCCCAAAGGTGGGTGACGCACTTCCAGAAGACCGCAAATCCAAAGCGTCTGTCTCCTGAATACCCTGTCCCGGCATGCCCAGCGAGGCTCAACCCCCTCCCCCTGATTGGCCGCCAAGAGAGAGCACCCAGATCTCGACTTCCCCACTGCTACCTACTGTCTCGGGGTGGGAACAACACCCCAGGAACAACAGAGCAAGCCCACAACACAGCCGGAGCGAGACAGAGACCCAATTTAAACAGATTAATTGGATAAGAGCTAACTAACTCTCTTATCCCTTCTTAAATTTTGAACAGCACCGGTACCTGAAAGTACAGAGGGGCTACATACACATGCCTTGAGACATTTAACTTAACTGCCAAACATACCCTTGCAGTCAATGAAACAGCACTGCAACTATGAGCCAAACGCTTGTCTTGAGATTGCAGCATTGTACCAACAGCCTTTGCGGCTGTCGGCTTGTTCTTAATTAACTACCAGGACACTGTTGAGCACTCTAATGGCTTGTACACACAGTCAGACTTTTGAACGTGCAAAAGTCCGCCGTGAGTCCGGAGGAAAGAAAGAAAACAGGTTCTCTATCTAAGGTGGACTTCCGATAAAAAAAGGCAGATGGAGGCTACACACAGCCGGACTTTCCGAGGAAAAAAAGCCATCTGACTTTTTTTCTTGGAAAGTCTGCCCGTGTGTACGAGGCATAATAGTCCATTATGTCCTCCTGTCAGACTGTAACAGTCTGCAGGACTGTGGCATTATATTCACAATCTGCTGATCATGGGTGCAATTCTTTACAGGTTCCTAACAAAAAATAATACATGCATTTATATTTTTTGCATATTTTGTTACCTGCAAAAATATGTACATTTATTATTTCTTTATAAAAGTGAACTTATCCTTTAAAGTGGCACTGACCAATATAGATTAAAATGGATGTAAACCCACTCTCATCCTTTCTAAACTACTGCCAATCTATAAGGATATAGATGCCTCCTGCATGTATCCTTACCTGTCAAATGTCTCCCTTCTGTCTGTTATAAGAACTGAAAAACTGCAGATTCTGTGGGTGGATCTGTTGTCTGGAGCTCGGTGGGTGGAGTCATGATGTCAGTATACTCCCACCCTCCTTTACACTCCCCTTGTCAACATGCTTTTTTTCCTATGTATTCCTTACACTAAATTCTGCTATGATCACTAACATCTAGTCAAAATCCAGAAAAGTAACCACATGACTTCAGAAAAGGAGTGGGGGTGGGAATTAAAAAATAATGCCTGTCTGTAGACTAGTGCATAAGATATGTAAATAACCTGTCACTCACAGCAAGGGCGCAGAACGGACTAACGTTTTTCTCTGTTAAGCCCCGTACACACGGTCGGACATCCAACAAAACTTCCCTTGGATTTTTGTCCTAATTGATTTGTCCGATCACACCCATAGCATACACACACTCGGACTTTTCCGGCAACCAACACGAACGTAGTGACGTTTGAACGTAATGCCGTGCGTTTAAAAGAGGAAGTGAAATTCTCCGACGTCACCCGTTGCGTTCCTTCAGCTACTCTATAGTTAGTTGATGTTTCGTGTGAGTGCTTTCCACATTTCCAGTTTCGTGCGTTTCAGAACGTTTGTGTCCGTTCGCCAAATTCCGAGATGTTGCGCGATCCTGCGAGAGAGCGTGCTGTTTACGGTCTAGGAGTTCTGGCTATTGCTCAAGCTCAGTCCAGGTCCAGGAGTAGGAGGAGGACTGTTTGGACCAAAAATTGGTTGCTTCGCCGTGAAGAATTTTGTCATATGCCATTGCTCAGGGAGCTGCAGGAAAACAATCCTAATGATTTTAGGAACTATCTTAGGATGTCAGATTCCTGCTTCCAGCGTCTTTTACATTTGCTGTCTCCATATATCACCAAGAAGGACACATGTATGAGGCCTGCTATTCCTGCAGAGCAACGGCTCATAGCCACTTTGCGCTATTTGGCGACAGGGAGAAGTCTCCAGGATATTACATTTACTACTGGGATCTCTCCCCAGGCTCTGGGACACATAATTCCTGATACTTGCTGTGCCATTATTCAAGTCCTGCAGAAGGACTATATTCGGGTAAGTTATTTTATTTGATATCACATTATATCCATTTCCACAATGTTCAGTCCCATTCTTGTTAGAATCTGTTCAAATAATTTTTATTTGGTGGCATGCTGACTACTTTTCCTTGCCCTAAATACATATTTGCCTTCACTTACCTCCCTAGCAAGCTACCCTGGGACCCCAATTTGTAATTTGCCTTCCCTTAACAACCCTTATAAACTAGGGCATCTTAAAATGTTTATCCTTAAACTGGCAGCAGAGTGGCAGAGTAAATTTTTTGGGGTGCAGAAACTGTTTATTAACCTTCCCCTTCCCAAATAGTGAATCATCTGATCCAAATATTTGTGTACTCTAGCTCAACATATCTTCATTATACCCCTTTTCTGCTTGTCATATTTGTCCCATTTTCTTAAAATGATATTATTATTTTTATTTAAATTTTAGGTATATGGTATGTTATTCTGTTGCCTCTGGTGTGCCAAGCCCAAAAATCAGAATGGCTTGCAACAAACATGAACCTTCATTTGTTCACCATATTGGTCACATTGAAAAGGAGAGATTTTTTTTACCACCCCCCAAACTTTAAACATTCAACCTCATCTCCCTAACATTTTTGGAATGTGCCATCAGAGGGAGTCATGAAGCATATAAATGAGAATTATATCAAATTTTTAGTCCACAAACTGCTTGAATTGTTTCCTTGTTATGTTGCCCCTATAATGTATGTGTAAAAATAGGTTGCAATTTATTATGCTGAAGTAGTAACTAATTGTTCTTTGTTTGACTCCACAGTTTCCTTCCAACCCTCAGGAATGGCAGGATGTTGCGGCCCAGTTTGCCAATCTGTGGAATTTTCCCAATTGTGGGGGTGCCATTGATGGCAAACATGTCAGGATTGTTCCTCCGCCGGCCTCTGGCTCTTATTTTTATAATTACAAGGGCTTTAACAGCATAGTTCTTCTTGCTATAGTTTCTGCAAACTATGAGTTTATTTATGTTGATGTTGGTATGAATGGGCGTCATTCTGATGGAGGTGTGATGTCTCATACCGAATTCTATCACCGTCTTACTAATGGCACCTTAAGTTTGCCACCTGCGCAGGACAACGTGGAGGGCCTCAACTTTGTATTTGTGGCAGATGAGGCCTTTGCTCTTGGGGAACATCTGTTGAAGCCCTTTCCGATGAGGAACCTCACCCCTGAGCAACGGATCTATAATTACAGACTGTCACGTGCCAGAAGGGTGGTTGAAAACGCCTTTGGCATTATGTCAAGTCGTTTTCGGCTATTTCTTACTGCCATTCACTTGGCTGAATACAAGCTTAACCACGTGGTGTTGTGCTGCTGCATCCTCCATAATTTTCTACGGAGGAATGCTACCAACTACATTGGGTCTGGCAATACTGATGACCCCTCAGGTGGACGGGCAGCTGAAGACGCAGTAATGCCAGCCCTGCAACTTACCCGACCTGCTGTCTCCTCCCAGAATGCACGTCTTGTGCGTGAGCAGTATATGGACTACTTTGTTGGTAGAGGGGCAGTGCCTTGGCAGCAAAATGTCCTGTAGAGTTTGTTCTATCTATTTTTTTTTCCTCTTAAAAATATAAATTTTGAGCTACTGTTATCTGTGGTTTGGTTATAAGTTTTTTATGTCCTTAGAATTTTGGTGAGAATTGTCAAAACTTTAGGGAAACAAGCAGACGTGCAAATACACCTTTCTAAACTTCAATACATCTATGTTGAGTATTATTATATTTTAGGGCTCTGCTACACCCCTTTTCGAATAATACACTGTCAATGTTCTTACCCTAAATTCTAAATATACTGGTAGTACTGATCTTATAAATAAGAAGCCACACCTTTTTTGGCAAAAACATTATTTTTTTAATAAGCACAATCCAATGTGCCATTTTTTTCTTTTACAAAAGTGCAAAACAGTGCTAGGTCATGAAGAATGCAATAATTCGTTAGTTATTATTTTGGCGAGAAACATGCATCTTTTCCAACACAGCAATATACCTTGCCAAGTGGTTACAGCAGAAATTAAAACATTTTTGGCAGAATTCTCTGCCCAAAATATTATTATAAACACACAATATGTATGACCAGATGCAGTTTTGTTTATTCTGTGGCGCTTTTTTTGTGGGTCAAAAATGCATGCACAGTGCTCTCCAATGCGCTACGGGGGTTCTGGTTGGTTGTAGCTCACAACATGCAGTCATCCTTAGCACCTGAAACTGAACTATCATGTTGTGAGCTAGAGCCGACCAGAACCTTCATGGAGTGCATGTCAAACACTGTGCCTGCATCCTTGTCGCATACAAAAATGCACCCCAAAATAAACGGAACTGTGTTTGATGCAAAATGCCCCTTAGCACAGTCTTTCTCCACTCTCCTTCTGGTGCATTGCCAGATGTTTCACTTTTGCCATAGGTACATATTTTTTTTTTGGATGTGCATATGTCAAAATTGGTCAGGTATAGCCCTTCAAAATTGTAATATACTGTTTCTGGAAAGCACCAGAAGAAGAGGAGTAAATAAAAACTCAGCTGAGACACTTAAATCACACCAAAACATTATTTTTTTCAAAAATAAAGTATTGAAATAGCCTCAAAAGTCACATTTGCTAACATCTGCGTATTGCAAAGTGAATTAGTGCCATTTCTAAACAACTAACAAAACTCAGCCTGTGCTAACAAGTCTAGTTGCATCAAGTTCACAGAAAATGTAAATAACAGGAGGTCCAAATGTAAACTATCAACCTACGTCACAAAAACAGCTAAAATTTAGCTAACAGGTCGTAATAATCCCTGATTCGTCTCTGAACACCAGTGGCAGACTCCTTTAGATTTTCAAGCTCTGTCATTGCCTGCAGCATATCAGCACTGATCCGACCAATAGTGCATCCTGGTAGTTGGTGGCCTTGGAAGAAGATAATAAATTAGAATGTGTTTGATGGTCAAGTGACTGAGGCAAAAAACATAGGGACACATTATTAATCAGGGCTACTTTATGAAAATACTTACCTAAACATAGACACTCAATTGGTGCTTGCAAAATGCTTGATCTTCTAAATACAGCTACACTACTAGGTAATGTACACACTACAGATATACTCCGAAAATCTTGGACCAGGTGCATATGCATGTGTCTTCACGTGCAGCTACCTAAACAACACTGCCACCTCTCCCTTCTACATGCTCAAATGTTGAATGCACTACATAATTTGCTAGTGTGTTGTGGGCGTGTTTGTAGTGGACATATAATCAGTAACCATGTATTGATTATGGAAAGCACATGTTAAAAAAACTTACTGGGGCAAACAACAGCCTCCAAAGGGTCATCTTGAAATTCTTGCACTCCTTCACCCTCAGCAGATCTGGTGTCTGGGGATGTGCTGTCCACTGGTGGCTCTTTGCTGGGTCCGGCACTATCATCAATATCCTGCAAAGGTTGGTGCTGACCACACTCCTGATCCTCTAAAATTAAAGAATAAAACATCCATGAAGCCGCCCCTAAATGACATTATCTTACCAGAATCACATTTGCTGCTTTTTTAATATATACCAACCTTGCCCTGGTGACAAAGTTTGCTCGAGACTAGTGCACTACACTAGGCATTATTATAATATACAAAATTTTATGGAACAGGAGTATGATGTCATTTAAAAAGTGGGTACAAATCTCTTTAGTGGCCACATTCAAAAAATCAGACAGATGACACGCATCACTCTTGTTTGCCATGGCAAGATGGGATATATGATGTGAAATCTAGCAGGCGTGACTCTCTGTGACTCTGATCCACAGGGCCTCTCCTCTACCCATGTCTATCATTCAAATGCATCATTAATGGTCAGTGATGAGCCACACATCTAACATAAAGTTGATTTTACCCCTTAAGATATGGCCTGAGCCCATGGTCTTTGTCCTACCTAGAAACACCCCTGTCGCTGTGAAAATGCTCATTATATATTTTTGTCCTTACGTTTTGGGGGTGATTTTGGGCATGTTGTCTCCCCTGTTGGAGCCCGGCCAATGGAAGCCTCCTTTTGTCCCCTGTGGTGTTTTTCTCTTTGCCTTTTTTCTGTGGAAAACATTAAAATACAGTATATTATTTAGTACAGAAAAGTAGCCAAGACAGAAAGAACAACTTTCACATTATAATGAACTACATTTAAACTTGCATTATCTTCTTCTGGAGCCCTCACAATAACAAATCACCATTAAATGGAATCCATCTCTAATGTACAGACACATATTGACATAATTACATGTACTTACTTTTTTTGATAATGGTGCGGTGAATGGAGTCCAAATGTTCTTGCTCTCTGTGCTTCAAATCTGACCATCGTTTTCTGATTTGGTCTTTCGTTCGTTTTATCCCATAATCTTCTTCCAATACTGCAAGGACCTTCTCCAGAACCCAGTCTTTATGGCTGTTGTGTCTATCATAGTTCTCCATTTTGCAATCGTAATCGTATTTCTCAAAGATGCGCACCATCTCCACCATCTCCCCCTTGCTCATGGGGGTGGCCTTGTGCTTAATATAAACTCCTCCACTGCGGGGCCTGTTCGTATTCGTTGATTGCGCCATCATCTTCTCCCTCACACATGTACCTCACAGAATGGCGCAGGAAGAAAAAATAATGTGGTCACGCCCCAGCGTCATGACGCACGTAGAGCGGAGCTTCACGCATGCGTAGGCTATATAAATTAAAAACGAGCGGTCGAGGTCCCGCGCGCATGAACGAATCCATTGTTGCGACTCCACGTTAAGGCAAAGGAATACACTGAACGAAGGTAGGTGAATACATTGTGACACTAGTGGTTACTGCATGATTTAGCTTAGGGAACCAAACACACATTGTATAAGCATGTTAGGAACTCAAAGCAAGCACTTATTGGTTGTATTGTAACCTTTGTTGCAGAGATCTGATCAAAAACATGCCAAAAACTAAGGGTGGAAAACTAAATTCACGTCAATTCGTCAGTGCTTTTATCGAACTCTACAGATCGCATACCTGTCTGTGGCAGTCGAAACATAAAGATTATTCAGATAAAAATAAAAGACAGGCAGCAATAGCTACATTGGTGGCAGAAGCAAAGACTATGTACCCCAGGGCCAACGCAACACAAATTAAAGCTAAAATTGGGAGCCTGAGGAGCACGTTTCTCAGAGAGCTAAAGAAGGTCGAGGGATCGAAAAGATCGGGAGCTGCAGCAGATGACGTGTATGTACCCAAACTGTGGTACTTCAACAGCCTGATGTTTTTAAAGGACCAAACTGAGCCAAGAAAACATCTATCCACACTACCCTCCCTATCAGCAGAGGCCACAGATACTGAGGCAGAACCAACAGAGGAGGAGGAGGAGGAGGAGGAGGAGGAGGAGGAGGAGATCAGCTTTACCCAGGTCTAGTATTTTTCAACAACTGGCCATTCAAATATACTATGATGTTAATGTGTTGTTATGATGGCAACAAAACTGAAATGATGCTCCTTTTTCACACACAGGACCTTGGCAGCCAAGAAGAGGCTGGGCCCAGCAGCCTGTCAACCCAATGCCAAATCCCTACACTAAACCCTCCTCGAAAAAGGGCCAAGAAGAGGCAACAGCTAGATGACGCCACTGCTGAATTTTTAAGTAGGGCCACATCGGTCATCACCTCAGCACCCGATAGTGCAGAAGGGTTTGGCTGTTTCATTGCCAACAAGCTCCGAGAAATAGAGGCAGATCAAAGGGAGCTGTGTGAGGGGATGATGGTCCAGCTCCTTAGCAAGGCCAGGAAACGGGAGCTAACCCCTAATTCCCATGTCTGTGATTTAGATCACACACCTCCAGCTAATCAACAACAGGCCTACCAACCACAGGCAGCCTACCAAACCCAGACAAGTTACCAAGCCCACCCAGCCTACCCACACCAGCCAACCTACCCACACCAGCCAACCTACCCACAACCGCCAACCTTCCCACCCCAGCAAGCCCAACCACCCCAGCAGCATGGGGGTCAGTGGCCAACTCAGAGCCCAGATTTTAGGGGCTACTAATTTGGCCACCAACATAATGGTTTGGTACATATTTTGATGTGTTATTATTTTTTTTAAATTTTTTTTACCATTTAGATCCATTTTAGGGATAATTTTATGTTTAGCTTCAAAAATGGAACGACAAATGTGCGAAAACATGTTTCTTTCTTTTTTTATTGATTTTGTATTATTGTGATGGGAGTGACAAACAAAAAAAATGGCCTCTGCTGATGGGGAGAGAAGTGTGGATAGTGTTGTTCTTGGTTCAGTTTGGTCGGCAAAAAATATCAGCCTGTTGAAGTACCACAGCCTGGAGACAGACATGTCTTCTGCTGCTGCTCCCCATCTTTTGGAGTCCATGATCTTCTGGTGCTCACTATATTGTAATTCTCAGGTCCCCAAGTTTGGATATTTACCAAAAAATTGTTAGGTATGCCCTGGGGTACAGAGGCTTTGCAAAGTCCACCATTTGTTCTATTGCTGCCTTCCTTATGTTTTGGATTTGTCCTATTTTAGGAGAATTTTTTTGAATAAATGGATGATGTGAAGGTGTCTTGAATTATTTGTGTAAAGTCAAATGTCAGTTTGTGAGTAGGCAGGTCCTTTGCTCAAATTAAAGGGAGACAAATAGAGTAGTTGGTACTTTAACCTTAAAAAATAATAAGGGATAATGGTGTTTTTAGAAGTTGACACAAAATAATCTTGAAATTTGCTTGATTCATCTAAACAAAATACACTAATCAAAAGTAAATTAATTTGTTTTTAATCCATCCGTATCACCAGCAAAGCAGGTTTTAAGATTATTGTCATTACAAAGAAAAGGATAATGTGCGCTGTTTTTCGAGATTTCGAAACTAGCCGCGTCACGAATGTTCTTTTTCTAATACAAACGCTAGTTTTACTAGACAGAAGGCTTCCGGCTGCTCTTTACTTCGGAGCATGCGCATTTTAACTTTGGACAATAGTCCGATGGTTTGCTGTACACACGATCGGATTTTGCACCATCGGACTTTTGGTGCCTGAAAGTTGGTCCGTTCGCAGACCAAACTTTTTGTCCGATGAAAGCCAAAAAAGTTGGTCCGATGGAACGTACACACGGTCGGACAAATGAGAAAAGTGTCGGATTTTGATGTTGGTTGGGCAAAAGTCCGACCGTGTGTACGGGGCTTTAGTCTGTTTTATTTCACTGAACAATAAAAGAGGATTGCTCAGAGCTGGATTACCTCTGTGTGGCAAGACTGGGCACAGATGATAGGAAATCTTATACTGTACATTGTGACATCAAAAATAATAATAATTTCCAGGTTTACATCCACTTTAAGGCATTTTTTTTAAATGTGTGTGTGTGTGTGTGTGTGTGTGTATGTGTGTATTTGTGTGTTCGTGTGGGGAGGATAAACTGCCACTGGCCACTAACGCTTCCGTTCTTTTTTTGGTGGTGGAATAAAGTATCACTTGTCACCAATAATTATGGGATTTTTTAATTTTTTTTATGGTAAATATTTGAAAGGTAAATGTAAGCAATGTATGGTTAAAAAAATAAAAAGTTAATAAATAGAAGGCTCTATCTAAAATAAAATAAAAATAAAATGTTTAGAATTAATTTGGGTACAGTGTTGTGTGACCAAATAATTGTCAATCAAACTATCACAGGACTAAATTTGAAAAATGCCATTGTAATGAAGATATATACTGTATACAGGCTAGTACTCTAGTGGTTAAAGATAACTTTAAAAAAAAAATGCTACTGATGATGCTTGTTTTGATTCGTATATTTATTGCGCCACAAGATCACTGTTGTTGAACTATCCATGAAGCTCATGAATGTTTAACTACTATTAACTTTTAAATGTTGTCAGTACGGTGCTTTTTTTTTGGGCTGTGATCTAAAGACTAAAATCAAGAGGACCTGATGAATAGGATTCCTGGAAACCAGGCGACCTTGACTCCACACTAAAGAATCCAGTGCGTGAGGGACCCTCTGATCCCTTCTTATCTCCTGGGGTCTGCAAATCATTGCAGACATAGGAGAGAAGGCTTATATACACACTTCTCACATGACATAGTGTTTTGATGAAATGCGTAAAGAATAGGAACCCGTCTGCTTTGTATTATTCACCATCACGCAGGGAACACATTTGCATATGATCAGCATGAATATCTCATTAACTGGTATCATATGCATTGCACAGGTTGCAGTGTTTTACTTTGGACAAAAGGTGGCGACGCAGCACCTTCATAATAATGGGTCTATATAGCTGAATACATAAAAAAGAGCCTGGTAGGATCCCAAATTCTAGAACTATATAGCCATTTCTTCAAAAAATCAAAGCCGATAATGGATTCATAAGATATACAGAAACAAAAACAATTGATTTGCATCACAGATCTAACAGGATATAAAATAATTTACAGGGAAACATTCACGGCTCCCGACTGTCTTTCTGTTCCAATTTACTCCTCAGTTGCCCCCATTTTTGGCCCAGTATATAAACCTTTTTAAACAAATGTATTATTTAAAAATATTATTCAACGTAACCTTTCATAAAACCTTTTAAGTGACTGTATATTAAAAGGCAGTAGGATCCATTCACACTGGCCTCTAGCCCGGGTGCAGAAAGCTCCAGCATTAGCTGTTGGCAGAGGGTACAGGTGCGCCAAGTTCTTCTGCCAGCAGTCTGACAAACTCCTTGAAAGTTTACCAGCTAGATGAAGTTGGTGGTACATACATTTAAAGTGATTGTAAAGCTATTTTTCCCCCGAATTAAAATAACAAATATGTTATACTTACCTGTACAATAGTACTGCACAGACTGGCCCCCTAACCTCCTTTTTTGGGGTCCCCACCAGCACTGTAGACTTCTCCTCTTCTCTGAGTGTCTCCATAACAAGTCATTTGCTATGGGGGCACTCATGATCCCGAGCCGGGCTGTGTGCATCCATAGACTCATGCAGTGCAGGTCAGCCTGGGCCCCCGCTCCCTTCCTCATTGGAGTTGACTGACGTCATCTGGCAACAGCAAACCAGTTGGTAGGACAATTAATTTCACCAGGAGTACTGTATAGTCCCCAACAAAATATAAGCAAAGGAAGATGTCGGGACACTGTCTTAAACAAATCTCAAACCTAAACTTGCCTACTACAGTAAAACCTTGGTTTGAGAGCGTTTTGCAAGACAAGTCAAATTATTTAAATAAATTTTGACTTGATTTACAAACGATGTATTGATATACAAGTAGCGTCATGTCACAGTGCATTTATTGATAACTATATAGATCAGACCAAAATGAGAGACAAATGAGAGGGAACAAGGGACAGAGAGACATTGCTCCAAATCAGGGACAGTTGGGAGCTATGCTTTTCTGTTGATCATATGACTGTACACTGTTGCTAATCAGAAATGCACAGCATTGAAGTTGGCTACTGACATTTCTGTTGGCTGTAGGACTGTACACTGTTGCTAATCAAAATGCACAGCATTTAAAGTCTGTTAGTGACATTTCTGTTGATCATATGACTGTACACTGTTGCTAATCAGAAATACACAACATTGAAGTGTTGGTAACGTTTCTGTGGGTCATATAACTTTACCCTGTTGCTAATCAAAAATGCACAGCATTTAAAGTTTGTTAGCGACATTTCTGTCAATCATATGACTGTACACTGTTGCTAATCAGAATTGCACAGCATTGAAGTTTGCTAGTGACATTTCTGTTGACCATATGACTGTACCTGGTTGCTAATCTGAAATGCACAGCATTGAAGGTTGTCAGTGTCCTTCTGTTATGACAATATTGTGTTGCTAATAAGAAAAGCACCATGTTGAAATTATGTACCTTTTTCTGGTTTCAAATTGGTTATATGACTTTGCATTGTCGAAAATCAGCAATGCACAGAATTTTGTGTCCTACTGTCTTTATATCAGTGTTAGATGGCTTATCTTGATACAATTCAGAAATGCACAACATTGTAGTTTTTTGTGTCTTTTCTGTTTTTACATTTTGGCTGCGCATCAAAATATGCAACACTGAAGACTGTTTGCGTCTTTTCTGAGCCTTCTGAGCCCAGGGAATAACCTTCCCTTCTATTACACTTAAAGCAGATCTCCAACGGAAAAAAAGTATTAAAAGCCAGCAGCTACATATACTGAAGCTGCTGACTGTTTCCCAGAACACAGTGGGCGGAGGCGGAAAGTGACATACTCCCCGCAGAGTCCCTGCAGAGAGGACTCCCGGAAGTGGGTGCAAATACCTGTCTTTGACAGGTATGTGCACACCCTTCCCCCTGAAAGGTGTCAAATGTGACACCGGATGGGGGGAGGGTTCCGAAGAGCGGAAGTTTCACTATAGGGTAGAGCTCCACTTTAAGTGGGCTTTCTTTTACCCAACACTATGGAAAAGGAATAAATGATAAATTAAAGGGCACCTGCAAGTCTTTCTGTCAAGGAGCCCTTTTTAAATCATTGTCCTGAACGGAGTAATGTTTAAGCCAGATCCTTTGTTGATCAAAGTAGTATCCTTGTGTGGAGTGAGTCCTTGATTTGTCCATTTAGTGGTCCTAAAAAGTGTTACGGGTATGTTAGGCCATACTTGCTAGATGATTGAGACAGTCAAACTGTGCTAATCTACTAAATTTAACAGGTTTTCTGATTCCATCTTTAAGAGGACTCCACATAGATCCTGCATCCAAAGCGGACAAGGCAGGGACATTGGTGGAGCAAACCTGCTGATCAACCTTTCTGATCCAGCTAAGATTCCGTCATCAGTCATAATGAAGTGAAGGTAAAACGTGCTGTAGAACCTGACATTTGGCAGGAAGATCTTGAGGCCAGTGGTTCCACCCTAAGGTAGGCCTGTGGATTACTTGATTATCCTCTCATGTGTTGCCGTCCTGCAAGTTGAGATCAGAAAAGGGATGGTTAGACTTACCAGTAGTGGTGTTTCTACGAACCTTCCAGGATGGCAGACCTACATCCCGCCCAGTAAGGATGGAGGAAAGAGTGTATACAATGGGTGGTAATTGTCTAAAGACCCCTTGTGAATCAGTTGGGAGAATTACTTTATAACAACTGAGGGGCAATGGAAAAAGGTGGGGCCTTTTAATAGACGTGAACTCATTGTTTCCTGTAGGGTGGAGCCTCTCATCTCTCATGGAAACACTGTTACCGAGAAGTCTAACCGTTGTTTTTTTAATGGTCCCTCCTCTATTCTTTTTTGGAGCTAACCCAGGTTTGTGAAGGAGAGGGAAAGTGTTTTTTTTCTTTTTTTTTGCCACCATAACGTGCTATTGTCACTTACAACTCTACTTCCTCCTTTCCTCTTCCTTTCTCCGTCGGGGTCCCCAAGTTTCTTACACCTCCCTCTTCTATTCTCAATCTACACCTCCTCCCTGGGTCAGAGCTTTCAATATAATTTCTATGCAGACGACACCCAAATCTATGACTCCACCCCTCAGCATACTCCATAAGTCCCCTCACGCACAGTGTTGTAAGTAACAGCGTTTAAATAAACGCTGTTACCTAACAGGAGCCTGTTTGAGGGCAACGAGTAATCTACCAGATTACTATTACCCTTGCGGAAACGCCGTTCCCATTACAATGGTGGCGTTACCGCAATTATACCCATGTACCTGTAACCGTCGGCGGCCATCCTCCATTATTAAAAAAGCGCGCCTCCCCCTCTGACTGTTCCTGGCCGTCCGTGATAGGCAGAACACTAATTTTCCCAGCAGTGCCTCTGTTTAGTGTTCAGCCTATCACGGATGCCTTCTTATTCTCAGCCTCGGCCTCAGGCAAGAGGATAGGCGGAACACTGAACAGATGGTCTGCTGGGAAAATTGCTGTTCGGCCTATCACGGACGGTCCGGAACAGTCAGAGGGGGAGGCGCGAATTTTTAATAATGGACGATTGCCACCGACGGTGACAGGGAGGACTCTCAGGACGGGACGGCGCGGCTTTTTAATAATGGAGGATGGCCTAAAGAGAAGGTAGGGAGATAACATGCCTCACCACTGTGCCTGCTGTAACATGCCTCACCACCGTGCCTGCTGTAACATGCCTCACCACCGTGCCTGCTGTAACATGCCTCACCACCGTGCCTGCTGTAACATGCCTCACCACCGTGCCTGCTGTAACATGCCTCACCACCGTGCCTGCTGTAACATGCCTGCTGTAACATGCCTCGCCACCGTGCCTGTAACATGCCTCGCCACCGTGCCTGTAACATGCCTCGCCACCGTGCCTGTAACATGCCTCACCACCGTGCCTGTAACATGCGGTGGTGAGGCATGTTACAGCTAAAACCAAAATTTTAGCTGTAACATGCCTCACCACCGTGCCTGTAACATGCCTCACTACCGTGCCTGTAACATGCCTCACTACCGTGCCTGTAACATGCCTCACTACCGTGCCTGTAACATGCCTCACTTACTGTGCCTGTAACATGCCTCACTTACTGTGCCTGTAACATGCCTCACTCACTGTGCCTGTAACATGCCTCACTTACTGTGCCTGTAACATGCCTCACTCACTGTGCCTGTAACATGCCTTACTCACTGTCCCTGTAACATGCCTCACTCACTGTCCCTGTAACATGCCTCACTCACTGTGCCTGTAACTTGCCTCACTCACTGTGCCTGTAACTTGCCTCACTCACTGTGCCTGTAACATGCCTCACTCACTGTGCCTGTAACATGCCTCACTCACTGTGCCTTTAACATGCCTCACTCACTGTGCCTGTAACTTGCCTCACTCACTGTGCCTGTAACTTGCCTCACTCACTGTGCCTGTAACTTGCCTCACTCACTGTGCCTGTAACATGCCTCACTCACTGTGCCTGTAACATGCCTCACTCACTCTGCCTGTAACATGCCTCACTCACTGTGCCTGTAACATGCCTCACTCACTGTGCCTGTAACATGCCTCACTCACTGTGCCTGTAACATGCCTCACTCACTGTGCCTGTAACATACCTCACTGTCAGTGAGGCATGTTACAGATGGCACAGTGAGGCATGTTACAGATGGCACAGTGAGGGGCCGTCTTATACATTGAGTATATCCCAAAACCAAAATTTTAGCTGGAAAATTAGGGGGTCGTCATACGTCGGCAAAAAAAAAAAGTTACTTTGCTGAGTAACTAATTACTTTGCCAATGTAGTGACTGAATCACTAACGCAATTACTTTTTCGGACAAGTAATTTGTAACTGTAACTAATTACTTTTTTTAAAGGACGATGAGCAACACTGCTCACGCATCACTAATTTACTAACAGACATATCAGTCTGGATGTCACACCACTTCTTCAAAATCAACATGTCCAAGCTCATAATATTTCCTCTGCCACCTGCCCCTTCCTCTGACTTCTCTGGCAAGATCAATGGCACAACCATCAACCCCTCCCCACTTTCCTGGGTGCTCGGTGTTATCCTTAACTCTGAACTCTCCCTTTGGTCCCACATCCAATCACTTTCCCAAGCTTGCCACCTCAACCCAAGCAGCATTTTCAAAATACGCCCCCTCCTTACCAATGACACCACAAAGCTCCTATTTTACTCCCTGGTTAGCTCTCATCTTGACTACTGCAACTACCCCCCCCCTCCCCTCGTTGGCTTACCTTTTAATCACTTAAGGGCTGTATTGTACATAATACATCAGGTATAGTGTTTTAGGAATTTTATGTGTAATTCTAAAATGTATTTATTTATTTTTAAATAAGATTTTATATGTGATATATTTAAGTAGATATGTGAGCATGTGCTAGGAGTATGTATATGTGGTTTTGTTTAGAAGTGTTTTATTGCTGCTGTAAAGAGTACCTGGAAAAATGTTGTATGTATATAAGGACAATAAATTATATCTATCTAACTATCTATCTATTTATTTAAGGACTAGGCCTAGTTTTCAAACTTGTTGTTTACAAGTTAAAATTATTATTTTTTTGCTAGAAAATTACTTTTCTAAATGACAAAAATGTTAGGGGCTTCTAACACCCTAGAGAATAAAATGACAGTCATTGCAATACTTTCGGTCACACAGTATTTGCGCAGCAGTCTTACAAGCGCACTTTTTGGGAAAAAAAATACACTTTTTAAAATTAAAAAAAATAAGACAACAGTAAAGTTAGCCTATTTTTTTTTTTTTAATTATGAAACATGATGTTACAGCAAGTAAATTGATACCCAACATGTCACGCTTTAAAATTGTGCCCGCTCGTGGAATGGCAACAAACTTTTACCATTAAAAATCTCCATAGGTAACCTTTAAAAAATTCTACAAGTTGCATGTTTTGAGTTGGAGAAGGTGCAGGCGCTACTCACGTATGGGTTCGCTTCTGCATGTGAGCTCTTTGGGACGGGGCGCGTTAAAAAGTCTTATTAATTGTACATTTTATTTTTACACTGTTCTTCCAAAAAAAAAGAATTGTGTCACTTATATGCCTATTACAAGGAATATAAACATCCCTTGTAATAGAAAAAAACATGACAGGACCTCTTAAATATGAGATCTAGGGTCAAAAAGACCTCAGATCTCATATTTTCATTAAACTGCAATAAAAACCTAAAAAAAACACTGTAGTTTGGAAAATTACATTTTGACGTCGCTTCCGCCCTGCAATAGTATGGAGCTGGGTGGGGGCCATCTTCCCCTCACTCAGCCCCATACCACAGAGGGGACAGAATCTGATTGCTCGGGTATGCGGTGTAGGGCACTGGAGATGCCCCTCCCGCCACCAATTTAGAAAACGATCTCGCCGAATCCACCGCTGAGACTTTCATCTGAAAGTGGACCGCCTGCTGAACAAGTGGATACCGGGGTGGTCCAGAAGGTGGTTAAATAGGCTACCCCCCCCCAGTCCATTATGAATGCTGCTCTCAGACTTATCCACCTTACAAAGTGCTCAGCGTCTGCTACCCTCTCTGCCAATCCCTCCATTAGCTGACACTCACCCATTGAAATAAATTCTAAATACTCACAATACCTTACAAAGCTATCCACAACTCTGCCTCCAGCTACATCACTATCCTAGTCTCAAAATATCAAATACCAACCTCATTTTTCTCTTTGTTCCTCCCAAGACCTCCTCTGTAGTTCCCTTGTCATCTCTTCCCATGGTCGCCTCCGGGACTTTTCTCAAGCCTCTCCTTTGGAATTCCCCACCTTAATCTGTCTGACTGGCTCCTACTCTATCCACTTTTAGGCGATCCCTTCAAACTTTTCTCTTCAGAGAAGCCTATCCTGCCTCCATCTAACAACTGTACTTGTATTTTCTCCATCAGCCCCGTCCCCCATAGTTATTACTTTTTTTTTATCACTTGACCCCCCTTTTTAGGTTGTAAGCTGTAATGAGCAGGGCCCTCTGATTCCTCCTGTGTTGAATTGTATTGTACTGTCTGCCCTCCCATTGTAATGCACTGCACAAACTATTGGCACTAAAAAAAACAGTATAAGGATAACAATATATTTGGGGGGCTAGGTGAGTTTAGGGCTGACTGTTAGAATTAGGTTAAGGGTTGGTTGTAGTTATTTTGTATTATGCACTTCTGAAAGCTACTAGATTTAAGATTTTTTTTCAGTACCAAAAATGTTGGTGCCAAGAACTACCAAGACTATGTCTTAGTGCAATATATATATATATATTACGCACGCATACACAAATACAAACAGTGGATGTTTTTTTCTATAGGTATCTTTGGATCATGCCACATACATCCTGCCAATTTTTCTTAGTGACCAAAAAGAAAAATAGTTTATCTGTGTTGCATTTTCCTTGCTCACATGAAAAAAGGATGGCATCAGGACTCTCCGCTCACTTCAGACATGTGCTTGAGCAATAGGGGCTTGCAGTCTTATGCACAGGTTATTAAATATATATATATATATATATATATATATATATTTTTTTTTTGTCTAATCAGATCACTTGTGCACAATTCAGCTACCATCTTCAACCTATGGCTAGAGTAACTGCTAGGGGTTTTACCATCTCTAATTATTGGCAGTAAATTGTATTATGGGCAAAGCACATAATTGCATATTGTTTATAATTCTTAACATAAATCTTTTTTTTTTTTTTGTGTGTTCAACAAACACATTCTATTAGACAATTCATGCTGCTAAAATAACAGTACTGCCATTGCTACATATATTTTATCTGTCATCCCTTTAATTGCAGAGAGGTAAATTACACTGTAGGACTAATTAAAACCAGGTAACATAGAGATGCAATCCGTTATAACTTGTGTATGGATTACATGTGTCTAAAATTAAAGGAATAATTTGTGGTCTTGGTTATTAGAAGTATTGTAATAGTGGACAAATTGTTTTATTTTACAGAGTTGTGTACTCCTGGAAAACTGCTAGTGTGCCCTGATCACGATGGGTCCTAGAGTGTCATTGCTGCAGCCAATGGCGTCTTCAACATTTCTCTACTTCCTCCTGCATTTATGAGATTACAGTTTAAAAATTATTCTACTTTTGTCTGAAAGCTGTTCTGGTCTTCTAATCGGTTTCATAAAAAAAAAAAAAAAAAATTGTCTCCAGTGTAACGACACTGAGCTCACAGAGCTCACAACAAATGCACACAACAGAGCTCACAACAAATGCACTCAAGCACCCTTCTGCAATGTGGTGAGACCTTGCTGTAAGTTCTAACAGCTAACCTGGTTACCTCTAAAGTGAGGTCAGAATGCCAAGCCTGTGTCTGAGTAACTGGTTCTGCTTGACTCTGGCCTGTTTGCTCCAGTCTTTCTTACCCTTCTTCTTATGCTCTAGTTCGGTGTTTTTCAACTCCAGTCCTCAAGGCACACCAACAGGTCATGTTTTCAGTCTTTCCATTATTTTGCACAGGTGATTTTATCAGTTTCACTGCCTTAGTAATCACCACAGCCATTTCATCTGAGGGAAATCCTGAAAACTTGACCTGTTGGTGTGCCTTGAGGACTGGAGTTGAAAAACACTGCTCTAGTTGTCTACCTGCTTACTGTAATACCCATCTGGAACTTGCACTACTCTAGTGTGTGTCTGCCTGCTTTTGGCTGAACCTTCTATGAGTTGCACCTTGGGGTATTTAAAGCATAAAAACTTCCACCGCCAAGTGTTCTATCAAAGAAGTAACACTCAAGGGTTGCTGAGGTGATTCAAAGGGTCCATACTCCACAGGTAGTGCAGATTATCCATAAACCAGAACTTCCAGGTATGCCAGAGATTAAGGAGAAGAAACCGGCACTTTGGTTTGCCCCTAAAACACATTGGAGTGAATGTTTTCCCAGAAATATCAAAATATCTTATTTTTTATTGGTTTACTGGATTTCAACTGTAGAATACACAATTCTACAAAACACTTGATGGTATAATGCTGTTTTTCATGAAAAATTGATTTTTCATCTGATATGTCACAAACTCAAAAAAGTTGGGAACTATTGGCTTAGTCAACCCAAAAGCGAGGTTTCAACTTTGGGAGGCTAATAGTGTTCTAAGCAGGGCCCAAGTCCTGCGGGAACGCGTGGGAATGGAGTTCCTGCACTTTTTTCACAGCAGGAACTCCGTTCCCTTTTCAGGACTAGAGCAACCGAGAGCAGCCGAGCCGCCCGAACCTATCCTTCACTAAGCGGCGATGCCCAGCTCGAGTCACTGTCAGGGGCAGGCGAACCTTAGTAATCCTTTGTTACTGGCCGCTTCCTGTATATGGATTCATTGGGTAGTGTGCAGGTTTTCCGTCACTTCCTCGATGCCGCAATGTCTCCTGGGAGCTTTTGTCATTGTTCCCAGGAGACATTGCGGAGGTCTGCCAGGAGACATTGTGGCATCGAGGAAGTGACGGAATACCTGCACACTACCATATACAGGAAGCGGCCAGTTACAAAGAAATACTAAGGTACAGCGTATCATTTTTTTTTTTTGGTGGGGGAGTGGATCTTGGGTGAGAGTTCCCACACCTTTTCCCCCAGGACTTGACCCCTGGTTCTAAGCAAAATTAAACAATTTGGAATTTTTCTGTGAAAAATGTCGTTTGTAAACTGCTCCCATCATCTTGTTTTCCAATTTACTGACACCTGGATAAAAGGAAAACCAATAAAGATGTATATGTACGTGTGAAGTTAATATATTATGGGCAATTTGAATTTGTGTACAATCACTGGACACAAGATATTTGCATATTATATGCATCTTGCATAGGCAGACAATGCAATTATCACTTTCATATAGCTAGAATTGCTTGAGCTTAGCCATGGTGTCTTGTATCTAAAAGCTTCAGAGGCAGAGATGTGTTTTCTCAGTGGAAGGAATGCTGTCACTTGGTTAATCTTTAACTGGATATGTGTTAGCACCCTGGAGCCTGTTAAGTACCTCTGTTTTCTTTATGGGCAGCTCACGGTGCCACAGGGTCTGTGATGTGTTCGTGGTGGGGGTCCATGTATCAGGAGTGACACATGGTAGAACAAACTGCTTACAAGTGGCGCGATGCATATTGATCAGCGAGCATCGCTCATGCAAGGAGGCTGTTGCTTTTCTATTTATGGAATCCTGACACTTCATCCCATGTACAGCCATAATGAGCGTCCAGACAGACTCACTTTATTGCAAGGTGCTGCCTGCTTGCTATTGCCTTTGTAAAAAATAATTACAAATAGTCCATATAGACGTACAGACATAGACATATATGTCGCTAACTCTCACTCTTAAATTTGAGCTGATAAAATCAAGAGTAAGTTATTTATATGTACAGTTGGCAGCAATGCCATAATATAAGCAGCCATTCTTGTCTCAGATGGTCTAGATCTGTGTTAAAAGAAACTTGTACTGACAGAAGTATCCAAAGTCTCCTTAGATTGCAAGTTGTTTGGCCACCTGTTCGCTTCAATGCTTTCCAAGGCACTGACCAAAAACAGGCATGTAGATCAGAAAAGTCAGGGCAAAGTCTGAATCCATTCAAAACAAGTATGCTGATCAGAGCTGCATTTCTGAATAGGAATTACAGCCAGGGAACTAGTATTTTCAGAAGGGTTGACCCACTATGGCATTCTCCAGCAGTTTGAATCTATATAACTCTTTAGCGAGTTATTATGCTTGTAAAGTTACTTAAAAGCACGTTTGATGTAGTTTGCATATGTTATATGTTTTTATTTATATTTAATATTTTTATTATTATTTATATACAGATTTGAAGGCTAAGTGTATGTCAAACAGGGCATTTAGATTGCTTGCCATACCTGGGCCCTCCTGACCCTGTGAGGTGGAGTACATTAGTAGCTCATGTGTTGCTTTAACTTGTTGCTTGCAATTGCCCTTTAATAGCTGTAACTGTAGAGTAAATGACAAGTAACTGAATAGTTATAGACTTTTGTTTGCTTTTAGGTGGTTTTACATTTCTATACAAGTCCTATAAGGAAAAGCAACTCAAAGAAGGTCAGAGGGTGGTCAACTGCAGGTGAAATGCACCTGTCGGTGAATTCTGAATGATCTCAGAAGGGTCTCATACTGACGGCAAGCTGATGCCATTATTTTAAATCCAAAGCCTATCATAAGTTGGTGAATTTCATATAACCCCTTCACCCTTCCCCTAGAGCAGTGATGGCGAACCTATGGCACGGGTGCCACAGCTGGCACTCCAAGCCCTCTCTGTTGGCACACCAGGGGATTGCCCCAGCCAGGCAGTCAATTGCACTGACTCGACAGGACACCGGCTCCCTTCTTTGCATAGGTGCCAGTGACGTCGGCAGGAGGGTGGGCAGCCAGTCATCATGTGCGCTGTTTAGGGGGGTGGGGTGTAAAGTATTCCTCCACCGTCCCGACTCTGTTTGGCAGCTTATTGCCTCCCTGAATCCCTACACCTCTGGTAAGGCATTCGGGCATTCCTTTCTGCAGGCATGATATTCCAGCTCCCCCTGCTCCAGGACGACTTTGGTTCAGTCTGTCCTTCAAGTGCAGCCTGTGAAAAAGCAGAGGGGGAGGAGCGGGCCATGAGGAGCGGTGCAATGGCTTGTAGCTGACCTCCCGGGATCGGGGATATTGAGGAGGTAGGTGAGTGCATGTGTCGGGTAGGTGAATGTAATAGTCAAGTAGGTTAGTGCATGTATCAGGTAGGTCAGTGTATGTTGCACAGTGCATTCTGAGCACTATGCATTCCTGAACCCTGCATCCTGAGCGAATCTGGCAGAATCGTACATTTTTGGTCACTTAGGGCTCATTCAGAGGGATGATCAGTCCCATCCTCTGTACAGAGCCGCTGGTAGGTTTAATTCTGTGTTGGCACTTTAAAAGAAATAAGTTAGTTTTGCGTTGCGGTTTGGGCACTCGGGCTCAAAAAGGTTCGCCATCACTGCCCTAGAGAGTGACACGCTTGCCCCCCCCTTTGTTTTCCTCTTTCTATCTTTCCTGTATCTTTCTCCCTCGCTTATACCTGGTGGCAGCTTGAGGTATGTTTTTTAGGTAAGGGCGGCAAACAACCCATCCACAGCCGACCACGGTCAGTCAGGTCACAGGCAGCCCCCCCCCAGCCAGTCACAGCCCCTCCATCTAGGTTGCAGGCAGCACTTCCTCCATGCGGTGGGGGGTGTCTCCTCCTCCTGGTGCTTCAACTGCATCTCCTCCCTTCTCCTTCTCGGCAGCCAATAGGATCACTTCTCCTCTCGGCCAATCTGGTGACAGGTCTCGGGACCCGCTTCTTAATTGGAGAAAAATCAGGGAGAAATAGAAAATGATAGTTCACTGTTGTCACACAATTGGGTGGGCATTAGATGCAGAGCTCTGCGCCCACCCTTTTTTGAAGCCTATTAGAGCCTCTGGCTCTAATCACCTGCTTCTAAAATAAAAAACACCATTGGAATCCATGCGTCTAGCTCCATGCATGTAGATTAGGGAGCCTGATGCAGGGATGGGGTGGCACCCCTGCGCCCTGCATTACGGGTTGCCACTGCAAATATTGAAATACAACGCTTTCATTTTGTAATTTTTTTGACATTTTCAGTCAGACCATTTAAGGCACTAGCCTCTCCAAAGATGGACAATGAGACAACCTATTTAATGTGCATAACCAGTAGGTACTTCACTTTAAATAGTGTTTCTTTCATTGGAATAGCCATGTGATTGTAATTATACAGCTGAATATTGTTCTTTTTTTATCTGCCTATGGATTCAAATATTTTAACACTATTTTTGAATCCCAAATGTCACATATTCATAGGTTTCACATGACAAAATTCTATTATTTGGACATTTGGTGAAGTATTTAGTTAATACATTTTTTGATAGAACTCTAAAGATTTAAGCAAAAAGAGAGAGAACTGAGGATGAAAGAGACATGGTTTTGGCCCTAATAGAGAGACAGTCCCTCCAAACGAGCTATGGGGTCATATGATTAAGACCACTACAGCAAGTCTTGAGCTGGAGTTAAAAAAGGTTGCTGCTAACAAGGTCCCAGAGTAGTTCTGTATACATAGGTGCAGCCTATTGCATTAGGGTGTGCACCCAAAGCCTCAAACACGTGTGTGTGTGTGTGTGTGTGTGTAATATCTATGTGCATTTGCGTAATATATACATGGACAATGTTAGATAGGCAGTGGTTGGTGTCAGTTGCTTTTTATTTTTATTTTATGTTCGTATTTCTTACAATTTTTTTTTTAGGAGCTCCATTGGCTTTGACTTTATACAATACAAGCAGATCATTTCAGTGAACAAAGACTGTGAATACTGCAGGTGTTTTGTAAAAAAAATGTTTTCATTCTCAGGTTGCAATAGGCCAAACTAAGCAAAGCTTCAGTGACTACCAGATGGTATGTTTTTTTTTTTTTCTTCACTGTTTTATCCATTTTTCTTTTTTTGCCAATATCTGTTGTCTTAATCCACAAGATTACCAATAATGCAAGATTCAAAGTATGTGCTCTGTAATTTGTTTTCACCATTTTCATGAAATTTTTCCCCATCTACAGGTGGTGCTCATGAAGGTCTTCAGCACTTGGGTCCCTATGGCAACATCCCAAATATAGTAGCTGAACTTACAGGTGACAACATTCCTAAAGACTTCAGAGAAGATAAAGGATATCCAAACCCTCCTAACCCATGCCCTGTTGGAAAGACTGGTAAGCTGTCGTGGATTGAAGTATGTAGTGAAAATTCAACATAGTAGTAGTCTGCATTGAGCTATGTGGAACATTCGGTATCAGAAAGAAATATCTTGGCTACATTCTAGAATATAGAATGCTTGTCATCAACTTCGTCACTCTGTTGGTTCATAAAATAAGTCCACATACCCCCAACATCGGTGGTGCTTTGGGGGCGGGGGGCGTTATGCCACCCAATATAAATCTGCCAATCACAATGCCCGCCTCATCGCTGGACCTGAAATAGAAAGAAAGTTGCTCTATCGTCAATTAATGCAAGCTGCCAAATGCCTTGCTTACTATTTGACAGTTCTTATATAGGTAAGGACGGGGCCACCTGGTGACGTCACCTGGTGGCACCGCCCCCTTGTGACTTCACTGACCCAGCATGCACCGGTCCATGACGTTACAAGGGGAGCAGTGCCACTAGGTGATGTTGCCAGGTGGCTCCGCTCTTACTTATATAATTACTGTCAAAACGGCAAACCAGTCATTCAGTGGTTTGCCTTAGTTGACAGTGGATTCTTTTTTTCCTTTTTTATGTCTGGCGGTGGTGTCGGCACCAAGATTGTTCGCCCAATTCTAGTGTCATACAAAGAAGATCTTTCACACAGGGTTATGTCTTCAATAAATCAAATATTGGTGGTGCAGGAAGTGGAATCGGTAAAATTGTTCTTTTACAAGAAATTCTTTGTTTATTATTTTCTTTTTTACTAGCAACAGATTAATTTTAGAGTCGATTCACACTGCGGTGGCACGACTTTGGGGGCGACTCGGCAAGTCGTCCTGAAGACGACTCCAGAGGCGATTAGCAAAATGACTTCTGTATAGAAGTCCCCCGAAGTCGTACAAGAACCTTTTTCTAAGTCGGAATGGCTTGTGTCGCTCCTATTAGAACGGTTCTGGTGATTAGAATGGGACACGACTTGTCAGGCGGCTAAGTCGCCTGATGAGTCGCCCCAGTGTGAACCGGCTCTTAAGGCACAAACGTGATTTTTTTTTTGTCCTTTCTTAAATGGAACATTAAAAGCCAAGTCCCCGTTTTGGAGCATGTTATATGTTACGACCATACTTAAGGTGTAACATGTGACATGCACTAGTCCCTGCACCCCCCTGACCTCCACCTCGTGACAGTAGGCGAGGGTTCCTTTCCCCACACCCACTGCCACATTTGAAAACAATGTGGCTTTGTGGGGCTCTGCCTGCACAGCCACATCATTCACATAAATCTGTGAATAAGAAAAATACAAGTCCCATCATCCACCATGACAAACTGCTTGTAGTTCTCAATGGACTGCGAGGACACTGATGAGAACTCTTGTAGTCCACTGACATGTCCCTCAACTTTCAAACAGCCTATACAGAGGTACAGCCAATAAAACTTCAGCATATGTCTGCAGGAGCCTGAAATTGCACCTGCTATCCACTGATTGCAGGTGCGGTGCTCTGCAGGCTTCGGTGCAAGAAATAAAGGGCCAGATTCATAGAGCGATTACGCCTGTCTATCTCGCGTTAGACTGGGGTACTTTCAAATTACGAGCGTTTTTTCACTACTCTGAACTCTCAAACCATGAAGATACGGCTGCGGGCTTCAATTCGACTGGCTTACGCGTTAGTACGCCTTCGGATCTACGCTGCAATAAAATTGCGGCCACTGGGTGGACTTCCCGTCGTTTTCCGCGTCGGGGTATGCTAATGAGCTTTTGCTGGCGGTCCCAAAAATTACGATCTTCAATCGCAATCTCTTACAGCATCTTTAGTCATCTTTTTGCTGCGTAAAACTATACCAGCTTTTAGCTGGTCTAATATTAGACAGCCCGTGTTAAGTATGGCCGTCGTTCCTGCGTCGAATATCAACATTTTCCGACGTCTTATTTTTGATGTAAAACGTCCGGGAATAGGAATGTCCGTAAACGACGCTACTCAAACAACGAATGACGTATCGACGTTATTTCGTGCAATGCACGGCGGGAAATTTCTGAACGGAGCATGCGCAGTTCGATCGCCGCGGGGACGCGCCTAATTTAAATGCTTCACACCCCCTAATCGCGTATTTCGATTACGCGGCGAGAAATAGACTACGCCGCCATATCGTACGGGCAAAAATCTACCATAATTCGATGTAGAGCCTGGTAAAATGTGGCTGCGTAGCGTATCTTGGATACGCTGCGCAAATGTACGTGTACCTGAATCTGGCCCAATGTTTTTTGCCTGCAAAAATATGCGCATTTATTATTTCTTGCAGAAAGTTAAACTTCTCCTTAAAATCATTCACAAATCTATACTGACACAGTTTAGTTCTGTGTGAATAAAATCCATTTACTAACAAAAATGCATACACATTGGAAAATATTAACCTTTTCTTGGTCTTGCATCTACCTGTTCCATCAATTCTGTCTAGCTGATTGCTTGCTCCCATGCTCATTAAGTGGCGTCCATCAGTCTATAAGTAAATGAGAATAAGTGCAAGTCATTAGGGACCTGGCTGGCTGTTAATTTTATTTTTTTGCCGAAGGCACAAAAGTCGAACTGTTCTTGGTAAATAAGTTACCAAGAACTTTTTCTGTGTAAAAGGCACTGTACCACAATAAAAAAAAAAGAAGCTTCATACCATGCAAACCATATACTGAGTGGGTGACCCACCTTTTTATGATTACTTATAAATGATGTAAACTATAAACAGCAATGTAAAGCAGGTACCTTCAGTTTTATAGTGAGACCTGAAAAATGGGGATAAAATCCAGCTCAGACCCACTACTCCCTCTGTATACTGTATGTATAATTGAGTGCCCTGTGTTTTCTGTTAACATACAAAAGGCATGATGTTCTAAATGTGAGGGAAGTTTCTAGGGCTTCCAGAGGACCATAGAAGCAAAATGACTTCATACATGGATAAATGTATTTATCCTGTTACTATATCCCCCCCCCCAACACCCCCCCACAGATCCCCCCCCCCAACCCCCCAACCCCCCCCCCCCCCCCCCCCCCCCCATAACCCCCCCCCCCCCCCCCCCCCCCCCCACCCCCCCCCCCCCCCCCCCCCCCCCCCCCCCCCCCCCCCCCCCCCCCCCCCCCCCCCCCCCCCCCCCCCCCCCCCCCCCCCCCCCCCCCCCCCCCCCCCCCCCCCCCCCCCCCCCCCCCCACCCCCCCCCCCCCCCCCCCCCCCCCCCCCCCCCCCCCCCCCCCCACCCCCCCCCCCCCCCCCCCCCCCCCCCCCCCCCCCCCCCCCCCCCCCCCCCCCCCCCCCCCCCCCCCCCCCCCCCCCCCCCCCCCCCCCCCCCCCCCCCCCCCCCCCCCCCCCCCCCCCCCCCCCCCCCCCCCCCCCCCCCCCCCCCCCCCCCCCCCCCCCCCCCCCCCCCCCCCCCCCCCCCCCCCCCCCCCCCCCCCCCCCCCCCCCCCCCCCCCCCCCCCCCCCCCCCCCCCCCCCCCCCCCCCCCCCCCCCCCCCCCCCCCCCCCCCCCCCCCCCCCCCCCCCCCCCCCCCCCCCCCCCCCCCCCCCCCCCCCCCCCCCCCCCCCCCCCCCCCCCCCCCCCCCCCCCCCCCCCCCCCCCCCCCCCCCCCCCCCCCCCCCCCCCCCCCCCCCCCCCCCCCCCCCCCCCCCCCCCCCCCCCCCCCCCCCCCCCCCCCCCCCCCCCCCCCCCCCCCCCCCCCCCCCCCCCCCCCCCCCCCCCCCCCCCCCCCCCCCCCCCCCCCCCCCCCCCCCCCCCCCCCCCCCCCCCCCCCCCCCCCCCCCCCCCCCCCCCCCCCCCCCCCCCCCCCCCCCCCCCCCCCCCCCCCCCCCCCCCCCCCCCCCCCCCCCCCCCCCCCCCCCCCCCCCCCCCCCCCCCCCCCCCCCCCCCCCCCCCCCCCCCCCCCCCCCCCCCCCCCCCCCCCCCCCCCCCCCCCCCCCCCCCCCCCCCCCCCCCCCCCCCCCCCCCCCCCCCCCCCCCCCCCCCCCCCCCCCCCCCCCCCCCCCCCCCCCCCCCCCCCCCCCCCCCCCCCCCCCCCCCCCCCCCCCCCCCCCCCCCCCCCCCCCCCCCCCCCCCCCCCCCCCCCCCCCCCCCCCCCCCCCCCCCCCCCCCCCCCCCCCCCCCCCCCCCCCCCCCCCCCCCCCCCCCCCCCCCCCCCCCCCCCCCCCCCCCCCCCCCCCCCCCCCCCCCCCCCCCCCCCCCCCCCCCCCCCCCCCCCCCCCCCCCCCCCCCCCCCCCCCCCCCCCCCCCCCCCCCCCCCCCCCCCCCCCCCCCCCCCCCCCCCCCCCCCCCCCCCCCCCCCCCCCCCCCCCCCCCCCCCCCCCCCCCCCCCCCCCCCCCCCCCCCCCCCCCCCCCCCCCCCCCCCCCCCCCCCCCCCCCCCCCCCCCCCCCCCCCCCCCCCCCCCCCCCCCCCCCCCCCCCCCCCCCCCCCCCCCCCCCCCCCCCCCCCCCCCCCCCCCCCCCCCCCCCCCCCCCCCCCCCCCCCCCCCCCCCCCCCCCCCCCCCCCCCCCCCCCCCCCCCCCCCCCCCCCCCCCCCCCCCCCCCCCCCCCCCCCCCCCCCCCCCCCCCCCCCCCCCCCCCCCCCCCCCCCCCCCCCCCCCCCCCCCCCCCCCCCCCCCCCCCCCCCCCCCCCCCCCCCCCCCCCCCCCCCCCCCCCCCCCCCCCCCCCCCCCCCCCCCCCCCCCCCCCCCCCCCCCCCCCCCCCCCCCCCCCCCCCCCCCCCCCCCCCCCCCCCCCCCCCCCCCCCCCCCCCCCCCCCCCCCCCCCCCCCCCCCCCCCCCCCCCCCCCCCCCCCCCCCCCCCCCCCCCCCCCCCCCCCCCCCCCCCCCCCCCCCCCCCCCCCCCCCCCCCCCCCCCCCCCCCCCCCCCCCCCCCCCCCCCCCCCCCCCCCCCCCCCCCCCCCCCCCCCCCCCCCCCCCCCCCCCCCCCCCCCCCCCCCCCCCCCCCCCCCCCCCCCCCCCCCCCCCCCCCCCCCCCCCCCCCCCCCCCCCCCCCCCCCCCCCCCCCCCCCCCCCCCCCCCCCCCCCCCCCCCCCCCCCCCCCCCCCCCCCCCCCCCCCCCCCCCCCCCCCCCCCCCCCCCCCCCCCCCCCCCCCCCCCCCCCCCCCCCCCCCCCCCCCCCCCCCCCCCCCCCCCCCCCCCCCCCCCCCCCCCCCCCCCCCCCCCCCCCCCCCCCCCCCCCCCCCCCCCCCCCCCCCCCCCCCCCCCCCCCCCCCCCCCCCCCCCCCCCCCCCCCCCCCCCCCCCCCCCCCCCCCCCCCCCCCCCCCCCCCCCCCCCCCCCCCCCCCCCCCCCCACCCCCCCCCCCCCCCCCCCCCCCCCCCCCCCCCCCCCCCCCCCCCCCCCCCCCCCCCCCCCCCCCCCCCCCCCCCCCCCCCCCCCCCCCCCCCCCCCCCCCCCCCCCCCCCCCCCCCCCCCCCCCCCCCCCCCCCCCCCCCCCCCCCCCCCCCCCCCCCCCCCCCCCCCCCCCCCCCCCCCCCCCCCCCCCCCCCCCCCCCCCCCCCCCCCCCCCCCCCCCCCCCCCCCCCCCCCCCCCCCCCCCCCCCCCCCCCCCCCCCCCCCCCCCCCCCCCCCCCCCCCCCCCCCCCCCCCCCCCCCCCCCCCCCCCCCCCCCCCCCCCCCCCCCCCCCCCCCCCCCCCCCCCCCCCCCCCCCCCCCCCCCCCCCCCCCCCCCCCCCCCCCCCCCCCCCCCCCCCCCCCCCCCCCCCCCCCCCCCCCCCCCCCCCCCCCCCCCCCCCCCCCCCCCCCCCCCCCCCCCCCCCCCCCCCCCCCCCCCCCCCCCCCCCCCCCCCCCCCCCCCCCCCCCCCCCCCCCCCCCCCCCCCCCCCCCCCCCCCCCCCCCCCCCCCCCCCCCCCCCCCCCCCCCCCCCCCCCCCCCCCCCCCCCCCCCCCCCCCCCCCCCCCCCCCCCCCCCCCCCCCCCCCCCCCCCCCCCCCCCCCCCCCCCCCCCCCCCCCCCCCCCCCCCCCCCCCCCCCCCCCCCCCCCCCCCCCCCCCCCCCCCCCCCCCCCCCCCCCCCCCCCCCCCCCCCCCCCCCCCCCCCCCCCCCCCCCCCCCCCCCCCCCCCCCCCCCCCCCCCCCCCCCCCCCCCCCCCCCCCCCCCCCCCCCCCCCCCCCCCCCCCCCCCCCCCCCCCCCCCCCCCCCCCCCCCCCCCCCCCCCCCCCCCCCCCCCCCCCCCCCCCCCCCCCCCCCCCCCCCCCCCCCCCCCCCCCCCCCCCCCCCCCCCCCCCCCCCCCCCCCCCCCCCCCCCCCCCCCCCCCCCCCCCCCCCCCCCCCCCCCCCCCCCCCCCCCCCCCCCCCCCCCCCCCCCCCCCCCCCCCCCCCCCCCCCCCCCCCCCCCCCCCCCCCCCCCCCCCCCCCCCCCCCCCCCCCCCCCCCCCCCCCCCCCCCCCCCCCCCCCCCCCCCCCCCCCCCCCCCCCCCCCCCCCCCCCCCCCCCCCCCCCCCCCCCCCCCCCCCCCCCCCCCCCCCCCCCCCCCCCCCCCCCCCCCCCCCCCCCCCCCCCCCCCCCCCCCCCCCCCCCCCCCCCCCCCCCCCCCCCCCCCCCCCCCCCCCCCCCCCCCCCCCCCCCCCCCCCCCCCCCCCCCCCCCCCCCCCCCCCCCCCCCCCCCCCCCCCCCCCCCCCCCCCCCCCCCCCCCCCCCCCCCCCCCCCCCCCCCCCCCCCCCCCCCCCCCCCCCCCCCCCCCCCCCCCCCCCCCCCCCCCCCCCCCCCCCCCCCCCCCCCCCCCCCCCCCCCCCCCCCCCCCCCCCCCCCCCCCCCCCCCCCCCCCCCCCCCCCCCCCCCCCCCCCCCCCCCCCCCCCCCCCCCCCCCCCCCCCCCCCCCCCCCCCCCCCCCCCCCCCCCCCCCCCCCCCCCCCCCCCCCCCCCCCCCCCCCCCCCCCCCCCCCCCCCCCCCCCCCCCCCCCCCCCCCCCCCCCCCCCCCCCCCCCCCCCCCCCCCCCCCCCCCCCCCCCCCCCCCCCCCCCCCCCCCCCCCCCCCCCCCCCCCCCCCCCCCCCCCCCCCCCCCCCCCCCCCCCCCCCCCCCCCCCC
Source organism: Rana kukunoris (assembly GCA_029574335.1). Lineage (NCBI taxonomy): Eukaryota > Metazoa > Chordata > Amphibia > Anura > Ranidae > Rana > Rana kukunoris. The sequence goes on from CM056059.1 coordinate 60,326,398, forward strand.
CCCCCCCCCCCCCCCCCCCCCCCCCCCCCCCCCACCCCCCCCCCCCCCCCCCCCCCCCCCCCCCCCCCCCCCCCCCCCCCCCCCCCCCCCCCCCCCCCCCCCCCCCCCCCCCCCCCCCCCCCCCCCCCCCCCCCCCCCCCCCCCCCCCCCCCCCCCCCCCCCCCCCCCCCCCCCCCCCCCCCCCCCCCCCCCCCCCCCCCCCCCCCCCCCCCCCCCCCCCCCCCCCCCCCCCCCCCCCCCCCCCCCCCCCCCCCCCCCCCCCCCCCCCCCCCCCCCCCCCCCCCCCCCCCCCCCCCCCCCCCCCCCCCCCCCCCCCCCCCCCCCCCCCCCCCCCCCCCCCCCCCCCCCCCCCCCCCCCCCCCCCCCCCCCCCCCCCCCCCCCCCCCCCCCCCCCCCCCCCCCCCCCCCCCCCCCCCCCCCCCCCCCCCCCCCCCCCCCCCCCCCCCCCCCCCCCCCCCCCCCCCCCCCCCCCCCCCCCCCCCCCCCCCCCCCCCCCCCCCCCCCCCCCCCCCCCCCCCCCCCCCCCCCCCCCCCCCCCCCCCCCCCCCCCCCCCCCCCCCCCCCCCCCCCCCCCCCCCCCCCCCCCCCCCCCCCCCCCCCCCCCCCCCCCCCCCCCCCCCCCCCCCCCCCCCCCCCCCCCCCCCCCCCCCCCCCCCCCCCCCCCCCCCCCCCCCCCCCCCCCCCCCCCCCCCCCCCCCCCCCCCCCCCCCCCCCCCCCCCCCCCCCCCCCCCCCCCCCCCCCCCCCCCCCCCCCCCCCCCCCCCCCCCCCCCCCCCCCCCCCCCCCCCCCCCCCCCCCCCCCCCCCCCCCCCCCCCCCCCCCCCCCCCCCCCCCCCCCCCCCCCCCCCCCCCCCCCCCCCCCCCCCCCCCCCCCCCCCCCCCCCCCCCCCCCCCCCCCCCCCCCCCCCCCCCCCCCCCCCCCCCCCCCCCCCCCCCCCCCCCCCCCCCCCCCCCCCCCCCCCCCCCCCCCCCCCCCCCCCCCCCCCCCCCCCCCCCCCCCCCCCCCCCCCCCCCCCCCCCCCCCCCCCCCCCCCCCCCCCCCCCCCCCCCCCCCCCCCCCCCCCCCCCCCCCCCCCCCCCCCCCCCCCCCCCCCCCCCCCCCCCCCCCCCCCCCCCCCCCCCCCCCCCCCCCCCCCCCCCCCCCCCCCCCCCCCCCCCCCCCCCCCCCCCCCCCCCCCCCCCCCCCCCCCCCCCCCCCCCCCCCCCCCCCCCCCCCCCCCCCCCCCCCCCCCCCCCCCCCCCCCCCCCCCCCCCCCCCCCCCCCCCCCCCCCCCCCCCCCCCCCCCCCCCCCCCCCCCCCCCCCCCCCCCCCCCCCCCCCCCCCCCCCCCCCCCCCCCCCCCCCCCCCCCCCCCCCCCCCCCCCCCCCCCCCCCCCCCCCCCCCCCCCCCCCCCCCCCCCCCCCCCCCCCCCCCCCCCCCCCCCCCCCCCCCCCCCCCCCCCCCCCCCCCCCCCCCCCCCCCCCCCCCCCCCCCCCCCCCCCCCCCCCCCCCCCCCCCCCCCCCCCCCCCCCCCCCCCCCCCCCCCCCCCCCCCCCCCCCCCCCCCCCCCCCCCCCCCCCCCCCCCCCCCCCCCCCCCCCCCCCCCCCCCCCCCCCCCCCCCCCCCCCCCCCCCCCCCCCCCCCCCCCCCCCCCCCCCCCCCCCCCCCCCCCCCCCCCCCCCCCCCCCCCCCCCCCCCCCCCCCCCCCCCCCCCCCCCCCCCCCCCCCCCCCCCCCCCCCCCCCCCCCCCCCCCCCCCCCCCCCCCCCCCCCCCCCCCCCCCCCCCCCCCCCCCCCCCCCCCCCCCCCCCCCCCCCCCCCCCCCCCCCCCCCCCCCCCCCCCCCCCCCCCCCCCCCCCCCCCCCCCCCCCCCCCCCCCCCCCCCCCCCCCCCCCCCCCCCCCCCCCCCCCCCCCCCCCCCCCCCCCCCCCCCCCCCCCCCCCCCCCCCCCCCCCCCCCCCCCCCCCCCCCCCCCCCCCCCCCCCCCCCCCCCCCCCCCCCCCCCCCCCCCCCCCCCCCCCCCCCCCCCCCCCCCCCCCCCCCCCCCCCCCCCCCCCCCCCCCCCCCCCCCCCCCCCAGTAAAGAATAAAAATAAAGATACCATAATTCTGTCCCCTATTTTGTAGACACTATGGGCCGGATTCAGAAAGACCGGCGTAATTTTGTGCGGGCGTAGCGTATCTTGTTTACGCTACGCCGCCACAACTTAGAGAGGCAAGTGCTGTATTCACAAAGCACTTGCGTCCTAAGTTGCGGCGTAGCGTAAATGTGCCGGCGTAAGTGCGCGTAATTCAAATTAGGCAGGTAGGGGGCGTGTTGTATTAAAATTATAGGCCAACGTAAGTTCTTTCTGAATCCAGCCCTATAACTTTTGCGCAAACCAATCCATATACGCTTATTGTGATTTTTCTTTTCACCAAAACTATGTAGAAGAATAAGGCCTAAACTGAGGGAATTTTTTTTTTTTCATGATATTTATTATAGCAAAAAAAATTTTTTTTTCAAAATGTATCGCTCTTCTTTTGTTTATAGAGCAAATAATAAAAACCACAGAGGTGATCAAATACCACCAAAACAAAGCTCTATTTGTGGGAAAAAACATAAATATTTCATTTGGGTACAGTGTTGCATGACCGTGCAATAATCATAATCTAGTACTAGATAACAACGTCTGACATTCCTTCAGTTAGTTAAAGTAATCGAACTCTGCTGGTACTAGACACTTCCACCCCCTTCTTGCCAAAGCCAATATTCAGCTTTCAGAGCTGTCACATTTTGAATGCCAATTAGTCAGTCATGCGACACCCAAATACATTTTTTATTCTTTTTTAATTCAGATAGAGCTTTATTTTGGTAGTATTTAATCACCATTTGTTTTTGTTTTTTCTTTTTTTTTGTTATATAAATTAAAGTTTTGAAAAACTATTTTTTAAATTATAAAATTGTGCAAATTAATAATCTTTCTTCTTGCATTTAGGCCAAAATGTATTCTGCTACATTTCTTTGTTAAAAAAATAAACCAATGCAGCATATATTTAGTCTCTGTGAAAGATATAGTCTACAAACTATATATGTGTGAAAATTGATCGGTACTGATGGCCTCAATTCTTGAGGCCCTAAAATGCCAGGACCATACAAATACCCCCAACATAACCCCTTTTTGGAAACCAGACACCTGAAGATATTTAGTAAGGGGCATGGTGAATTTAAAAAAATAAAATAAAAAACACTTTCTTTTTACTTTAGTTTTTTTACTCACTTTTTTAATCGGAGCAGCACAGTGTCACCATATGACTGGTGTGGTGGTGATCAGGATCACTGACTGGTGACAGTACAGTATGTAAAAATATCTATCTATCTATCTATCTATCTATCTATCTATCTATCTATCTATCTATCTATCTATCTATCTATCTATCTATCTATCTATCTATCTATCTTCTATACTGTCACTAGAGCAGTACAGTGGCACCATAGTGACACACCTGAAAACGTGATTGGGATTTTATTTACAGTAGGATTGCTTATTACAATGATGATCACTATATAAGCAATAATTTTTACTTTGTGAATGACATTCATTCATGTGCCAATGTGTACTATTGTGATAGCTGTGATTGGTCACAGCTATCACATGATACAGGCCTGCTGTGATTAGCTCTGTACCATGTGATGACTGTGATCATTTAAAGAGCTCACAATAGTATGGAAGGAATGGGTGTGAATATAAGCCATTGTGCACAACGAATGTGGGCGCTGTGAATGTTCACAGCAATCACATGGTACCAGGGCCGACCCGGTACACCGATCTGTGTTCATATGATAGGACATCCACCCCGGATGACAGTGTGCCCACCCAGCCATATTATTATAATAGACCGGACATTAGGTGGTTAAAACAGGGGTGGACAGTGAATATAGGTTGTAGTTAAGTTTTGTTTTATATTGCTTTCATGACAACAGGTGATGGTTGTTTGGAGAATACACCAGACACAGCCCAGTTCAGCAAAGAATACCAACTGCACCAGAACCTATATGATCCAGAACACAATTATCCAGGAGTAAATAAGTGGGTAAGTGTGACGTCCTACAATCCTATTTATTATACCTAACAGAGAAACTTCTAGACAGACCTGTATGGCATTAAAAGCTTTTTGAAGTCCACCTGTGCTTTCAGCCCTTGGCCTAGAAGAGTAAAGGCTATTGTAAACCTTCAAGGGTCCTGCATATTCTTTTTGAGATTTAGCAAACCCAAACTTAGTGGCAAATACCATTATTGACTATAAGGGGAAATGCTGATTATAAATTCTTCCCTTTTTAAAGCCAATAGACAAACTACTGTCAAAAAATGTATTGAAAGCTGGGCATTGCTATGAGGGACATCTAATACAACTTTTTTTTAAAGTTAAAGTCTGTACAATGGGAAGAGGGTCTTTTCCATGCAGCTTTGAGGGCAACCTTAAAAATACATGAATTATTTAAATAACAATTGTTATAATTGTAAATAAATGCAGGATTGATGGATATGTTGGATTGGTTTCTCAAGGTTTGAAGGATCAAACGCTAAGGTTGGGGTCACCTCCTAGAATGAAGGTCACCTGCTTAATTTTAGGAGGTGACCTCAACCTTTTCCTGTTTTTTTACTGGATACATCATCTGGTGGGCTGTGAAGTGAACCAGGAAATAAGAAATACATTCTCAGATTTTGCTTGCAGGAATATTTTTTCATGATGATGGGGCTATGATTAAGCGCTCCTATGACTTAAAAGTCTAAGGCCGTTTACACACGATCAGTCCAAACTGATGAAAAATGACTGAAGTTCAGTTTCATCGGTCTAAACCGACCGTGTGTATGACCCTTCAGTCCAAAGTTTTAAAACTTGCTTTAAAATCGGACTGATGGACGCCTGACCATCGGTCCAAACCGATCGTTAGTACGCAAAAGCATCGGTTCAAAAACCCGCGCATGCTCAGAATCAAGTCGACGCATGCTTGGAAGCATTGAATTTAGTTTTTTTCAGCACGTCGTTGTGTTTAACGTCACCGCGTTCTGACACGATTGGTTTTTGTACGCACATCAGACCATCAGTCTGTGAACAGATGAAAACTAACTTCAGTCTGTTTTCATCAGTTTGGACTGATCATGTGTACAGGGCCTCACTGTGAAATAAGTATACTGTATATGAGTAAAAAGCACTAAGAAACATGTTTTTTACAGTTGGTTAAAGGTAGGGTTGTCCCGATACCACTTTTTTAGGACTGAGTACAAGTACCGATACTTTTTTTCATGTACTCGCCGATACCGAATACCGATACTTTTTTTAAATGTCATGTGACAGTTTTCAAACCACAATACAGACTAAGGATATTTTCTTTAGAATTATGAAGAACTCTAACTCAAGACATTATAAAAGAATAAACATGAGTAAAAATGAATAAAAATGTTTTATTTTCTTGTCACGCAGTAGTAAAAAACTCAAAGAATTTTCACAGAACATGTTGATAAATACAAAAAAAGTATTCTATTTAGGTATCGGAGCATTTGCGCGAGTACAAGTACTCCCTCAAATACTTGGTATCGGTCCCGATACCGATACTAGTATCGGTATCTGGACAACCCTAGTTAAAGGGATTGTGTTTGACACAACATTTTGGAAGGCAGAAGCGTTCACGTGCTGCGTTCAATGATATTTTGACACTGGACTTTTATGAATATTTTAAACATTTGGGACACTGATTGGATTGGATATTTTGATTGCATACTTTTCTCATTCATTTTGTTTTTGAGACATAAATGTGATTTGTGATTATTACACATTTGCTGTTTACTAATTTAATGCTTTGCTTTTTTTTTTACTGTTTAGCACAATTTAAATATTTTCTTTAACATGTTTGGGGGATGCCTTAAGTTTGTATGTGGTATTAGAGCCCATTCACGCAGGGACGACTTTGGATCCGACTTTAAGCCGCCCCAAGCCACCCCTAGTCGCCTCAAGTCGCGCTGCATGAGAAAATCAATGTAAGTGAATAGAGCTGTCTTAATGTACACTACTGCAGTCGCTCCGACTTCAAAAAAAGGTTCCTGTACTACTTCAATCCGACTTCTAGGCGACTTGAACGCAACTTATACCAATTGATTTAAATGGAAGTCGCCTCAGAAGGCAGATCACTGTCTTAACTGAAGCAACAATACAGGAAGAGAACATACATTTCTCAGGCAAACCCCTCCCACGGAGCTGATGGTTGTTTTATTGGCAACTGGAAAGCCTCCTGTCCTGGAGGCGACTTGAAGTTGCCTTGTACTGTCCTGGAGGCAACTTGATGTTGCCTTGTAAGTTGCCTGATGATTCATAGTCAAGTCGTGTCCAAGTTGCCTCCCAAAGTCGTGCTGGAAGTCGGGTTGCCCCTGTGTGAATGGTCTCTTACAGAACAGTACAATCTTAATGGACAGCCTCAGCAACAAGCATGCATTAGCAGCACATATTTGGCTGTGGAATATTTTTTTCCTAAACTATTAGCACTCCATTTTAATTAATTTCTGTCTAAAAGAAAAACTGGTTGTCCGTCACGTTCTACATGTTTCCCTCTCTCGTTGGGCACCAAGCGAGGGTCAGATGAGAGCCTTCCCATCAATATGGGTTCTTTGGGCTATGCCAGGCTTTAAACTGAGTCACTAACCCTGGCACGCAAGTAAAAACTTCACCCGAGCTAGAGAAGGACACCGACCCCTTCGCTACTGGAGAAACTGTCACTTAGCCAGATACCTCAGCAACGACTGGTTGTTGTTTTTCCTTGCAGATACTCGTAAACCTCTGCCATAGTGATGTTACACATACCCAGGGGCGGACTGACCATTGAGTCACTCGTGCACTGCCCGTAGGCCCCATGCCACAAGGGGGCCCCATCAGGGTTGCCAGGCTCAGTAAAACCAGGGACAGTATGTAAAAATCGATGTTTTTTTTACATCTATCCCTGATATGTCCGAAACCGACATGCTTTTGATGTGAAATTCCCGAGATTTTAGCTGCCCCGCCTCTGCACTGCCTCCTGGCATGGTGGCCATCTGTAAGCCCAGGGGCCCCATAATCTTCTATTGCCCGGGGGCTCCATGAGTTGTCAGTCCGCCCCTGCACATACCCCATATTGTGGTTAGGGACCCCAAGTTTTTTGATATGCCAAATCCTCACATGCACCTCTTGAATAACTTCACACCAGGTTATGAGCAGTTGAATTAAGATTTACTGTAAACTTGCTAGAACATGTATAATATGCAATAACATCTCGTTACTAACTGAATCTAACTGTGGTTCCCCCAGGTTACCTAATCAGAGGAAGTCTCTTAGAGAAAAGTCCATGCTTGACAGCACTCTAGCAGAGAAGTCAATGTTCCAGGGTTCTTCCAGCTAATCAGTAGACATGTGCACAGAAAAAATCTTTTTTTTTTGTTCCGTTTCGTATCGTTCCGTTTTCATTTCTGTTCGTTTTTCGTAAGACGCCCGTTTTCCTGTTCGTTCCCGTTCGTTTTCCGTACGACGCGATTTTTTCGGATTCCGATCGTTTCGTATTTTCGTTACCGTTTTATTTTTGTACATGCGGGATGGTTCGTTATTCTGTTTAATTCATGTTCGTTACTTGTTAGACAATCATTTTCGTGAATTTTCGTCAATGATTTGCACTCTGTATCTTGAAACCCTTTTCTTTTGCTATTTTCAGTCGTATGTTCATATGACTTCTATAACAAAAGATTTGCATTCTGTATTTTGAATTCCTATTTTCTGTTCGTATTTTGTATTCAAAATACAGAATGCAAATCTTTTGTTATAGATGTCATATGAACATACGACTGAAAATAGCAAAAGATAAGGGTTTCAAGATACAGAATGCAAATCATTGACGAAAATTCTATGTCATATGAACATGCGACTGAAAATATGAACAGAAAAGGGATTTTCGTCATTTTGTACTTTCGTAAATATATTGCGGGATTCGCGGCACTTTCAACACGCGGCTCATCCATATTAACTATTGTTAAGCCCCATACACTTGGTCAGACTTTTTTAACCACAAACATAAAAACGATCGTTTTCCGTTCATTCTCAGAAAATGTGTTCGTTTTTAAACTACATCAGAAAACCATTTTTGGGTTCAAAAGTCTTGCCAACTGATCTCCCTTCAGATTAAAATCCACAGAAAAGTTTATTTGGCTTTACTGTACTACTTACTCACTGTACTAGTGTACTCAGCATAAAAGAGAAGCTGCTTCACTAACTACACTCACTCACTGCCCATTCAAAAAAACGAAAATGACAAAAATGAAAATAACAAAAGAAGAAAAAAAAAAAAAAGAGTACAGGCAGATGTTTTACTACATAATGTAGGATACTGCAGAGGATACATTAGTGTAAAATTGGCCAGCAGCAGGACAGTTTTAAATGGCAAGGCTAGGCACAAATTTATTAGAGACAAAGAATACAGACTTTAGCCATACGTAGGAAGTATGGGCCAGATCCACATAGAAATAGATCGGCGCAGCGTTTTAGAGATACACTACGGTGCCGTACCTTACCTGGCGTAATTTCGAATCCTGAAAGATTTCGTGCCCCAAGTTAAGGCGGCGTAGTGTATTTCTGGCGGCGGAATTCAAAACGGCGATTAGGGGGCGTGATTCACTTAAATGAAGCGTGTCCCCGCGCCGATCGAACTGCGCATGCTCCGTTCAGAAATTTCCCGCCGTGCATTGCGCTAAATTACGTCGCAACAACGTTATTTTTTTTTTACTAGTGTAAATTATGTACATTCCTATTCACGGACAACTTACGCAAAATTAAAAAAAAAAAAATTTCGACACGGGAATGACGGCCATACTTAACATGGCAAGTCTAACTATAGGCCACAAAAAAGCAGCTTTAACTATACGCCGGAAAAAGCTGACTAGAGACGCCGTAAGAGAATGCGACGGCCGCACGTACGTTTGTGGATCGTCGGAAATAGCTCATTTGCATACTCGATGTGGAAAACGGCGAGAACTCCACCCAGCGGACGCCGAAGTATTGCATCTACGATCCGAAGGTGTACGCCTGTCGGATCGAACCCAGATGCCGTCATATCTTGGTTTGAGGATTCAAACTAAAGATACGACACGGGAACTTTGAAAGTACACCGGCGTATCAGTAGATACACCGACGTACTCTCTCTGTGGATCTGGCCCTATATGTCCTAGGTATGTTACACATTTTATAAAATATGGAGGGGTCAAACCTCTGCCCCTCCTTCATTTTCTTAAAATGCAATGGCAGAGTGGTGTCATTTACACGCACAAGATTGCCGTATCGGGTTTCTTAGTAGCACAGCGGGTGAACATATTCTCTACCAATAAATGTACTATGTTCTTCACACACTCATAGATATCTACACAAATGACAGCAACGTTATGCAGACATGTAAAAAGTTGGATATGGCAGGATTTAACCACTTCAGGTAAAAAGGTTTACCCCCTTTCTTGACCAGGCCATTTTTTGCCACATGGCACTGCATTATTTTAACTGACAATTGCGCAGGCATGAGTCACTGTACCCAAAAATAGAGCTTTCTTTTGGTTGTATTTGATCAGCTATGCAGTTTTTATTTTTTGCTCTGAAAAACTGCGCTGCTATCAATTTGCTATTGTTTGTTAGCCCATGACTTTAAAAATCCTGAAGAAGAAGGATGCACTCCACCCACGCATCAAAAACCCACTTAGGCCTAAGACGTAACTTTTAAATTTACAGTGCCTTGAAAAAGTATTCCTACTCCTTGAAATTTTCCTAATTGTGTCATGTTACAACCAAATAAACAAATAAATATCTGAAAAGTGTAGTGTATATTTGTATTCAGCCCCCCTGATGCCCCGTACACACAGTCATTTTTTGTGATGAAATAAAACAAAGTTTTAAAAAAAAGTAATTTAAAATGATCGTGTGTGGGCTAAAACAACGTTTTCTGTCTTCTGAAAAACGACAAAAAAAAAATCGAACATGCTTCAATTTTTTATGTCGTCTATGAAAATTTTGTTGTTTGTGTTGTAAAAAATTATCGTGTGTGGGCTAAAATGACGTTTTAAACAACGTTTTAAACCCACGCATGCTCAGAAGCAAGTTATGAAACGGGAGCTTGAATGGAACAGAGTGCCGTCGTACGTGCTGTACGTAACCGCGCTTTGCTAGGGCATTTTGAAAATGGTGTGTTGGTCGTTTTTTATGATGAAGTTGGAAAATCATAGTTTTTTTTCATGGTGGAAAACGTCTTTTTTTTTTTTTCATCAGAAGTAGTAATCGTGTGTACGCGGCATCAGTCAATACTTTGTAGAACCACCTTTCTCTCCAATTACAGCTTCAAGTCTTTTTGGGGATGTCTCGACCAGTTTTGCACATCTAGAGAGTGATATTTCTGCCCATTCTCCCTCTTCACTCTCTCATATTGGATGGGAAGCATCTGTGAACAGCAATTTTCAAGTCTTGTCACAGATTCTCAATTGGATTTAGGTCTGGACTTTGACTGGGCCTTTCTAACACATGAATATGCTTTGATCTAAACCATTCCATTATAGCTCTGGTTTAGGGTCATTGTCCTTCTGGAAGATGAACTTTCGCCCCAGTTTTTTGCAGACTCTAACAGGTTTTCTTCTAAGATTGCCCTGTATTTAGCTCCATCTATCTTTCCATCAACTCTGTCCAGCTTTCCTGTCCCTGCTGAAGAAAAGCATCCCCACAACATGATGCTGCCACCAACATGTTTCACAATGGGGATGGTATTCATGGTAATGTGCAGTATTGGTTTTCCGACACACATAGCATTTTGCTTTTAGGCCAAAACATTCAATTTTGGTTTCATCTGGGCAACGCATCGTCTTCCACATGTTTGCTGTGTCCCCCATATGGCTTCTCGGAAACTGCAAATGGGGCTTCTGGCTTTCTTCTTGCCACTTTTCCATAAAGGATAGATTTGTGGAGTGCACAACTAATAGTTGCCCTGTGGACAGATTCTCCCATCTGAGCTGTGGATCTCTGCAGTTCCTCCAGATTTACCATGGGCCTCTTGGCTGCTTCTGATTAAATCCTGCTTGCCCGGTCTGTCAGTTTAGGTGGACGGCCATGTCTTGGTAAGTTGGTGCCATACTCTTTCCATTTTCGCAAGATAGATTGAACGGTACTCTGTGAGATGTGCTTTATTTATACTGAGATTAAATTACATACAGCTGGACTCCATTTACTAATTAGGTGACTTTTGAAGGCAATTGATTCCACTAGATTTTAGTTAGGGGTATCCGGGGTATCAGATTAAAGGGGTCTGAATACAAATGCACGCCACACTTTTCAGATATTTATTTGTAAAACATAAAAAAAAAAAAACATTTATCATTTTCCTTCCACTTCACAATTATGTGCCATTTTGTGTTGGTTTATCACATACAACCAAAAATAAACAAGAAGAGCTCCCACTAAGTGCAGTACATTTAAAGGCTTTAATGTTAAAATCAAATGCAAATTGGCAAATTAGCAGTGTTATCAGATGGAGGAATAACTGCAGCTGGAGGACAAACCAGAGCTCTGTACACAGGCACAGTGTATATTGCAGGGGGATCGCCTGGATGACCTCACATGGAAGCGGAGTAGTGGGCATGGCTGCATGTTTTCAAAGTACAAAGATATACTTGGGGGGCACACCCAAAAAAATGCTATACATCTAAGATGGTGATGCTATAAGACCAAAGACATTAAAAAAACAGATTATAGCGCACTCATGCAAAAATTACATTTATCCTGCAAGGCTTGTTAAAAACACCTGAACATATTTAAAAATAAGGGGGTTGCAAAGGACCTGCTCCACTGATGTGAAGGGGGTATCGTGTGTTTCCTCAGTGCAACGCTGTGAACGCACCCTCGTTGTTACGCTAACATCGTAAAACATTTTTTTTTCTGCATACATTGACATGTTTCACCAGAGAGCAAAAAAATAAATAAACCACAACCATTCACTTTGAGCATTACCATTCTGCTGCGTTAACAGCATAACAATACACTTATGTAATATCCTTGTAATTAGAAATCCTTTGTCATATGCATTTTGTGGTAGCTATTAGGTAAGGATGAGCTCTGGCGTGTTCGCATGGTACACGTGCAGAGCCCGCCAGGAAGTGTGCACGGCGCTGCGCTAATCACAGCCAGGGAGACATTTCCTGATGCTCGGCTGCAGAGATCGGGACAATGTCTCCCTGGCTGTGATTAGCGCAGCGCCGTGCACACTTCCTGGCGGGCTCTGCACGTGTATCATGCGAACACGCCGGAGCTCATCCTTACTATTAGGGATGAGCCGAACACCCCCGCATTCGGTTCGTACCAGAACCGTCAAACAGTCCGATCGTTCGCACAAACATTTAGAACCCCATTAAAGTCTATGGGACTCGAACGTTCGAATTCAAAAACGATCATTTTAAAGACCAATATTCAAGTTATTGTTGGACAACGTCTTTCGGAACCCGGGTCTTGCCCCAGGGAACATGTATCAATGGAAAAAAGCAGGACTCTTGAAAAAACGACAGTTTTAAAAACTTTTTTCCATTGATGCATGTTCCCTCGGGCAAGAACCGGGTTCTCAAAGACATTTTCACAGGCAAACTATAGACACCCAGCAGGTACAATATTTAAAGGAAATTTTCTTTTTTTTTTTTATTTAGGCATCATTAAAATCACTGCTATTGTACCTGCTGGGTGTCTATACCTGTGATAACTTCTTTAAATAGCACAATCACCTGCCTGCCAGTAAATTAGGAAGAACTGATCTAGCTAAGTTATACAGTGTATAAATATATGTACGGATGTATATATATTCTCTACACACTGTAATAAAGCTAAACTAACTAGCCTGTCTGCCTGCTCTATCTAGCTAGCTAAAAAGACAATCTCTCTGTCTCTTTGATTGCTCTCATTATCAAACCGGAACACACTACACGAGGCCGCCCAGCAGGCGGCCTTATATAGTGTGGGGCGTGTGCTAAAGCCCCGAGCCATATTTGCCCAAAGCACCCAGGCTTTGGACAATTATGGCTCTCCTTTTTTTGCGTGCTGTGATTGGCTAAGTATGCAGGGTCATAGTGCATGTTTGGCCAATCATCAGGGCGCAATGCCGCAGTGAATAATGGGCCATTTCGCTTCACTCGAATTTGCCGCGAACTATCGTTTTTGTTCGATATTCGTCGAACGATCGAACAGCCGATGTTCGATTCGAACATACGTTAGTTTCGAACGCGAAGCTCATCCCTAGTAGCTATATGTGGTTAAACAATTCTTGTAAACTATCTGTGAAAAAAAATACAGGAAAATTGTATTCTTTACATTTTTTTTCACAATGCCTTCCTAAATAAAACCTAAGAAGTAACATATATGCACCCAAATCTGTTACCAAGTTAAAATCCAATCTGTCCCTATGATAATTTACAGTATGTTGGTACAAGCTATTAAAGGTATAAGGCAAGAAACAAAGAATCTCTATAACAAAGAAAATGATCCTGGACTCAATGATAAGGGAGAAAAGGGCTCTGGGATTTAAGTGGTTGAAAATGCATTTTACAAATATTGGATCTAATAAAGCACAGAACTAATCCCCCACGTGGTCACAACCAAAGTTTAAAAGTATATAACAGTTACAGATTGAAAAAAACGCCAATGTTCTATTTATTCCTTGTGTGGAGCTTTTTTTTTTCTATCAGTTTCTATGCAGTAATTTTTCAGTCCAGACATGACAGTGAGAATTGCACTGATCTGAATCCCTAAGGAGAAAAATACTTGTATCTTTAAAAGGAAAATTGTTTTGAGCCCCTTCTAATGGTCCTAAATTATTGAAAGTATCCCCAGATTTAGACCGAGATCGAGATCAGACACAACATGAGCGATGAGATCAGTGTGACTGTCTCCAGATCATTCTGTCCTCTTGGGTATAATGAGAGAAAATTCTATCATCAAAACACTCTGTCAATTAATATCTGAAATCCATTTGCCTGGTAAAATACTGCTATTAAACTATTTAAACATACATTGGTTGTATATTGTTTCTATTATCTATCAAAGACATGGGCTGGTTCCTTGTCCTTTCCTAATCAGAATCACACAGTATACTTATTAAAATGGAATAGCACTTGTGGTCTATGGAAGTTTGGATGGCATATTGCTGAGAAGTAGGAAAACTGTCCTCTATATGCTATATGCATGTAATTTAAAGGTTGCCACAAAACTTCCTGGCATTCCCTTAGTATCGATGTAGAGAGGGAGTGCATGGTGGTAAGTTGGCACCACTGTCTGCCAACAAGCGTGATAGTTATGTGGGGGAGGGAGGGGGAAAGGCCCAATGCACAGATCAGTCCTGAAGGTGCCCAGTTTATGGACCTGGGGCTACTGTAAATGGAGAGCACATGGATGGGAACTTACCCGTTCACTATTAAGCAAACATTTTACCAACTTATTCATTTGTAATATGCCCTGGATATCTCTAGAACATTTGACTGCTCCATCCTTGATCATCCTGGGCTTCCTCTCTTAAGGGAGTGTGCTGCACCAGCTCCTCTGCCCCTCCCCTCACCTTGTTAGATAACCTTTTATGTAGCTCCTGGGGGAGGAGCGAAGGGGAATATTATAATGTGTCACTTGAATCACAGCTCTGAGTCTCCTGGAACTACTGATATCACACTCGGCAGCTCCATTGCTCAGGACTTTTGGGTATCTACATAGGGGAGGCTTTTACAGGTATATAACATGCCAAAATTATGTCTGGTGACAGAGTCTATTTAACTACAGGTGGTCCCCTAGTTACAAACATCCGACTTACAAACGACCCCTACTTACAAACGTAGGGAGACAACAGGAAGTGAGAGAAAATCTACCCCTAGGAAGGGAAATTTACTCCTGTAAGGCCTCGTACACATGATCAAATCTGTCTGCTGGAAACGGTCGGCCCGACCGTCCCAGCAAACAGATTCGACCGCGTGTACGGGCAAGCCGACGGATTTGGCCACCCGACAGATTTCAAAGCATGCTTTGAAATCTGTCGGCTGGGAACCCGTCCGCCCGACATGTCTGCTGGTTAGTATGCTAACCAGCAGACATGTCTTCTCGCACACACGCCGAATGATTTCGATGCATGCGCGGAAGTGTTTTACTTCCTGGTGCAGTGACGTGGCGGCGTCACCGCCACGTCACCGCCACGTCACCGACACGTCAGCGCGCTGTCTGCTGGCGGGGATTTTGGTTTGCTCGTGTGTACACGCGAGCAAACCAAAATGCCAGCAGACAGATTTGTTCAAATCGTTCGGACAGACCGTTTTGAACAAATCGATTGCCTTGTGTGTACGAGGCCTAAGGCCTCATACACACGAGGCAATCGATTTGTTCAAAACGGTCTGTCCGACCGATTTGAACAAATCTGTCTGTTTGGATTTTGGTTTGCTCGCGTGTACACACGAGTAAACCAAAATCCCCGCCAGCAGACGGCGCGCTGACGTGTCAGTGACGTGGCGGTGACGTTGACGCCGCCACGTCACCGCACCAGGAAGTAAAACACTTCCGCGCATGCGCCGAATCCATTCGGTGCCGGTGCGAGACGACATGTCTGCTGGTAAGTGTACTAACCAG
Organism: Rana kukunoris; assembly: GCA_029574335.1. Classification (NCBI taxonomy): domain Eukaryota; kingdom Metazoa; phylum Chordata; class Amphibia; order Anura; family Ranidae; genus Rana; species Rana kukunoris. The sequence continues at coordinate 60,342,036 of CM056059.1, forward strand.
CAGACATGTCGGGCGGACGGGTTCCCACCCGATAGATTTCAAAGCATGCTTTGAAATCTGTCGGGTGGCCAAATCCGTCGGCTCGCCCGTACACACGATCGAATCTGTCTGCTGGGACGGTCTAGCAGACCGTTTCCAGCAGACAGATTTGATCGTGTGTACGAGGCCTAAGAGTTATTATGGGGAAAGGGTACCTCCACTGAAGCTTTATCACCAAGGTTTGTTTCCACAACAACCCAACATTTTCAAAATCCAATTGTCATTGGGACAGAAAGTGAGGTGAAATCTTCTAAACAGGGGCACAGACAGTAAAACAAACATTACAGATGTGTTGATCTTTCCCTATGCTATCCAAAAAGCTTACAAATTGTTGTTTTGGCTGTAGCTACACTTAAAAAATTTACCTGTTCCGTCTTACAGGTTCAACTTAAGAACAAATCTACAGACCCTACCTTGTTTGTAACCTGGGGACCACCTGTAATTAGTGTTTTTTTTGCAGTATACTCTTTATTACTGATGTTGTGGGTGCATTATTGCACATAATAATGTAATTTGCATATTACATAATTATATTTTTGATGATGCGTCTGTTCTAATCCATTTGAAATGTTTGAAAAATGACGGAGTGTGGCAAGGGCATGTCACACTGAAGGGTGCCCCTCTTTCATATTGTAAAAAGATGTGATGTATGCTTCAATCCACTAAGGCCTCTCACACTGTCTAGTGCAGGGGTGTCCAAACGTTTTTCTTAGAGGGCCAGATTTGATTAAGTGAACATGCGTGAGGGCCGACCATTTTGCCTGACATTCTTTGAACCATTAAAATTAAATGCAAATTCACTAATACACTGCCCAAAAAGAATTCTCTTGCCTTTGTGGCTGTGTGTGGTAAAGAGTCTAAGGATAAGCTCTAAGGATGCAGCCTCACCATTGCCATGAATGCAGCCTCTGAATGTAGCCCCACCATTGCCATCAGTGCAGCCTAAATGATACCCATCTGCAGCCTCAGAGGTTACAGGGAGGGGGGCGGGATGAGCGCCAACAGATAACATAAAGAAGAATCTCCTGTTTACTCGGCGGCCTCTTTAATACAAAGTCCTGCCTCCTATGATAGACAGAATAGTCGTCCAATACCAGCCCAGGAGATGGTACTTCCTATTACAGAGACCACAGATTAAATGGGATATTCTCCTGTTTGTAATCTGATGGCACTTATCCCGCCCCTTCCCTATCCCCTCCAAGGCCCCCAGAACGATAAATACGGTGTGTATTTATATATATTGTGAACTTTGGGGGTTCTTTAGCTCAGCGAGACAAGTGCGTAAACCGTGTCAGTAAAGCAAAGGGTCTTTATTGGCGACCAAAACAAAACAAAACAAAATAATGCTTTCTTCAGCACAAAGATGTCACAACAAAAGTCCTGCTTGTTTCCAGCATAAATTAGATAAGTCTCTCTTCAGCACAGCAAAACAACCAAAAGAAAGGCACATACGTTTTAGTAAGAAGTCCTCCAGTCCTTCCCTGCAGACACAGCTTCACTTCCAAAACTACTCCACCCTCTGTCAGGACTTCCTTTCCTTTTAACTCACTTCCTGGAAGTGGTTAACCCCTTGTGTGCCTGAAGCCAGGGGTCAGAAGGGGAGGCTCTCTTCCCTCCCAATTGTCGCTTCAGAGCCTCCGAAATCCCGGACCCCCGAATATCATTAAAAGAAGACAGAGAGGACTTTAAGCCCGTCCTCTCTGGATCCATTTTATCTGTCCGGAACCTCTCACCCCCTTTGGGTGACCTCCTGAACCAGTGCTTAAAGGGACCAGATTCCAAAAATTGGCGCTATGTAGCGTCCATCCAGGACCCATCCCTGGCGTCCTGTACATATCCCCCCCTCTGCCTCAACGCGGAGGTGTTGGAGGCACCACTCGCCATCATACAGTGGACTCGGGAGAGGGCATCGGCATTCTGATGCTGTTTCCCGGGTCTGTGCTCCACCACAAAGTTGAACTCCTGCAGAGACAGAAACCACCTAGTTACCCTGGCATTGGTGTGCTTGTTCTGTCTCATCCACGTAAGAGGAGCATGGTCTGATATGAGGCGAAACTTCCTGCCTAGGAGAAAATACCGTAGGGAGTCCAAAGCCCACTTGATGGCAAGACATTCGCGTTCCACCACCGCATAGTTTTTCTCAGCTGGCGTTAGTTTCCTACTAAGGAAAACTATTGGATGCTCCTCTCCGTTGATTTCTTGAGACAGAACTGCTCCTAGCTCTTCACTTGAGGCATCTGTCTGCACTATAAAGTCCTTAGAAAAGTCTGGCGCTATAAGCAGCGGGTCCTGGCACAGTGCCGTCTTAAGCATTTGAAATGCCTTTTCAGCCTCGGCATTCCATTTGATCATGACGGACTGTCGGCCTTTGGTGAGGTCAGTCAGCGGTGCCGCAATGGTGGCGAAGTTGGGGACAAACCTCCTGTAGTACCCAACTAGGCCTAAAAACGCTCTGACCTGTTTCTTTGTTAGGGGGCGGGGCCAGCCCTGTATAGCCTCTACTTTGCTCATTTGGGGCTTCACTAACCCTCTACCTACAATGTATCCAAGATACTTGGCTTCCTCCACCCCAACCGCACACTTCTCCGGATTGATGGTGAACCCTGCCCTTCTCAAGGAGTCTACCACTGCCTGTACTCGGGGAAGGTGGGAATCCCAATCCGTACTAAAAATGACAATGTCATCCAGGTAAACGGAGGCATACCGTTGGTGGGGACGCAGAGTTTTGTCCATGGCCCTTTGAAATGTGGCGGCGGCGGAGTGTAAACCAAACGGCATTCTCTTGTACTGGAAATGACCCTCCGGGGTAGAGAAAGCTGTTTTCTCTCTGGCCTCTTTGGTTAGGGGAATCTGCCAGTAACCTTTTGTGAGGTCCAGTGTGGTGATGTACCTGGCAGGACCCAACCTCTCAATCAGCTCATCTACCCGTGGCATGGGGTATGCATCGAACTTGGAGACCTCGTTGAGTTTTCTAAAGTCGTTGCAGAAGCGTAGAGTACCATTGGGTTTGGGCACCAATACGATTGGACTGGACCACTCGCTCTGCGACTCTTCGATGACCCCAAGTTCAAGCATCCTTTTCACCTCTCCAGACACCGCCACCCTGTGAGCTTCTGGGATACGGTAGGGTTTAAGCCGGACTGTCACCTTAGGCTCGGTCACAATGTCATGCTCGATGACGTTGGTGAGTCCTGGCAACCCTGAAAACATGTCCCCATTTCTTTGCAGAAACTCTTTTACTTGCTGGGTTTGGGGCCTAGTTAGGGTAGCTGCAACCTGCACCATGTTGATCCCTACCTGGTCCCCTGACTGTACCGCCACCACTGCGGACACCGGTTCTCTGTCTTTCCAGAGCTTTAACAAATTTATGTGATAAATTTGGTAGGGTTTTCTTTTCCCTGGTTGGTGTACCCTATAGTTTACCTCACCCACTTTCTCCACTATTTCAAACGGACCTTGCCACTTGGCCAAGAACTTGCTTTCTACCGTTGGTATTAGGACAGCTACCCTGTCACCTACTTGGAGCTGTCTCACTTTAGCCGACCGGTTATATACCCTTCTTTGGGCATCCTGAGCCTTCTGCATGTGCTCTCTTACCAGCGGCATCACTTTAGCTACCCTTTCTCGCATTTGAGAAATATGTTCTACCACGGTTTTGTGCAGGGAGGACTCACTTTCCCATGTTTCCTTTACCAGATCAAGCAACCCCCGGGGCCTCCGTCCGTACACTAGCTCAAATGGTGAGAAACCCGTGGATGCCTGTGGTACCTCCCGGATAGCGAACAATAGGGCAGGGAGCAACATATCCCAATCTTTCCCGTCTTTCTGGACGACTCTTTTTAACATAGACTTCAGAGTTTTGTTAAACCTCTCAACTAGGCCATCGGTCTGCGGGTGATAGACGGACGTCCGCAGCTGCTTAATCTGAAACAGCCTGCTCAAGTCCGCCATCACCTTTGACATAAAAGGGGTGCCCTGATCCGTTAATATTTCCTTGGGGAACCCAGTTCGTGAGAACATTTGAAATAGCTCCCGGGCAATGGCCTTAGAGGACGTTTTTCTCAACGGGACTGCTTCTGGGTATCTAGTGGCGTAGTCCAGGATGACCAATATGTATTGGTGCCCCCTTGCTGACTTTACCAGGGGTCCTACAAGATCCATAGCGATCCGCTCAAACGGGACCTCAATAATTGGCAAGGGTACTAGGGGGTTTCTATAGCGAGGCACCGGGGCAGTTAACTGGCAAACAGGGCAGGACTCACAATATCTTTTAACCTCAGCCTTCACCCCTGGCCAGTAAAACCGGTCGGTTATCCTGGCCTCCGTTTTCTCCGCCCCCAGGTGTCCTCCTAGTGCATCGTTATGGGCTAGATCAAGGAGCATCCGCCTATAAGGTTGAGGGACCAGCAACTGTTCTATGGGTTCCCCTCGGCTCTCAACCACACGATAGACTAGGTCCCCCTTTAATGCAAAATGAGGAAACCTCTGGTCTGCATCTGGTATCTGTGAAACCCCATCCATGACAGAAACCTGCTCTCGAGCATTGACCAGGGTAGGGTCCTGTAACTGGGCGGTGCCAAACGCACCCCTGGGTATGTCCAGGTCTGAATGCACTGGCCTTTGGGATGTTTCCCCCTCACCCTCCTCAACCGGGGTAAGCTCCTCGTCATCCTCCCCCAGCATGACTTGTAACGGGGAGACTTCCCCCCCTCAGAGGTCAACTCGGATTTCAGACCAGACACCGAACTAATATTATTAGAACTAAGATTTTCTGCAACGTCATTATCACTAACAAGTCTCTCTATATTAGAGGGGTGTGTTGTGGAGGTTTCAGGCCCGGATCCCCCAGACTCTGTCCCTTCCGAACCCAGTGTCTTTAGTTCTCCTGGCAGACCCGTCTGTACCTGGTTCCATAATTCCAAAAATATTGGACAGTCCCGCCCCACTATGATATCATGTATCAGGCTTTTTACCACCCCAACCTCCTGGGTAATTGAGGTTTGACCATAGGACACAGTTACTGGGACCAAGGGGTACTCCTTGGTGTCCCCATGGATACACACTACCCGTAGGGTCTTAGTTACTGGACCAATCCTTCCAAGTACCCGGGCATGTACCAGCGTGACCATGCTACCAGAGTCCAGTAGAGCCCTGGCCGGAAGGTCATTTACCCACACTTCACACTCGAACTGTCCGGAAGTCAGGTCAAGATGCGTGGCACACGCTCTTTGCGCATAGAAAGAGCTTCTTCGGGCAGCCCCGCAATCCATAGGCTCCTCCTGGAGCGGGCACTGTGCCCGGGTATGCCCCCAGGACCGACATCGCCAACACTGAATGTCTCCCATCTTTGGCACAGGAACCGACCTCCGTGGTTCTCTGGCAGACGGTGTAGATCTGCGGATGCCAACATCTGGCCAGGCTTCTCTTCTCGGGGTAGTGGCTGGTCTGGGTGTCCTTGGCATGAGTTCCCGACGCTTGGCAGGCCCAAGCAGGTCCTCCACCACGGTGTACCGTTCGACCAGCTGGTCCGCGTTGGTAGGGTTTCCATGGCTTACCCAGCGTTGTAGGTCATCTGGTAGGGACCGTAGGTACCAGTCCATTACCACCCGTTCCACCATTTGTGGACCTGACAACTTCTCCGGCTGCAGCCATTTTTTAACTAACTGAATTAGTTCGTGCATTTGGGACCTGGGTGGTTGGTCCGATTTGTACCGCCAGCGATGCACCCTCTGAGCCCGGACAGCTGTGGTCACCCCCAGGCGGGCCAGGATCTCGGCTTTTAGACGTTCATAGTCTTTGATGTGCTCAGCTGGGAGGTCAAAATAGGCCTTTTGTGGGTCACCAGTGAGAAAAGGGGAGATAATGCCGGCCCATTGGTCCCGGGGCCATGCTTTTCTCTCTGCTATCCTTTCAAAGGTGGTCAGAAAGGCTTCCACGTCATCGCTGGGTATTAGTTTTTGCAAGAAATGGCTGGCTCTAACAGACACTGGGTTGCTAACGGCAACGGCCGATTGCTCTTGTCCCTGAGCCAGCCGCTGTACTGCCTCCTGCAAGGCAGCCACCTGTGCTTGAGTGGACTCCTGCTGGGCTGTAAACTGGGCGGCTATCAGCCGTGTGTTTTCTTGCTGCGCAGCCATCGCTTCCTCATGGCGACGGTTGGCGTCCGCTGACGCTTGCTGCTGGGTCACGGTGGCTTGCTGCTGGGTCACGGTGGCTTGTGCCAAAGCCCTAATGACCTCTTCCATGTCGTTGCGTGCTGTTTGTAATGTCTGGGCTGACTTCACCCAAGACATGCCATAAGTACACTGTCTCTTTAAATGTCAGTTTTTAAACGGTTTTTGCGCCTGCAAATGCACTTTGCCCGCATTCGACACCAGTTGTGAACTTTGGGGGTTCTTTAGCTCAGCGAGACAAGTGCGTAAACCGTGTCAGTAAAGCAAAGGGTCTTTATTGGCGACCAAAACAAAACAAAACAAAATAATGCTTTCTTCAGCACAAAGATGTCACAACAAAAGTCCTGCTTGTTTCCAGCATAAATTAGATAAGTCTCTCTTCAGCACAGCAAAACAACCAAAAGAAAGGCACATACGTTTTAGTAAGAAGTCCTCCAGTCCTTCCCTGCAGACACAGCTTCACTTCCAAAACTACTCCACCCTCTGTCAGGACTTCCTTTCCTTTTAACTCACTTCCTGGAAGTGGTTAACCCCTTGTGTGCCTGAAGCCAGGGGTCAGAAGGGGAGGCTCTCTTCCCTCCCAATTGTCGCTTCAGAGCCTCCAAAATCCCGGACCCCCGAATATCATTAAAAGAAGACAGAGAGGACTTTAAGCCCGTCCTCTCTGGATCCATTTTATCTGTCCGGAACCTCTCACCCCCTTTGGGTGACCTCCTGAACCAGTGCTTAAAGGGACCAGATTCCAAAAATTGGCGCTATGTAGCGTCCATCCAGGACCCATCCCTGGCGTCCTGTACAATATACAACAACGAATCCCTGAGCTTGAGAGACTAATGCTCATATACAGTGCCTTGCGAAAGTATTCGGCCCCCTTGAACTTTGCGACCTTTTACCACATTTCAGGCTTCAAACATAAAGATATAAAACTGTAATTTTTTGTGAAGAATCAAAAACAAGTGGGACACAATCATGAAGTGGAACGAAATTTATTGGATATTTCAAACTTTTTTAACAAATAAAAAACTGAAAAATTGGGCGTGCAAAATTATTCAGCCCCCTTTTGCTGCGATTACAGCTGTAAGTCGCTTGGGGTATGTCTCTATCAGTTTTGCACATCGAGAGACTGAAATTTTTGCCCATTCCTCCTTGCAAAACAGCTCAAGCTCAGTGAGGTTGGATGGAGAGCGTTTGTGAACAGCAGTTTTCAGTTCTTTCCACAGATTCTCGATTGGATTCAGGTCTGGACCTTGACTTGGCCATTCTAACACCTGAATATGTTTATTTCGGACCCATTTCATTGTAGATTTTGCTTTATGTTCTGGATCATTGTCTTGTTGGAAGATACACCAAAAAAACGCACTCGTGGCCATTCTCAATAAGAAGTATAGGAGTAAAAAAGTTTTTGAAAGTAAAATCCATTTATTGTAAATAACTTCCAAATATCTCTTAGGCAGTCCATATGGAAAAAATATATAAACAGATATCCAATCTGCTGACCACTACCATAAGTGCAAGGGGTTAAATTCTTGTTGGTTCAGAGAACATATCCTTAGGTAGAAATATAAGGTACAGTACCTTTATGGACAGGTGGTGAGGTGGCGATGATAAGGCAGGTGGCAATGATATACTTAGGCAGAGCCTGTTGCCGAGCATTCTCCTCGGCCGGTATCTCTCCGTAGGGGAAGAAAAACAGCAGCAAAAGCAACCGATCGGGATCGCGCTACCACTGGGTCCAGAAAGACAGCTGCTCCTTCCGTCCGTTGGTGATGACGCCATACGTCTGAGACGTCGCTCTCGTGTCGGAGCGGTGAAGCAGGCTGGAATAGGCAGTGACGAGTATACACTGACGAGTATGGTGTTGCTGCCCTCTGGTGGAGACCCGTCAATCCCGCACTCACGTATAATATGGAAGATATTGGCCAGCGGAAAAAATCAATAATATTGAAGTAATTACAATGGATTAAAGTTTCTATAAAATAAATAATTAATATGATAGACTTGACGACGCGTTTCGTGCTTGTCTTGTTGGAAGACAAATCTCCTTCCCAGTCTCCGGTCTTTTGCAGACTCCATCAGGTTTTCTTCCGGAATGGTCCTGTATTTTGCTCCATCCATCTTCCCATCAATTTTAATCATCTTCCCTGTCCCTGCTGAAATAAAGCAGGCCCAAACCATGATGCTGCCACCACCTTGTTTCACAGTGGGGATGGTGTGTTCAGGGTGATGAGCTGTGTTGCTTTAACGCCAAACATAACGTTTTGCATTGTTGCCAAAAAGTTTGGTTTTGGTTTCATCTGACCAGAGCACCTTCATCCACATGTTTGGTGTGTCTCCCAGGTGGCTTGTGGCAAACTTTAAACAACACTTTTTATGGATATCTTTAAGAAATTGCTTTTTTCATGCCACTTTTCCATAAAGGCCAGATTTGTGCAGTATACGACTGATTGTTGTCCTATGGACAGAGTCTCCCACCTCAGCTGTAGATCTCTGCAGTTCATCCAGAGTGATCATGGGCCTCTTGGCTGCATCTCTGATCAGTCTTCTCCTTGTATAAGCTGAAAGTTTAGAGGAACGGCCAGGTCTTCGTAGATGTGCAGTGGTCTGATACTCCAATTTCTATATTATCACTTGCACAGTGCTCCTTGGGATGTTTAAAGCTTGGGAAATCTTTTTGTATCCAAATCCGGCTTTAAACTTCTCCACAGCAGTATCTCGGACCTGCCTGGTGTATTCCTTGTTCTTTATGATGCTCTCTGCGCGGACCTCTGAGACTATCACAGTGCAGGTGAATTTATACAGAGACTTGATTACACACAGGTGGATTCTATTTATCATCATTAGTCATTTAGGTCAACATTGGATCATTCAGAGATCCTCACTGAACTTCAGTGGCAAAATGTGAACTTCAGCCTGAAATGTGGCAAAAGGTCGCTAAGTTCATGGGGGGCCGAATACTTTCACAAGGCACTGTGTGTGTGTGTATATATATATATATATATATTTGCCCTATCCAACCACCTTTTATGCATCACCACGGATAAACTGTTAAAGAAATTAATATAAAACACTGCGTTATAAACATAAATAAACAATAGCAGCCAGCACTAACAATAATTGTGTGAATGAATAAATCTTTGAATAGCTAGTGGTGCAATTCTTCCTCCTCAGCTGAGCCACTTCAGGCAACCTCAACCCGGCATGTGGGAATATGAATCAGGATTGTAATGTCCAAGATGGTAAAAACAAAAAAAAACTGTTAGGTAGGTTTAAGGTTAACAGCATCCATAAAAAAACAACAAAAAGCCTCCGGTGAAAAACCGTATGGTTACAAGTTTATTTAGAATAAAAGGCTTTACATAAATTCTAAGATGTATTGCATCAAGTAAAAAATCTCCCCTGTAATCACAAAAACATAAACTTCAAAAAAGCACAATGCCATGGAAAGAACTCATCGGCGCGTTTCGTCTACAAAGACTTCAACTAATCCACATTCCCACATGCCGGGTCGAGGTTGCCTGAAGTGGCTCAGCTAAGGAGTAGGAATTGCACCACTCACTATCCACTATCCAATTGATATGATATGCCTGAATGATGCTACCTTCTGGTAAACTTATTTTAATCTTCTCCCCCTGGGTGGTGGATGCACATACATCGGTGACTGCTTTAGTCCTACACTCCAGGATTCCTTCCAATCAACATATATAAATGGATTAATGTATTAATCATCAAGGGGACAATACAACTTATGTTGATTTACTATTTGCACAGTGCATTTTATTTAGAGATACTATCAATAAAATGATGGTGTTAGTTTTTTGAATATGCTAATCACAATTTATTTTGTATACCACGGTATGTTATGTCAATAATGAACATTTGATTTCTAGTGCTGCACCGTCTCCAGTTCATTGATAAACTGTTAGCAGCTTCAATAAGGCTGAAACACTTTGGGCTGCTAAAGTTTCAAATTTGCAGAAAGAGAACTTCTGTAAAAAAACATTGTGGATCTATCTGAAATGTGATATGAGAATTGGGAAAACAGTGGGATTCATTATCAATCTCATGGCTACACACATAAAAAAGTTAATTATTAGTTTTTTTAAACTTTCTGAAGATGGTTAGTGAGCACCATCACCAAGAGAGAATGCCCATTAAACTAATTAGAAATCACATCTTATTATACATTAGTGGGGCCTCCAGACCAGACGGTACTCGATTAATATGTTGCTTTTATATTTGGCAATGCAGTTTTATCTGCTATGCAGGTGATGCAGCTAGTGGTGTATCTAGGGTATGACAGCCATGGCAAGTGCCATGTGCGCCATATGAAGGGGGTGCTGGTGAGTGGCTGGGCAGCAAGACACTTACCAGGGTCTGATGGTCTCTTCTTCACTCAAGGTTCCTGTGCTACTTCAAGGCGACTTCTAGGCAACTTTTACCCATTGATTTCAATGGTGAACTATTTTTTGAGGTTAGGACAGAGTCATCAGGGATGGGCCCAGGGGTGGAATCATGGGCCACATCAGGTAGGCTGTAGGGGGCCCCATGATATCTAACAGTGGCCCTGGTCTCTGGTGAGGAGGGAGTGGGGGCACAGACTCTGGCAGTGGCTGTGTATGTGCAGCAGGCAGGGAGAGAGGGTGTCCTCTTGTATATCAGTGCAGTCATCATTCTCAGTCACACTATGTCTGGGGGGCACTGGGGAGCAGCAGAGAAATAGTCCCATGGAGGTGGGGAAATGCTCACACATACTGGAGAGGGGGGCTGGTCATATTAAGTTAAAGGCTCTGTGCTGTTACAGGGCTGCCATGGCTGCCATGACCCCTGTCTAGAAATACTTATTGTGTGGCACAATGCTTTAAGGGGGAACTCTGCAGACGCTGGGGTAAAGGGGGACACTGATGTAGGTGGGATCTCTGGACTCTGTGATAACCAGAGACCCCCTCACATCAGAGCCCCCTCTACATCTCAGTCCGCAGAGATCTCCTTTGTGTCAGAGTCCCCCCCCCCCCTTACAATGTATATAAAGATGACACCAGCGTCCACAGCATTCTTTAGATTAGATTTCCCAGTGTGAAGGGTAACTCTGTGGATTCTGATGTAAGGTGGGCTCCCTGGGAACTCTAAGGGGGGAACTGTGATATAAGATGTAACGCTATTGACTCTGGTGTAAAGGGGTAATTAAAGAGCTTGACTTGTAGTTTTGTTGGCTGTTTTTTTTGTTAAGGTTATCTGAAAGATGGGTTTCAAATTTTTTGACAGGGGCGCAGTTTCAGCGGTTGCCATGGGCACCATTTTCACTAGATACGCCTCTGGATGCAGCTGTAGGTTAAATTGTACATTATACAATTCAATTTTGCACACAATTTTAAAGGGGTTTTTCATGTTATAGTTGTTACCGGGTCTTCCTTTTACCAGGGAAACGTATTGGGGTTTTAATTTAATCTTCCAGTGTTTGCATTATTCAGTAATGGATCTCTGCATAATGTTACAGATAAACGATTTAACTTTGAAATATAATGTATGACTTGTGCTTTTGTATAAGTCAACATAAGTGGTGGCCTAGGGTGGTAGGACTGCCAGAGGTGGCACACTGTTATCCATACATCACATGAATGAAGGTCAGCACCATATTCCTATGTATAAAAAAAGTTCCAGATAACCACCAACGCTATCCAGCTTGGTCTTTATTGTTGCAGTTTGTTAATTTGTGTTGATGGAATAGTGTACTGTGTACATTACAGCAACAGATCTGCTAGCAGATTGCTACAGTAACAGAGTAGGGTGCCGATATGCCCCAATGCCCTAGGTGTCTGTTCCAAATTGTATTGCCAGCTTTGTGGGTAAGGCATCTGATCTTGTTAATGTGATATGAAGTCTAACTAGTCCACTGGGGTAAGATAGGGTGGCATAAGTTAGTTGGCCTAGGGGGGCAGGAAATATAAATTCTGTCCTGTCTGCTTACTGTCTAGCACAGTGTTCTTGACATACAGATTGTGTAATAAGTTACATTACTTAGATTTTTGTTCTGAAAATTGTTATCTAATTTATTAATAGTTACAATACTTCTTCCTGTTGAAATTGTGAGCTGTTCCTGGAAGCTGGCAAACCATGCTTAATTGTTTGACAGTAAGCTAGACATTTCTAAATCTTTTTAAAATTACAGACACATCTAACTGGTGACTCAGTGCTCTTTTCACCTTAATAGCCCAAATAACATCCACAGTCTCATGAACTTTTGGTTGCATTCATTTCCTCTTATTTAGGACTGGCATTTGTATTTAACTTAATCATAGCAACATAATAACAGTTCAGTAATAAAATAACACTAGAATTTATTATTGGATGGTATTTGGTCTGCCACCTTTGCCAGTCACGCTATTTTCTTAAATTCTTCTTTATGAAGAACAAATGAATACTAAACATGGTATTTGCTTTCCTTCCCTGTTATGAATGGAGAAGTCAAGGGGAAGAGTCATGACTCCTGTGTTTGATAAAAATCTGAATGGGCAGAACAGTACCTGGGAGAATGGTATGACATTTTTTGGATGGGATTATTCTTTGTATTATTGAATTTAATTATTTCTGTGTTTAGCCGTGTACAATTCAGTAATGTGCTATTTTTACTTGTTATACAGAATAAGAAGTTATTGTTGGAGAAGATTAAAGGGACATCCCAGAGGAAGAAGAGGGTAACACTATTTACAATTTCTTTCTGTAACTGAGCAAAATGTGCATAATGATGTTCCATGTAACCGTGTTCTACAAACTACCTATTGCAATTAAAGTAACACGTATTCTCAGTGAAAATACCCTTTTTTTTATCTGTTTTTAAGCATCATATGATCACAAAGCTTCAGCTGGGGTCTCTGTCTGGCAGCTGGTGGGCTTTAATGCTTTCAAGTCAGACAATGTCCTAAGCTTTGTACACACTACTGTGCAATGTTAGTAAAGAGACCTCCCCTCTATACTATTGTATTCTGAAAGGGGGACGCCCACCTCCCCCGCCCGCTGGAAAACACTGGTCAGCAGTCGCAGCCATTGGCTGCAAGCACTGATTGTATGCCAACTGGCTGCTGGTTTTTCAGCATGCCCATTTGACAGAGGCTGGACAGGCTGCTGTACACACTGGCCAAATGTTGAATGTTTTTTGTTCAACTAGAAAATATTCAGCCTAGGGGGGCGTGCCCAACTTCTGGCATGCAAGAAGCTCTACTTCTCACCTCTGTGCCCACTGCGAGATCCTGTAACTGATCCTGATAAGCCATTGACACACTAGCTTCCTATGTCTCTACTATTACCACCTGAGATCCTCATTACCCAGCCGGAGGTGGTAAAATCAGCAAAGATTGGCATGCTTCGCCCATGCAGCAAGCCAAGATGGCAGATGAAGTACACCAGCCGGTGGCCTTTGCCAATGGAAAAGGGGACCCAATCAGGGGTGAGAGTGGATTGGAGTGTCTGGAGTCTCCTGATCTATTTGCAGAGGATTTCATATCATCAACTCTGCCAGAGGCCAGGTAAAAGAGCAGACATTAGTGCAGATTAAGGCCACTATTAAGCAATGCCAGGCCACACTCACAACTCAGCTGGAAACACTTAAGGTGGGCTTCTCACTGCTTAAAGATGATTTTCACAAAATATGACATCAGGTCAAAATACTGAGCACTGCATTAGCACCCTGGAAGATGAGTTACACCTGCTATCAGCATCCTTTTGGGACATAATTGCTGAACATGAGTCTCAGGCTGCAAAGCTGGGTGATCTAGAGGATTGGCTATGCCAAAACAATCTGAGATTTGTGGGCTTCCTGGAGGGCGCAGGTGGTAGAAACCCGGAGGATTTTCCAATGGGGTGGTATAAGCAATTATTGGGTACCAAGATCTTTTCACCCCTGTTTGATATTGAATGATCACACAGGATCCCTCTCCGAGCACGTCCTCTGGGAAAGCAACATAGACCCCTTCTTGCTGGGATTCTCTATTTTAAAGATAAAGAAGATGTCCTCAAGAAAACCAGGACCACACTAGATCTGAAATGTAACAATATCATCACTATTTAGACTTTTCTACTACTACAGAAAAGAAGAGAGCAGACTTTCAGAGTGTGAAAAAAAATTTGAGGGAAATATCTTCCCTACAGTATGCATTCATTTTCCTTTCTTTTCATTATCTATTTGATTTAATGGATGTGCTTATCTGTCTTCTTGCTAATGTGCTGGATACGGTTGGCTGCACAGTCTACACCAGGCTATGCTTGAATAGGTTTCTTCCTGTCCGGGTGATCATAGCATAACTTCCCCAGAGTATTCTGTTGGGTCAGGTGGGCGGGGGTCTGTGTTCTCATGTTTTCTGATTTTTTTCTTTATATTCTCAACAGTTTGCTCTAGTGTTTTGGTCACTTAGGAATATGGCAATCTGCAATGGCTTAGGTATGTTACTGATTGTAACATATGGTATGGGGACATCCACACTTCGACATAGGGGTCACTCATCATTACTCTCAATGGATTAGTCTACTATCATGCAAGTCCCGAAAGTTATTTCATGGAATGTCTGAGTCCTCAGCTCCAAAATAAAGTGAATTTCTCCAGAAATATAAACAAACACATCTTATTGGTTCCAAAGCAATGGCTGTTAAAGTGGAAGTAAACACTCCTACTGTTTCCAACCAAGGAAGCTGCCATCTTGGCCTCTGTTTAATCTTCAACTGCCATGATGCTGCATATGTGATCAGTTATGACACCAGCCATTGGATGGTTTGATTATGGTTAGATTATGGTTTATGGTTTGGTTAGATTAATCGAGATGGAAGTATCCATGTAAACAAGTATATTCTTGTTTTTGCTCGACATACAACTCACTCTTTCTTATACTGTATAGGTGTCTTGTAACTTCCAAAGTTCTTTTGAATGTTGTGTAGATCCAATATCTCCCTAGGGTGATATTGGATCATTTCCCTAGTACTGATATTATCCTTGGTTGAAAAATATAGGGAAGGTTTGGGACTGTATATGAAGCATGCAGCCAGGGAGATGACACAACCAAATTGTGCCTGGTGGGTAGTATGAAAAAGATAGAACCAAATATGTTACAAATACATAATACATGGCAAAAAGGTAAAAAAAAAAAAGTCAAATACATACCATTTATTTCATACAGAATATAAAGTTATTATCTTGAAACACAACTGACCTATATACACTGGTATTTTTCCAAACTTGAATAATGCTTCTGTGAATATGCAAGCTGTGCTCATGCAGTCATTTGAGGCCCTGATTAATCTCCTATAAAGAAATGGCCCCAGGGTAGGTGCATATTTCCTGAAATTATCCTATACATTTTGAAATCTGTAATTGGTTTGTCCCTTACCAATGCTCTGAATGCACCTTTGTGGCATAACCCAGGTAAGGTGAAATTTATACAAATTATGAAATGTGACTAGATGAGCTAGTCATCAGCTTTCCTCCAATTGTACTTTTTGTTTATTCCAAACCATGAAGGAAGGATTTGGGTGCTGGATACCTATCGATTTCCGTATTTACACACAATTCAGACTGAGGAATATATCATTACAAACCTTTAAGTTGGAGAATTTTTTGATTAAGAAAAATCACTCCAAACTGGTCTATATTACTTAACTTTATTATCCTTGTCCTCCTTGAGAATGGAGAAAAAAAACCCAGTGGCAAACTGATCTCCCCTCACTAGATGATGCTATTTGGGAAGATGTAATAGAAAACCAAATCTCAACAGCCATTTCAGCTGGAAACAAGTTAATCCAACTCAAATATGTGCCGCAATTGTACTATATTCCTTGTAGATTATATCAAATTGGATAAATGTCTTCTCAGGGAATGTCCACGGTGTCATTATGACTCTTGGGATTTCTTTCATATAGTTTGGGCATGTCCACATGTAAGACAGTTTTGGTTGGATATTACTAGGTTTATGCAGATGCTGTCTCTTCCAAAATTTGTTCCCCTACCCGATTGTCCTTTAGGAGATTTTTCTGAAGTGACGCCATTTTTTTATTTGTTTATGCAAAAAAGCTTTGTCTCTAAAATGGAAAGATCCTCCCACCATTTAATTCTGTATAGATCTTAAAAATAAGGCTTTACCCCTGCATAAAATGATATATTCCTTTAGAGGTTACCCATAGAAATGCAACACAATTTGGTCAAGGTGGATGTCAACAATGTTCATTGCTATAGTGGAGTGATATATTCAATGTGTATTAAAACCTAATAACTGATTGTATTATGAGTGAACTCTTTGTGTGATAGTACTGCAGTCTAAAGCTGGCCGTATGTGGATCAAAATGCAATGGGCTCAGCAGGGACCAGCCAAATTTTGATCCATGTATGGGTACTCTGGTTGTACACAAGTCGATCCATCGATCTACATGTGTACAATCAGCCTGTCTTGTTTTTCCCAAATAGTGCTGCATGCTATAGCCAGCAACACTAATGGTTGTGTTCTGCTGGTCGGGAAGGCTCCCCACAATAGAACTGCTGGATGAATTCTCCAATCAACACTGACTGTGTTGATGTGGAAGGAAAGAAATTTGCTCAATTCTTCCAAGTGGTGGAAGCAAAGAAAATTGTATAATGTATGGCCTACAAACAACAATATTTTGATGTGTCAGATGCATCAAAATCAGATCATCTGTACATGGCTGACTTCCCTCCAATGTCTGTAGGCAACCTAAATGGAAAGCATGGTAAATGATCGAGGCCATACAAAAAGGCAATTTTCTAGTAATCTTAAACACTTCTAAGTTGATTTCAATAACACAAATACAGTAATCGAACAAATCAAGGTGACCAACTACTAACAAGTTATGTATTTGTACTTGTATGATGGGTGTTTGTGGATTGCTTTGATCCATTCAAACTTTAAACAGTAGAAATCCAGTTCAAAATGGCTAAAATTGCTAGAAAATTGTTTGCATGTATAGGAAGCTTAAATGGGACCCTGTAGTACAATGCAAGCTCCTCATTTAATGTCTGGACCCCCACCTTCTTTAAAATGCTGATGTTAGTAGATGTAAAAGGTACCTGTAAATGTAAAAAGTTAGTTTTATACTTAACCCTGATTTCACCGTCCTTCCAGGAAGATATCTGGGGAATGTAGAGCAGGCAAAAATCTTGCAAGAAGACAGCCTGGTCTATTACAGCAATGGGGGTTATTTACGAAAGGCAAATACACTTTGCCTTTTCACTTCAAGTGAAAAGTGCACCTGAAATTGCACTGAAAGTGCACTTGGATGTGCAGTTGCTGTAGAGCTGAAATGAGGGGAAGCTCTGCTGATTTTATTATCCAATCATGTGCAAGCTAAAATGCTGTTTTTCATTTTCCTTGCATGTCCCCCTCGGATCTACAGCGACTGAACTTCCAAATGCACTTTCAGTGCAATTTCAAGTGCACTTTGCACTTGTAGTGCAAAGTGGATTTGCCTTTAGTAAATAACCCCCAATGTATTGTTCTGAGATTTTAGCTGCTGTCTATTCCCCAGGATCTCAAGAGGTG
This sequence comes from Rana kukunoris, assembly GCA_029574335.1. NCBI lineage: Eukaryota > Metazoa > Chordata > Amphibia > Anura > Ranidae > Rana > Rana kukunoris. The sequence continues at coordinate 60,359,779 of CM056059.1, forward strand.
TGTGATGCCCTCTTGCCCAGCACTGTGGGTGAAAGATGGGGCTAAGGTAAGTATAAACATAACTTTTTTCTTTACCGATGCATTTTGGACTCCTTCCCATTAAGATCATTTTAAAGGTATTTTTTTTTTTGTTGTTGTTTAATCACTTACCGACCGCCCACTGCCGTTATACGTCATAACCTTAAGGATGGATATCTCGGTAACGGCAGCAGCTGCTGCCACAACCGAGATATCCATCTCTTCTGTGGGTGGTCGGTCTAACGATAATGGCAGTCTCCACGGCGGATTCGCCGCGAGATCGCCGTTATCGGTGGCAGGCGAGGACCCCCCCCCTCCCGCTGCGTTCCCGCGCCCGAGCCGTCGGTAGCAGCGGAGGTGATCGGGTCCGCTGCCATGCTCAGTGTGGATGCGAGTCAGGGAAAAATTTCCCTCATCCATCCCCATAGCTCTGCTGGGCGGAAGTGACGTCAAAACGTCAGTCCCGCCCAGCGTCTTAAAGAGACATTTTTTTTTTAATGTTATTTAAAAAATGACATTTTACTTTTTTATTTTTTTTTGCATTTAAGCCTAAATATGAGATCTGAGGTATTTTTTACCCCAGATCTCATATTTAAGAGGACCTGTCATGCTTTTATCTATTACAAGGGACGTTTACATTCCTTGTAATAGGAATAAAAGTGATAATTTTTTTATTTTTTTTATTTTAGTGTTAAAAATTGGTTAAATAAATAAAAATAAATACGAAAACAACATTTTGTTTTTTAAATCGCCCCGTCCCGACGAGCTCGCGCGCAGAAGCAAACGCATACGCGAGTAGTGCCCGCATATGAAAACGGTGTTCAAACCACACAAGTGAGGTATCGCCGCGATCGTTAGAGCGAGAGCAATAATTCTAGCACTAGACCTCCTCTGTATCTCAAAAAATGCAACCTGTAGAATTTTTTTAAACGTCGCCTATCGAGATTTTTAAGGGTAAAAGTTTGATGCCATGCCACGAGCGGGCGCAATTTTTAAGCGTGACATGTTGAGTATCATTTTACTCGGCGTAACATTATGTTTCACAGAATATAAAAAAATTGGGCCAAATGTATTGTTGTCTTATTTTTTTATTTAAAAAACTGAATTTTTTCCAAAAAAAGTGCGCTTGTAAGACCGCTGCGCAAATATGGTGTGACAAAAAGTATTGCAATGACTGCCATTTTATTCTCTAGGGTGTTAGAAAAAAAATATATAATGTTTGGGGGTTTTAAGTAATTTTATAGCAAAAAAAAAAATGTTTTAGTCTCATAAACACCGAGTCTGAAAAACAGGCTCGGGGCTAAAGTGGTTAAAGATCTGCTTAACACAGGAAGCACCTGCCAGAACCCACTCCAATCTTCTACCCAGCGGCGGCTCTCTAATTAGGCAAATAAGGCGGTCGCCGTAGGCCTTATCCCCACAGGGGCCTCACGGCCGCCTAATTTGTCTAAAGAATTGGTTAGAGAAAATTCTTTAAACAGTGAATTCATAGTTCATAGAATTTAAAACTCTTAATAGATGCAATTTATATAGTTAATTTTTATCGCTTGACTAATTTTTGCCATTATTGATGTGAATTGGGGCCTCGTGTCTCAGATTTGCATAAGGCCTCACAAAGCTTAGAGCCGCCTCTGATTCTACCTAACCCTGGTATCAAGCCCACAGAAAACTGGCTGCTATTGAGACAATTATACATTTTTCAGTGGGAAACATCTGTGCACCATGATTACTTTATCTAATACCTAGAATCATTTGTTATCTTTTGTCTTGTTAATATCTACAAACAATGATCAGATCTTTTTCTGCATCACTTTTTATTGGGTTGTATGTGCCCCCCCTGATATATTTATTTCTGAAACTTATTTGAGGGTTCTTAAATATTTGTTATTTTATATATTTAGATACAATATTATCATATGCCTTACATTGACGTAGCCTAAACTGTGTTTTCTATTTTCCCTCTCACCACCCACTGTTCCCACTTCCAGATGGTGAATCCATACCTGCAGGGACAGAGACTGGACAATGTTGTAGCCAAGAAGTCTGTTCCACATTTCTCTGGTGAAGAAGAGGAATAAGCAGAACCAAATGAGTGAGCCGCCTTTGCTGTGATCCAGCGTGGCGTCCTATCTGCTGCTCCAGAGCCCCACTGACTGGCAGCATGTTTATTATTTATAGACCTGTGAATGGGAAACAGCTGGATTTATAACATTATGTTGTCATAGATAATAAAAAATATAGACTTCTGCTTTCTGTTAAATTAGGGGAACGGTATCTTTTCTTGTGTTTTTTTTTTCTGTGCGTCCTAAAGAGGAAGTTTAACCAATTGGTTACTGCCAAACACTGTCAGTGTTAAGACGTAGAGAAAATCGGTTCTCCTTTCCTTAAGTGAACCTGTGCCTGCCTGTAGAGATGGCTGACTACTGTATAGTATCAGCATTGTATATTAGAAATAAGTGCAATAAAGTCTTCACTCTTCATATATGGCTCTTTGTAATGTCTGTTAAAATCAGAATAATCTCAAGTAACTGTAAACACCTGACATTCAGGACTGGCTGCTTTAGGTCCTTAAAGAGGCTCTAAACTAAAATAATGAAGATTTACTATGGTATATAGAACATTAAAATATTTATATAGCTGAACTCCGGGAATCCGACAAAACCTACCCTTGAAATGAACCCCCCGGTACTTAAAAGGTTAAATGTTCATTTAGTTTGGGGTGCATGGAAAATATCGGCCTTATTCCTTGTTTCAGTAGGGTTCCTGCTGTGTGACTGGTCCTATCTAAGGTGCATTGCTTTGGTCCCTGGTCACAAGCTCATCTCCTTACATACAATGCAGGGTTAGAAGTACAAGATGACACCAAGGAGACTCCCACACCTGGAGCTTTGGGCACAAGAGAACAGTGCTGGAGCAAGGAATAATGTACGTAATACACCTTATCCCTGCCCCCCTTAAATTAAAGAAAAATGTAACCCTTTCAGTGCAGGGGCACTATTTGTCTGATTACTGAAGTACAGCTTTAAAGGTGTAAAGGCAGAAGGTTTTTTGTCTTAATGCATTAAGATAAAAAGCCTTCTGTGTGCAGCAGCCCCTTTCAGCCCACCTAATACTTACCTGAGGGCCCTCTATCTCAGCTGTCCAGGTTCTCCTTCCTGCTTGGCCGAGACACAGCAGAAAGCGCCATTGGCTCCCGCTGCTGTCAATCAGTCAACTAGCCAATTAGGGAAGAGAGGGGGTGGGGTCGGGTTGGGGCTCTGTGTCTGATTGGTCACAGGGAGCTGTGACTTAGCCTGGGGCCCCATACCAAAGCTGCTTGCTGTGGGGGCACTGAACAGGAAGGAGGGGCCAAGATCACAGAAGAGGGACCCGAGAAGAGGAAGATCCGGCTGCTCTGTGCAAAAGCACTGCAACAGAGGATGTAAGTATAACATGTTAGTTGTTTTTAAAGGGAAAAAAAATTAGCCTTTGCAATCACTTTAACTGTGACTTACCAGTACCCTGAAAATGTACATTTTGTAAATGAAAAATAGCAGTGCGCTTCCTGGCATGTGAGGGAACCTATGCACTTCTATGCCTACAGCCTCAGAGATAAATGTCTACAGTGTGAGATCCAAGACATTGCTGCCTCTAACTGAGATTTAGTGAAGTCACTGCTGTGCTTCTCTCTGTTGGAGGCGCTGATGTGAGGAAGCAAAATCCTCCACACAGGTTTTTTAAGATTTCTAGTGCCATCTGTTTGCCAAGGTTGACGGGGACGGGGCCTGATTCTATGTGTAGTGAGGGGGGCCAGTGTGTCCAGTGCAGCTAGAAGTGAAGTGTTGTAGACAGACGTAGTTAGGTCAGTGCAAGAAAGGGGTGCGATTTTGTCATAGAGGTGGTCAGTAGCAGAGAAGAGAAGGGCAGATATTGCAAAGGTTTTTACGGATAACTGTTTGTTGGCTGGAGGGAGAGGAGGTGGAGGAGAGGGAGAGAGTGAAACTAATAAGGTAGTGATCAGAGAGAGGGTAAGGATAGTTGGGAGAGGTTGCATGGAGTGCATAGGTGGGAGAAAACAAGGTCAAGGGTATAGCCTTCTTCAGAGTGAGTAGAAGCATGCAGGGCCGTCTTAATTGCATCATGGGCCCCTGGGCAAAGTAATGCTCTGGGGCCCCTACAATGATGACAGTGCAGGTAAACGGACATCAAGTAGGTAGGAGGCAGACTGCCTCCCCTGTGTATCTATCACTCTCGGTGCCATCATGGGGCCCCCAATTACATGGCAGTGTGGGCTCAAGGACCAGCTGCTTTGGGGAAAGTGCAGGGGCCCCTAATGCAGCTAGGGCCCCTGGGCAGTGCCCAGGTGTGCCCTCTCATTAAGACGGCCCTGGAAGCATGTATCCATTGCTTCAGGTCAAAGGAGGAGGTTAGACTGAAAAGTTTGGAAGTAGCAGGAGTGTTATTATTAGTAGGGATATTAATGTCCCCGAGAATGATAGTGGGGATTTCAGAAGAGAGAAAGCAGAGGCAGAGAAGTCATGAAGAAAGGTTGATACTGGACCCAGTAGATCACAGCTATCCTTAGAGAAACTGGGGAGAAGAGATGAATGCAGTGCACCTCAAATGTGGAGCGTGTCAGAGAGGGAGGTGGGTGAAGTACCTGAAAGGTGCTATGTGGGGCTAAAAGGATTCCAACACCCCCTCCTTTGCGTCCACTGGATCTGGGGGAGTAAGTCCCAAGAAGACCACTGTGGGATAGGGCAGCAGAAGATGCAGTGTCGGATTCATGAAGCCAGGTTTCGGTAATGGCAAGTGGATTACAGTAAATGAGTTAGCGATAAAGAGATCATGGAGAGAGGTGAGTTTGTTACAGACAAAAGGCATATAGGCTGTTCACTTCCAAGTACTTTTTTCTCAGAGCTTAGTGAACGAGGTGAAGCTCTGCTGACTTCCATAAACAAATCACGTGCAAACAATATATATATTTAGACTTATGGTTAACCGCAGCCTTCAAGGTGTTAGTTTACCCATGTTTCTTTGACTGAATGTGTATGTTTTTCTGCAATTTACTAATTTGAACTACATACTATATATATATTAACTCTATAGTACATCCCTTTAGTTTTTTTCATTGGACATTTCCAAGTGTCTCTGGCCCAGATTCAGAGAGAATTGGATTCTCGTAGCGTATCAGAAATACACTACGCCGCCGTTTCTTACCTGGCTCTACGTGGAATCCAGGTAGATTTTGTCCAGTAAACGACGGCGGCGTAGTGTATTTCTCCCGTCGCAATCCATATAGACGAGTAGGGGGCGTGAAGGATTTAAAATAGGCGCGTTCCCGCGGCGATCGAACTGCGCATGCTCCGTTTGCAAATTTCCTGCCGTGCATTGCGTGAAATCACGTCGTTACGTCATTCGTTGTTTGAGTAGCGTCGTTTACGGACATTTCTATTCCCGAACGAGTTACGTAAAAAAAAAAATTTTTTTATTAAAATCGACGCGGGAACGACGGCCATACTTAACATGGGTTACGCACCGTTAGACCAGCAAAAAGCTGGTCTAACAGTACGTAAAAAAAAACAGACGTAAGCGATTGCGAAGACCGCTCGTATCTTCGTGGATCGCCGTAAAAACACATTTGCATATCCCGACGCATCAAAACGACGCAAACTCCTCCCAGCGGCCGCAAATATATCGCAGCGTAGATCCGAAGGTTTACGAAGACGTAAGCCTCTCGGATCGAAGCCCGAAGCCGCCGTATCATGGTTTGAGGATTCAAACTAGTGATACGGCGCGCGAAATTTGAAATTACTCCTGTCTAACACCAGTTAGACAGGCGTAATTGCTTTATGAATCTGGGCCTCTGTTTTTACATTCTTAACACCACTAAATAGGATAAGGCTCCTCTACTTTACTTACCTACCAATAAGAGACCCTACAACATGAGCCACTCCACAGGTTTGTCAATTAATCTGTTAACTTTCGAGCACTTTAATGTCTTTCAATTAAATTTAAACAATAAAAATAAAGATAGCCTAGTAGCACAGTATTCTGTACCGTGTGGAGAGCATCATATTGGGCAGCCTCATAAAGCCCTTCCTGATATTTTTCTAACATCTCCTGTCCAACATTTTTGGACAATTAAAAAGATCAATTAGTGGGATAGCTGGATGGACTGTCCCATGTTTGCTCAATGAGAATGTGCATTTGCACAACTCTCTATAATAGGAAACATTGTTCAGTGGTCAGATCATGCATTCATGGGACATCCAACATATTGGGGGTCATTTACTAAAGACAAATCCATTTTGCATTACAGTTAAAAACTACAAGTGCAAAGTGCATTTGGAAGTGCAGTCGCTATAGATTCGAGGGGGACATGCAAGAAAGATAAAAAACAGCATTTTAGCTTGCACATGATTGGATGATAAAATCAGCAGATCTTCCCCTCATTTTAGATCTACCCCTCAGATTTACAGCGACTGTACTTCCAAGTGCAATTTCATTTTAAGTGCACTTTGCACTTGTAGTTTGCACTTGTAGTGCAACGTGGATTTGCCTTTTCGTAAATAACCCCCATAGTGTCAATAGGTCATTTAAAGGCTTGTGTATAGGAATATTTGTTCTTATCAGAGCTGCTTTTTCCCCCAGAAATAAGGGATAGGAATTGAAATGCAAAAGTAGCTTGATGTAAGCCTAAAGTAAGTCAGAAGGAGCAATAAGGGAACCCAGGGGAATCTCAATCTGCAATCTAAATTCACCAGAAAGCATGCTGTTTTTGCCTATCTACATAAGACATAACAAATGTGCAGATCGGTATCTTAACTCAATGTCTAGCCCTAATCCACTGATTTATTTAGGGCTGATGTTACACTTGAGTTTCTCCTGTTGGCAAGTACTATAGAGAACACAGCAAGGAGGATAAACGCTAACTTGCTTGCTTTTGTTGGCTGGATCAGCAATATGTCGCTGTCCTGCTGGTGACTTACATTCTGCAGTGTTTTATGAAGCAAGAGAGTGATCCTTTGATGATCCAGCCATTGATGAAGCGACACATACAGACAGGTGAGTGTTTTAAACAATGGCCAGCACAGCTTGAAAACAATGCGTTTTATTTATTTTTGGCACCTTGCATAACCTTATACTGGCTTTACTGTCACCCAAAGAGAAACTACGTTCTGCTTAAGGCAAATGGCTACTCAACGTTATTGACTGTACTCTCCCTGCAGCTGAGCTTTTCTCCATTACTCACATTGCTGCATTCTGTTTGTGTGGAGCAGCCATCTTGGTAGAGGTAGTGATTTTTCTTCATGTCAGACTTTCGGGCAAAAACAACTGTGAGCAGCAAAGTAGTGATGTCCCTAAATCTCACTATAAATCCCCTATAACTAGCAGTCAGAAGCAACAGTGTCTTAAGGCCCATACACACGATCTGACTTTTCGACAACAACGGTCCAACGGACGTGTTTTATCGGACAATCCGACAGCCTGTATGCCCCATCGGACAATTGTTGGTTTTTCAACAGACAAATGTTCGCTGTGCATGCTCTCAAATTTTAACAACAAATGTCCGATGGAGGATAATCCGATCGTGTGTACACAAGTCCATCAGACTAAAGTCGAAAGTAGAAAGAAGCATGCTCCGAACCAAAGCTAAACATCAGACAACAATAGCAGAAGTTACCTAAAGGGTGGAGCTGAAAAACCATGCGATTTGGTGAATGTTGGCTGAAAAAGTTCTGCCGTGTGTATGCATACCAAGTTCATGGCCAACACTCCTTTGGACAAAAATCCACGGAAAAGTCTGATGGAAGTGCGATTGTGTGTATGAGGCTTTAGATCTCAGATTGCAGATATACAGCTATATGACTGTAGGCACCACTAAGATAGTTGGAATGCATATAGTAAAACCAAAAAACAGGTTACAAATATACAATTCTCTTGCCAACCTATTAATAGTAGTGTGATCACTGTAACCATATAAACATAGCATACAGAGAACCCTGTAAAACATTGGAATTCACACAGTGGTTACTTATAGTGAGTCTTGTGGCTTATGCATATGAAAAAATGTACTAAAGTACAACATTTAAAATTATTTTATTATCTCAATATAGACATACAAAAATGTTCCAATAAACTATACTTGCACAGCACCCTACACCAATACCAAAAGTTATGCTTCCTGCTAGTAGTGCTGCACAGTGATTCTGCTTTAGAATTGTTATAGTAATATTTTATATTTATAAATACTACATTTTTACTTTATGCAGACAGTCTGCGTTTGGAGCTGCTCACCTGCGCCGGCTGTTAAATTGTAACTAGTTTCCATGCAACGGTGCATCCGTATAGACAATCATGAAAGGGCTACCTGCATGTAGCACCTGGCAGCTAAAGCCACATACAATAAACAAGACAATTATTTACAGACTATAGATATTAGTTCTCATCAGAATTTGGCTGTAGCTACACTTAAAGCGGAGCTCCACCCAGGAAAACAACATTTTCCCATGTTGTTTAAAAAAAAAAAAAAAATGAAAAAAAAAAAAAATACTCACCCGAAATACCTGTTGCTATGCGGAAGTCCGTAATCTGCCTCTTCCACTCCGCGGTGCCTTTTCTTCTTGTCCTGCTTGTGAATGGGGCGCGCTGCTTTCTGGGAACTGTGTGTGTTCTCAGAGAGCAGCGCGCCCATTCACAAGCCAGCGTGAGACTCACGCAGGCGCAGTAGGAAATTGGCAGTGAAGCCGTACGGCTTCACTGCCTGTTTCCCATAGTGTGAATGCGGGACCCGGAGCGATCGTGGGACCGGCATCGGGGGGCCCATCAGCGCGGGCAAGTATGACAAGGTAAGTGTCCTTATTTAAAGTCAGCAGCTACACTGTTAGTAGCTGCTGACTTTAAAAAAAAAAAAATCGCGGCTGGAGCTCCGCTTTAACATTGTATTTGTTCGTTAACAGAAGGTTCAACTCCTTCTTGAGAATTGAAGTAGTCGGTAGTACATTGGCCACCCTGGGTCCACTATTGTTTCTCCCTGTATTAAGTTGTGGTAACATCTGCCAGACAGAACTCCCCCCCATCATCCCATTGACATTAAAACTTTTGACCAAGATGTTTTGTCTGTGAAGGCCTTGGATTATACCTTTTTATGGCTAACCACCAATATCTGTGAACATTCTCTTTCTCAATGTCAAATCTTTCAGTCTACAATTTGGCAACAAACAATGCCTGTTCCAGCATGCTCGAGCACCTTTCCATGTTGGGGAACAAAACATCCACATTTTGTGTCCATGGCTAGAAAACTCCCCAGACCCTAATCCCATTGAGAATGTGTGGTCAATCCCCAAGAGGCGGATGAACAAACCCCCCCTCCCCCACCAATTCTGACAAACTCCAAGCATTTATTATGCAAGAATGGGCTTCCATCAGTCAGCCATTTGCCATGGCTAGCTGTCAATCAACTTCTGGGCCACATCCTGACTGATGGAAGCACATTCTTGCATAATAAATGCTTGGAGTTTGTCAGAATTTGTGGGGGGGGGGGGGGGGGGGTTGTTCATCCGCCTCTTGGGGATTGACCACACATTCTCAATGGAATTAGGGTCTGGGGAGTTTTCTGGCCATGGACCCAAAATTTGGATGTTTTGTTCCCCAAAATTGCAAGGTGCTCGAGCATGCTGGAACAGGCGTTGTTTGTTGCCAAATTGTACTTGGATGGTTGGGAGAAGTTGCTCTCGGAGGATGTTTTTGTACCATCCTTTATTCATGGCTGTATTTTTAGGCAAAATTGTGAGTAAACCCACTCCCTTGGCTGAGAAGAAACCCCACACATGAATGGTCTCAGGATGCTTTACTCTTGGCATGACACAGTACTGTTGGTAGCGCTCACCTTTTCTTCTCCGTACAGGTTTTTTTTCTGGATGCCCAAATAATCGGAAAAGGGACTTATCAGTACTCAGCAGTCGATCCCTGTACCTTTTGCAGAATAACAGTCTGTCCTTGATGTTTTTCTTCCTGGAGAGAAGTGGCTCTTTGCTTTCCTTCTTGGCACCAGGCCATCCTCCAAAACTCTTTACCTCACTGTGTGTGCAAATGCACGCACACCTGCCTGCTGCCCTTCCTGAACAAGCTGTACACTGGTGGTGGCCCAATCCTGCAGCAGAATAATCGGTAGGAGATGGTCCTGGTGCTTTCTGGACTTTCTTGGGCACACTGTAGCCTTCTTAACAATTAAACCTCTCTCCTTGAAGTTCTCGATGATCTGATAAATGGTTGATTTAGGTGCAATCTTAGTAGCAGCCATATGCTTGCCTGTGAATTATGTTTTCTGCAAAGCAATGATGGCTGCAAATGTTTCCTTGCAGGAAACCATGGTCAACTGAGGAAGAACGATGATTTCAGGTACAACCCTCCTTTTAAAGCTTCCAGTCTGTTATTTTAACTCAATAAGCATTACAGACTGGTTTCCAGCCTTGTCCTCATCAAAATTAAAAGACACTGGTGTTGATGAGAGAATCACTGACATGATGTCAGCTGGTCCTTTTGTGGGAGCGCTGAAATGCATTGGAAATATTTTTGGGGATTAAGTTCACTTTCATGGCAAAGAGGGACTTTGCAATTAACTGCAATTCATCTGATAATTTTTCATAATATTCTGGAGTATATGCAAATTACCATCATAAAAAGGCAAAAGACTTTGTAAAAATTAATATTTGTGTCATTCTCAAAACTTTTGGCCTGGGCTGTAGTGCAGGAACCTTTTTCAAAGTCACTCCGACTCTGACTGTCATGCAACGGGGGTTAAATGACTGTTTTTATAAAAATGTATTAGCTATTGCTGGTGAAGCGGCTCAAGCTAAAGGTATACCTTGGACCTTTCTAATGTGTCGTATACCATTTAAGTATATATTAAAGAACACGGTTTAAAACACATCATATACTGTAAATCTATATGTAGGCCTACCAGAGGATGTACTTAGTACATTAATAAGCTAAAAATAATTTGGCCCATAATACAGGCACACACATATGTTTTTATTCTTTCCAAATGTTTTTATCATCTGTTTAATAAAAGACGTATCTTGTTTAGGTTTTGGAGTCCAGGCGTTCACATGAATTTTACAAAATGAAGAGTAAACTGTAGTCAAGAATTTTCCAAAACAGATTCTAGAATTATTTTGTATTCTGAATTAGCCAGGCAAACTTAATACAAAAATAAATAAAAAATACAACCAGGATTACAAAAGTATGATGTAAGCAGAGTCTTCAAGGACAACGAGCCTGGCTGTAATTATAATCTTATTTCTAATCAGGTATTCTGGTAAATATTTATCATCTGGATATTTCTTTATTAATAAATAAGCTTTTGTAATACTTGGGGAAAAAAATAGGTCATTTATTTTGTTTAAATGTGTTTAATTTGAAATATTACTAAACCCAGGACCCTGCATTCACTATATCTGGTCTCCCACAGTACACAGAACATGGAAATGCAATCATTTTAGTAAATATAAACTGCTAAATACCTTTTCTCATCATCAGTGTATAGCAGTCATGTAACTTATATCAGTGTCTGGCTAAGCACTGGTTAAAGCTTGTAGGAGATGTTTTCATTCTCCTCTGACTGTCCTATGAGGCTGCATGACTCCTGACCCTCTGTCTGGACAGTGCTGATTGGCCCTGTGCTGATCACATGCATTCTCCCAAAAAAATAAAAATAAAAACTCTCTAGCAATAAACACTAAACTAAGCATATGCTAAGTGCTCTGTACTCTCAGCAGAGGGATTGGGAAGAGTAAAAGGGGAGGATCAGAAAAGACAGGCTCAAACAGCCTTTTTACACAATGCAGGGATTAACCCCTTTGGTTCCACAGTGAGTATAACATGCTTTACTGCATATACAGACTGATTGTACTGTTGTGGGCTGGGTAATACTTTAATGCTGGCCATACACTAGTAGTTTTTCAAAAATATTATTTGTATGAAAATTCTTATCAGTACATGTAATGACTTGACTATAGTCATTCAAAAGTACTTCAAAATATGTTTGATTTTAACATAAAATTTTGAAATGAATAGACTTTGCTGGACGAAAACCAAATTCACTGTTACAAATCTGTTCGAGAAAAATCTTCCATCTTGCTTCTTCTTAAAGTAGTTTTTTTTTTCAAATAAAATTCTACTAGTATATGGCCGGCTGAACTACCGGTAATTATTAATGTATGGACACTTTGTCCACAGGGCTTAACAGAGAATATTGATTATTGAAATAGTCTCATTAGTCCCATAAAGGAGCTTGCTATCTAATGTTCTTACCACAGTAATATACAAGCACTGCATGAGCAAACTTTAACAGGATAGTTAAAACCCAACTCCAGGCTATGGATTACACTAGTAACCACACTAGTAGGGATTCCTACCTATTAGACTCTAGAGACACATTTTTTTCTTTGTTTTATATGGTTTAGGGTGCATCGGTCACAACTGGCATCCTTATAGCAGCATAGGATCATTTTACTTTAGCAATCTTTGGGCCTGCTGGCCTGCACAGGCTCCTGACCTAATTAATCCACCTTTACTCAATTTCACTGAAATTAGTGGAAGCTGAGGAACCAACATCTACCCTCCTATTAACACAGGGTACCTCTCCAATTGCACCCTAATTCCAGCCAAAAGGGGGGCCTATTACCATTGGGCTCACCCCATACCCGACAAAGGTATTAAATTTGCAGCGCCATTTCCCTTTCTACTATTCATATTTATATTAGCTCCCCACATAGGGATCCTACTGGGAGGCAACAGCTACTTTATTCACCATAGCGCGGACTCCCCTGTTCTTACACGTGAGAGGATCTGCCGACCGCCACTGGCAAGGTACTGGCAACACTCCATTTCCTTGCCAGTGGCTCTTTTCACCCTAATGGGTAAATATATATTTTATATACATTTTTTTCTGTTTAGTATATATTTTATAATAATTAATATAATAAATATATATATATATTTTTTTTTAACTAATATAAATTTACTAATTTTAATATTATTATAATTAACTTATTTAATATTATATATATATATATATATATATACATATATATATATATACATATATATATATATATATATATATACATATATATATATATATATACACACCGACACAACACAAACCTCCAAACAGCAACAGACAACAGAATAAAAGCACCTTGCTTCAGGAAGGGAAAACAATTGGATGTACTTTTGAAATGGAAGGGCATTTCTCTCGGTCTATTTAAGCACTGTGCATAGCTCACTAAGTCTGACGGGCCTAGTTCCTATCTAACTGATTGCGCCGTGCCGAGTTCTTAACATGCTCAGAGAGGTGCTGACCATAGTCTGCTTCATGTGCACATGCCCAGTCTGGCCGGCCCTTCATTTGCATGGGGTCACGGCTCATTTCAATGGAACACGCCCACGTCCTTCCCACTTTGAATTACACCACCTTACGCCTCGGAATTTACATTGCTCCGGTGCAAATTTGGCCGAAAATACTATGAGCATACGGTACTTGCGCCTCGAAATTAAGCCGGTCTAACTTAAAGGAGTTGCACTACGCCGGTCCAAAAATGCGCTGATGTACGTGAATCTGGCCCAATGTGTCTCCAGCATTTGCCTTAACCTCCCTGGCGGTATGATTATTTAAGATTTTAGGTGCTAAAAGCGGTACCATTATTTGCAAGGGAATTTGGCGTTTTATACTGTAGGCTTGTAATTCTTAGGAATAACTCACTGAAATCTATCCAAACAAGAGTCTAATAGGCATCCTGGGTATGATTTTTTTTTTTTTCTTATTAAAAATTATAATATAATAAATAATTATAAAAAATTATAACAAATAATAATATAATTATAGTAAAAATTATTCAATAATGTAATCAAATCAAAATCACTGAAATTTGCTCAGTTGCAGAATTTGTGCTGTCATTATTTTTTTTTTTTTATGACGAATTTCCCCACAAATCGCTATCGCTAAATTCTGCAAGTGATTCTGATTTATTATCGCTGTTTTTTAGCTGCTCTAAAACAATTTTTGCCATAAAGGGACACTTTTGGTTGCTATGGGCAATCTACAGTTTGCAGGGAGAAAGAACAGTTTTTATTATATAAAAGGACATGTAGTGTACAGGGCAGACCACTAGGGACATGGGGGGTGTGTATTTTTTACATACAGTACTGTAATCTAGAAGATTACAGTGTACTGTATGTATAGTGTTTGTTTACTTTTTTAAATTTGGCGCCGTTCCCCCCCCTACGTCGCGACGCTCGCAGGGAAGGGAATCGGCGGAACACACAGCATCAGTCGGACATCTGGCCGCCGTGTACTGCGGAGATTCATCGCTGGATCGCAGAGAAAAGGTAAGTAAACTTTTTTCTGCATCCAGCGAGGCAAGTCCGTGTGTGGCACGGGGTTACTGATCGTAGCTTTAAAATCTCACCCCGTGCCACACACGGGAAGACCGCCAGGGAGGTTAAAAGTGGAATGCTCACTAACGTTACATGTCTGCATAATGATGATCCTAATAAATCAAATATACAGCAACAGTATCATTTCTTAGAAAAGCTTTACCTTTTATGACTAAAAGACTGGCCTTGACCTCCTTTTCCCAGGCTGAGGTGATGTTATTAGACTGCTGCAGGCAGGAGGAAGCATTTCTTCAGTCTCCTCTCCCCCTGTAGACAGAATATACATACAGTAACAAAGTCACAAGGTGAAATCAGCGCCAGGATACACTTGATTATGTCTTTCTGAGCCAGCATCTCAGTCCACAAAGTAGATGCTGATCCTGGATGATACCTGAACATAGCTGGTTCTATTGTTCTGGAAGAAAAATCAGATGGGTCACTGCCAGGGGGAGTACCGTGGTCCTTGTAAGAGGTGATAGATACTGGGAAATTTTAAACAAGCTTCTACAGAAATTCTGATAAAGTGATTGAAAAAAATGATCCTGCCATTATTGAGTCATCATTGCGCCAATGAAAATGGCCCTATACCCTGTAATCACTGTGACTAATCACAGCGATCATTTGTGAGAGAAAACTGAGTGCATACTACAATCACCAGGACTGTAGTATGCAATGCACCCAGGGTGTAAAAAATAAACCTCCCTCCTCCCTAACAATACAGTGTCAGTTTGATGACATAGCACTGCTGTGTCTATTAATCAGAGACACTGACAGCTACACTGATGACACTGTATGTCAGATAAGTAGCCACAGCAGTACAATGACTCTATAGTGACACTGCACTGTTCTGGTGACAGTATATAAAAAAAAACACAATTGCTGTGTAGCGCTACCCTATTCAGCAGCCTCTGGTTGTTTTTGGGATCGGCATATTAAGTTACCGTCGGTGGCTTCTCTAGGGGTGAAGGCAGTGAGAACAGGTAGTGAGCGAATGTCCAGTCAGCAAAAGAGTTTTCAAATGCTTTATTTCCAAGGCCCAACACGGCCAACATCAACATGAAGTGGGATAGAAAAGGTTGATGAAGCAGAAGAACATCAGGCCCAGGATAGTTATGGAAAGCAAGCCTGCTTTCATCAATAGCACAGTTCGTCGCCACTCTAGCCAGAGTGGGTGAAGCGCTTCCGGACAGACTCCTGCCACAAGCCTGACAGCCGAAGTGTCACTTAAATTTGCTGGGAGGAACAGACCTCTGCCACAGGCCTGGCTCGGGCCTCTGCCACAGGCCTAGTACTTGAGTGAGCTAAATGGATTCTTGAGCGAAGTTCAGTCAGAGTCACCGGTTGACAGTTTGAGGTGCACCAGTCAATCTCCCGGTCACCGGATCCCCGATGGTTCATTCCAGCCCTTTTGGATCACCTGCCTCCGGGTTCTCCTCAAGCCGATCCCCCACCAAGCGGCACACAGCCTGGGATCCTTCTTAGTTTAGCTGGGGACCCAGTAAGTCACTGGGGCCCCTTTCAGCATCCGCATGGAACTCTGCATAGCATGTGGCCCCGGCCTGGTAGGCCATCTCGCCGGGGCTCGTTGGATGCGCACACCCTAAAGGTGGGTGCCGCACCTGGAACCCGCGAAGAACCAAAGAAAATGGCGTCTCTAATTCGCTGCTGGGGAAAAGCGGCTCCGTCAGAACCCCTCTAGCACCACCCGCCGCCCAGGGGTGTGAACATCACCCCTGGAGCGCAGACTAGCCCACAGGACAGTTCTGAATGACAGCAGCCCAAATTTTGCACAATTATGAATGGGAGCAAAAATACCTCTGCCATTCCCCATTAACTTTAGCGTAGCGCCCATACTGAAAGTAAGGGGGCGCTACAGCTGATTTCTCTGATGACACAGTCTCTGATCACTGCCACGGCAGTACATGTCAGTGCACAGTGCAGCCAGTCAATGTCCACAATCACTGTAATTCCACTACCAGTGTCACCATAACGACTCATTCACATGTGTGGTGCTCTCTGAAAAGCCATCCGGACCACTCTTTAAACAGCATATGACAGGCAGTGATGAATAAGCTCTGTATCGCTTCCTTACCACCTACTTTAACCCCTTGGACCCCACACAAGCACCCACATTCACTTGAATAGGTTGTAGTCAGTGGTTGCTATGCTCACTGAAAGCAACAGAGGTTATAATTTCTGCCATGGCTGCGATACTTTGCATACGTACACCCTTGGCAGCTGCCTCTGCAGCTAAAGAAGTTAGTGTGAACAAGCCCTAACTGTACAGCCAGTCACAGTGTCACCAGGACAGTGTGGCTACAAACATTATTCCCAATTGCCATCACATTAGACCAGTGAAGCCAGCAACAGCGTCACCAGACCAGTGTATGCCATCAACAGTGTACCTGATTGTTGCTACACAAGTCCCAGTGTCACCAGAAGGTTGCAAGCCAGCAACAGTGTACCTGATCACTGCCACACCAGTCTAGTGTTTCCTCTGCTTGCCATCTGTATTGACTCTGCCTGCTGCCTAGACCAATTCATTGCATGTCTGCTGACCATGCCTCTGCCTGCGGCCTGAACTGACCCATTTGCATGTTCCACTGACTACATTCTTGCAAGACACCAGTCCTACCTATCCCCTGTGGACAACTGCACTTCTGGAACCACAGGAACTCTTTTGTTTTTCCCTTCTTCAGGGACTGCTATAGGTGAGCTACACTAAGCTATATTCCCTAACCACTCATATAGAAGCAACCATTACAACACATTGTTTTCTATACAGTGTTGACTGATTTTTGTGATACTTAAGATACACTGTTTGGCACGTATTCAGTCCAAACATAAAAAAAAGTCTCACACATGTAGTATCTGTGTAGGGGCTGCTGTATGTAGTTGTTCACCTGTTACCCTGCCCAGACATCTATCTCTCAGTCACTCAGAGACATAGAACAGTCCATAGCTTTTTTTATTTTTTTATTGAGGGGATTAAACTTGGATGGGAAATTGGGAATTATGGGATGCCCAGGAATGTTCAGAGTAAACTTGCTTGGGACTTCTACATACACTACAGTATATACACTCCAATATTCTCTTCAGCACAAACACTTGATGCGCGCTGTTTCTCCTCCAGCCCTTCACTTCCACCAGCACTCCCTTGCTGCAGACCATTACTCCTCTAGACTAGCACCACATGTGTAGGCCTGACACTGTATCAGCCAGGCCTCAATTAACTACCTTTTGCAAGTAAGGGACCTCTGGCCCATGAGGTGTAGAAATAGTTCAGGTGCTAGCTTTCCTCTATTCAGTTACCAATCCCAGATAGCTGTCTTCAAACCCTGCCAGCCTGCCCTTCCCACAGTCCTCCCTCTTCTGGTTCTGCGCCCATCTCAAACTGCAATCTCCCTGTTCTCTCAGGCATGCCTCCCCAGTTCTCCCGACTCTGCTCACTCACCAGCCCTTGGGGATTGGTCAGGGCTCCCTAAATCACCCCAGGCAGCTCAACCTTTCCTCTCTTCCTCTCTTTTCAGCAAGCTCTAGAAAGTAGAAGGAGGTCTCAGTGATGCTGCCTGTGAGTCTCCAGCTGCTGCCCTGAGCCACTCCCAGCCCAGAATAAAAACTAACAAAATGTTCCTACTCTGCCAGAAATCCTAACTAGAGGGTGCTACATCTGCATACTCAGGATGTGTTTTAGGGTGAAATTTGAAGTATGCCCATGCTATGAGTGAGACATATCTTGTTAAACTTACAACTTTGTGAAAAATAATTATTTTAATATTCTTTCTGCATTTTCCAAAAACTTGCGGCAAAAAAAACCTTCAAAAGACTCTTAAAAATACCTTGGTATCAGACATTTCGTTGTGTCATTTATGCTCCTTAAAAGCCTGAGTGATTAGGCTATAAAAAGGTTTCACACATGTTGTATCGCCATACTTGGGAGTAGCAGAATGTATTTTGAGTTGTAATGCTACGTATGCCTGTGCTGTATGTTAGAAATACAGTCATGGCAGAAATTGTTGGCACCCCAGAAACTTTTCCAAAAAATCAAGTATTTCTCACAAAAAAAGTATTGCAGTAACACTTGTTTTGCTATGAACATGTTTATTCCCTTTGTGTGTATTGGAACAAATTCAAAAAGAAAGGGAGGAAAAAAAGCAAATTGGACATAATGTCACACAAAACTCCAAAAATGGGCTGGTTAAAATTCTTGGCACCCTTTCAAAATTGTGGATAAATAAGATGGTTCCAAGCATGTGATGCTCCTTTGAACTCACCTGGGGCAAGTAACAGGTATGGGCAATATAAAAATCACACTTGAAAGCAGATAAAAAGCAGAGAAGTTCACTTAGTCTTTGTATTGTGTGTCTGTGTGTGCCACACTAAGCATGGACAACAGAAAGAGGCGAAAAGAACCAAAATTGTGGAAAAATATTAACAATCTCAAGGTTACAAGTCCATCTCCAGAGATCTAGATTTGCCTTCGTCCACAGTGCACAACATTATCAAGAAGCTTTCAACCCATGGCACTGTAGCTAATCTCTCTGTGCTTGGACGGAAGAGAAAAATGTATGACAGGATGCAACGCAGGATAGTCCGTATGATGGATAAGCAGCACCAAACAAGTTCCAAAGAAATTCAAGCTGTCCTGCATGCTTAGGGAGCTCCCCCCATTCTTCAGCTCTAGGGACCGATCGCGGGACTCCAGTGGCGATCGGGTCCGCGAGTCCCGGAGCTTCGGACCGGCTCAAGAGAGCGCGCCCGGGTAGTAGTACAGGACGTACCTGTACGTGGATCTGCCCAGCCGTGCCATTCTGCTGACGTATATGTGCAGGAGGCGGTCCTTAAGTGGTTAAAAAAATCATTTTTTCTGCCATATTTTCCAAAAATGTTGAGACAAAAAATAATATTTTCAGAAGACTCACTATGCCTTTCAGAAAATACCATGGAGCGTTTTCTTTCCAAAATGTGATCATTTTGTAGGTGTTTCTAGTTTCTTGGCACTTCAGGGAAAGAAGAAATAGGATAGGCAGTCAGGAAATTAGGTGCTTCTTGGATTCTGGGCCCCTATATGCATCAAAGCTGAGAAAAGTCTCACATATGTTGTATCCCCATACTCCGGAGGAGTAGAAAAATGTGTTTTGGGATGTAATTGTAAGTATGCGTATGCCTATGCTGTGAAATAGAAATAACATATTAGTTCTATCATAGGGAGGAGTATTTACTGGTTTAGTGGTTTTCTTAAGTGGCAGTGTTTTTTGTATACATGAAATATTTGCACACACACGCTCATTAAAAGATTAACTTAAAGTTCATGACAGGTATCTCCTTATATATATATATATATATATATATATATATATATACACACACACAGTATATGCTGGTTTTACAAAACCTATGGGTTTTGGTGTCATGGTTTCATTTCCATGATGTAAATGTTTCTGTACACTCATTCTTATAGAGAAATAATTGCAAAAAAATAATAATACAACCAAACAGATATATAATGTAAAATTGACCTATAGGGCAACCTATAGGATGTGAAAATCTAACGTTGTAACTACTTTTAGAGTATTCTGTGACTATTATGAAGCACCTTTGAGGTTTGGTCCCCCTTTTCAGATTTACACAATGTTGATTCTGGATTTAGTAATTTCCAGGAAAAACATAAATCTAGTGTCACCCCTATACAGACACAGAGGATGAATTGGTGGTTGCTGACAAGTCTCAGTATGGACCATCAGGGGGTCCAGGTATGACTCATTGTATTAATGCATTATTCTGTAGCAGAATATGCACTGTAAGACAGAGATTTTCATTAACCAATTCATGCTGAAAAATATACTTATTAACTCCCCCTGGGAGAGCCATACCATTCATACTCTGTGCATCTCTACTACAGGTTCTGGGACAAAACATGTGTTTAACACATGGGCACCATCTTCTCAGCCATCCTTGGGTCAGGGCAGAGCAGTTAATATCATAAATAAACTGAACATGATCAGTCACTACATCCTCTCTGCTCACGCTGAATTAGGGAGCAGTACAGGGGAATTCTTAGACAGTCTTCTGAGCACAGGAACAGACAGGATGTCAGTGTAGAGCTCAGGACATGATTCATTATGGCGAAACAACTCTGATATTGGTGTGTCTTTCTGTTATAAGTGAATAAGTCTTTGTGATGTACACTAATTCATAAATTCTAACAGCAAATAGTTTAAAATCTCAAATACGAAGGGGGCTTAGGGCTCATTTACACTCTAAGGCGGCGTACACACGATCGGACATATCCGATGAAAACGGTCCGCGGACCATTTCCATCGGATATGTCCGATCGGGAGTTTGATCCGATGGCGTGTACACACCATCGGATCAAATTCCCCGCCGCCGGACGGCGCGGTGACGTGGCGGTGACGTTGACGCCGCCGCGTCACCGCCACGTCACCGCACCAGGAAGTAAAACACTTCCGCGCATGCGCCGAATCCATTCGGCAGCGGCGCGGCGGCGGTGGGGGACGACATGTCTGCTGGTAAGTGTACTAACCAGCAGACATGTCGGGCGGACAGATCCCCACCGGATAGATTTCAAAGCTTGCTTTGAAATCTGTCGGGTGGACAAATCTGTCCGCTAGCCCATACACACGAGCGGAGATGTCTGCTGAAACGGTCTATCGGACCGTTTTCAGCGGACATATCCCCTCGTGTGTACGCCGCCTAAGGCCTCGTACACACGAGCAGACAGATTTGTTCAAATCTGTCTGTCCGATCGATTTGAACAAATCTGTCTGCTGGGATTTTGGTTTGCTCGCATGTACACACGAGCAAACCAAAATTCCCGCCAGCAGACGGCGCGCTGACGTGTCGGTGACGTTGACGCCGCCACGTCACCGCACCAGGAAGTAAAACACTTCCGCGCATGCGCCAAATCCATTCGGCGGCGGTGCGGGACGACATGTCTGCTGGTAAGTGTACTAACCAGCAGACATGTCGGGCGGACGGATTCCCACCCGATAGATTTCAAAGCATGCTTTGAAATCTGTCGGGTGGCCAAATCCGTCGGCTCGGCCGTACACACGATCGAATCTGTCTGCTGTAACGGTCCAGCAGACCGTTTCCAGCGGACAGATTTGATCGTGTGTACGAGGCCTAAGTACTAGAAGTATGATTCGTCACTCCAAAGAACGCGTCTCCACTCCTCCTGAATCCAGTGATGGCGTGCTTTACACCACTGGATATGCACTTGGATGCAGCTGCTTGGCCATGGAAACCCATTCCATGAAGCTCTGTACACACTGTTGTTGTGTTTATATGAAGGCCACATGAAGCTTGGAGGTCAGTAGGCTGAAGCTTGGCAACTTCTGCGCACTGTGAGCTTCAGCATGTGTGGACTCTGTTCTGTCATTTTACACAGCCTACTTTATGGTTGAGTTGCTGTGGTTCCACTTTGTTATAATACCACTAACAGTTGATTGTGGAATATTTAGTAGCAAGGAAATTTTCCGGATGGGCCTATTTCAAAGGTGGCAACCCATAATGGCACCACACTTGAAATCACTGAGCTCCTGATGTCTTTCACAAATGTTTGTAGAAGCAGTCTGCATTAGATATGTGCGTTCCTGTTCGTAACGAATGGATTTTCGTACGAATTTGTTAGTATTCGTACATTCGTATCAATTCGAACATCCGAATAGCTGAAAGACCCAAAATACGAAAATTACGGAATTACGAATAAGCAAAATAACGAACAAACGAAAATACGAAAGTACGAATGGACAATCTTACTAAAATACGAAACACCGAAAAAGCAAAAGAACGAAAATTACATCTATAACGAACGATTTGCATTCCGCATTTTAAATCCTTTGTCTGTTAGTATTTTCATTCGTATGTTCGTATTTTCATTTGTGTGTTTTGTAAATCTGTTTCTTTGTCTGTTCGTAAATTTGTGTACTTGTAAGTTGTAACGTTCTTTCGAATGGGCAGTGTAGTTAGTAAGTGATGTATCTTACTTAATATCTTAGCCAATCAGCTTATCTCTTTTGTGCTGAGTCACCTTGTTGGCAAAAAGTCCGACCGTGTGTACGGGGCTTAAGAGAAAGCATACCTTAATATGGATTAGCCGCGTGTTGCTATGTATTTACGAAAGTACAAAATTACGAATCCATTAAACGAAAATTATTATCTAACAAAATTACGAATTTCGAATCAACGAGCATAAAGAAGACAGAATTACGAATCATTCAGTATAAACGAAAATAAAACTGTTACGAAAATACGAACGGATCCGAATAGGAAAACTTGCGTCTTACAAAATACGAACGGGTCCGAATAGGAAAACTTGAATCTTACGAAATTACGAATCTTTACGAATCTACAGAACGAGACAAAACGGAACAAAAAAATACGAAAATTTTTGTTGTGCACATGTCTAGTCTGCATGCTTAGGTTCTTGATTTTATACACCTGTGGCCATGGAAGTTATTGGAACACCCGAATCCAATGATTTGGAGGGGTGTCCCTATACTTTTGGCAATATAGCGTATGTTCAGTATAATCTAGTATACTCATAAGACTTCTCCAAACTGCCAAGTGTCACCCTATGCATGGCTAATACAATTTAGCAGGCCCTCCTTTTACAGGTAAATACATGAGAGGGAGAGCAGCAGTTACCGATATTTATTAGAGTAAACTCTTACCAAGAGACAAAGTACTGTATTTGCTGGCGTATAAGACTACCTTTTACACTTAAAAAAAATGTCCAAAAAGCAGAGGTCGTCTTATACGCCGGGTCAGCTGCTCGGATGCCTGCTGGATGTGCCGTTATACTGTATGTAGCTTTGGCTACATACAGTATATACCGCTTAGCCAATCCCGGTGAGCAATGTATTCAAATGAATACAGAGCCTGCTCGGATTGGAGTAACAACCTCTGCCAATCCGAGCAGGCTAGATACAGTAGCCTGCTCGGATTGGCTTTGAGAGTCAGAGAGGCATGGGCTGATGATGTTACAGCCTCTGCCAATCCAAGCAGGCTTTGTATTCATTAATAGAATACACCGCTTCCCGTGATTGGCTCCAGCAAGAAGGAAGAAGTATATGGATCCAGAAGAAGAATATGAAGCGTCGGAAGCCTCAGAAGGGGGGTCGTCTTATACGGTGAGTACAGGCAAAATCTTAAAAAACTGTAAAATTAGGGGGTCGTCTAATACGCCCGGTCGTCTTATACACCGGCAAATACGGTACATAAGTTGTTACATGCTGGATTACTGCACAAATCTGAAAGAAATACACAAACCCCATAATTCAATTAAGAATACACATAGCTCTTGTATTTTGGTATTATATGTTTATTTTCTTGTGCAAGAAAATAAACATTAAGGCTGGGTTCACACTTATGCGAATTGCCCGGCATCCAATTCGCATAAGTGTGAATTCGCCCTTAAGCTGAAATTGCTGAAATACATGAATTGGGTTCTCCGCATTCCAATTCAAATGACAGGAGACTGTGACCGGCTCTCAATGGAGGCAGCTACGGAGTCGATTGCTCAGGAAACCTGTGCGTCTTTAAAGTCTGTTTCTGAAACAGAAAACAGGGATGCACCGGACCACTACGGTTACAGATGAAATAACTGTACTGCTGATTTAATAGTAAATGTCAATGTATGATTGTCAAATTATACGTAGAAATGATTACTAAGGAAATGCCCATGAAGTAGTATGCATAATCAATGGGTTACTGGAAAATAAATTTTTCTTTTAAGGCACCATTGCTGAACTTTCTGAAAATTCTTGTTGTGTGGATGTTAAGCTGAGTCTAAGGACTCCATGTTTACTAAGTCACTGACCTGGAACAAGTATCAAGGGTTTGGAAATCTCTGGCTGCATGCTTGTTCCAGCTGAGTGAGTCACAAAGTACTAAGGCCAGAGACAGCCAAGACATTGCAAAGGCTGCCACTTTATTTCTCAGTACAGGTTTATCTTAACGTAAAATGTTTGATGCTTTTCCTGCTAACTCTACTTACAACACTATCAAGATACAACCAACTGGATATAATATTGGATCTACATAGCTCATGGGCTAGGGGGTCCTATTCTGTGCACTTACATCCTAGAACACATTCATATGGTGTATTTTATTCTTTCTGGCCTGGTGATTGTACTGAGGACACATAAAAGGGTGTGATGTACTTCAATCTCAAGATCTAAAAGTAGGTGCATTAAATGCTTTATCCTAATGCCATCCAACCACTCCCAAACTTCAGATGTCTAAAGGTGCATTGACTTGGATAAAGCAGCACTCCGCAAAGTGTTCACTTTCTGCATGTGTGCTACAGCATTACATTCTATTGATTTTCTTTGGTTTCCAGGAGATGCTAGGGGAGCTTTTAAAACCCAAGGAAGAAGAACTGAGGCCGCGTACACACAACCGAGAAACTCGACGGGCGAAACACATCGTTTTCCCCATCGAGTTCCTTGTTCGGCTGTCAAAAAACTTGTCGAGCCAAATTTTCCCATTGACCGTCGAGGAAATAGAGAACATGCTCTCTTTTTGGCTCGACGAGTTCCTCGACAGTTTTCTCGGCGAAAAGTGTACACACGACCGGTTTTCTCGGCAGAATACGTCTCCCATTGAGTTTCTTGCTGAATTCTGCTGAGGAAACCGGTCGTGTGTATGCGGCCTATCAGGGCCTTCAGACATAAAAGAATGATGGCCCAATCCCGATGTTTGCAATCCTCTAATGAAGTCTTTCAGATGTAATGTGTAAGGCGGAGTCTCTGCTCACACTCGGTGGGAGGATCCACTGTCCCATTCAGCTGTCTGCAGGTGCTTGGGCAATGTGGGATCCCACCTATGTTTACCCGATTCTTGTTACTTGTTAACTTGATGATTCTTGTTATCTGCAAGCAATTTTACTCTGCTGTGAAATGGTAGTGCATTACTTTGCCTTTCAATAAACCATGAATTTCAGTAAGTAATATGATTTTTTTATTTTGTTTCTATGAGCATTGCTGGTGGTAAAATTTAAGACGTTAAGCCTTAAGGTCCTGAGAGCTGCTGGTCAATCTAAAGCCGCTTACACATGATCGGTTCAAACCGATGAAAACGGACTGAAGTTCTTTTACATCGGTCCAAACCGATCGTCTGTAAGCTCCATCGGTCCGTTATCCTTCGGTCCAAAAACAGATGGCTTGCTTTAAAATCGAACCGATGGACGACTAACCGATAGGTCAAAACCAATCGTTAGTACGCACGAGCATCGGTTAAAAATCCATGCATGCTCAGAATCAAGTCGACGCATGCTTGGAAGCATTGAACTTCGTTTTTTCATCACGTCGTTGTGTTTTGCGAACCATTGGTGAGTAGGCACATCAGTCCATCAGTCAGCTTCATCGGTGAACTAATGAAAGCGGTCCGTTGGACCGTTCTCATCAGATGGACCGATCGTGTGTACAGGGCTTAAGATTGACATAGGGACCTGAAGGGGGAACAGTGGAAGAAAATTACCCTTTGGGTTACTTGCGCTGGATGGGCAGGCACCTATTATCACAGCAATGTGTGGTTAAGGAGGGTGTGATCACACATGAAGATCATTTGTGTTGTTGTGAAGCCCATGAGCACAATTTTGAAATACTATATGAGCATATTATGAAAGTTTTTTTTAATGGACATTGTGTTTGAGTTATTATTTTCTTTGACAATGTTATTAATATTTATATACCTATATTTTGATATAAGCACTGATTGGTTTGACACTGATGTCCTCCAACCATTCCTGAACTTCAGATGTCTAACGTTGCATTAAGATGGCAAAAGCAACACCCTGCAAACTATTCACTTTGTGCAGTGTGGTACAGCATTGCACTGGAAATTGCCTCCACATTGATTAATGGTGCAAGTCCATTGATTTTCATTGGCCACTCACTAGGAGAACATTTGAAAGCAAGAGAAGCAGGCCTTCCAGTACCTTCAGACATACAAGAATGGTCACCCAAGCCAGATGTTTGCAGTCTATGGGCACTTCCCAACTGAATCTGGGCAAGCACATTCAGGTAGCAAAGCAACCAGCCTGGATGGATTTATCAGTAAAACAGCTGGATTTACCATTAGGAACAGTAGGCTTGTGAGTAATGGTGGCAGATGAAAGAGGTGGCTTTTCACTCTACAGTCATTGGCCACACATTTCTTTTCCATCACCATTAGTAGTGATGTAATGGAAGCTAATTTATACAGTAACAAAAATTGTAATTGGGTAAAAAAAAAATGCTGTGCAAGAGAGGTAACGGTGTTGTTCTGTGGCACCAGGGCACCACGTTTGTGTGCCTACAGACTCCAGTGATGCAATTCCAATGGCATTTGCCCAATGTCAATGTTCCTAATGTAATGTCCATTTATACATAATGCAGGGGCAGTTCTTTTTAGGCTGCATTCACTCTGGTGTAGTGCATTAACGTGGGCATAATTTACATAATTTTGTGCCCATTTACAAAAAGCGCATGTCACACTTGATGTGCCATTCACAGTCACTGTGAAGCTTGAGCCTCAAAAAGGTGCATAAGCATCATTTGCTGCATGTATAGTGCTTCGGGCAGCCCAGTAAAATAAGGTCCATTGGCAGCTGTTAAATTGCAGAATAGTGCCTTTATTATGCAAATTGACAGCTGCCAACGAGCCTCATCTTTTTTTTTTTTATCAAATATTTTTATTGAAAGTTTTGTAAGTTTAAAAAAAAAAACATATAAAAGAGAAAATATGCAAATAACGCAAAATAAAAATTGAAGTACATTTGAATCCTGAGCAGTTCTGACATGCAGATCATTTTATGACATACTGTACAATTAGTAATTCAAAATACATTCTCAAGCATAAGCAAAAACATATCTATTGCTCTAAGCTAACTATCCCTGTACTATGCAGTGTAATGCACCTTACAAAAGTTTAAACAAAGTACAGCAGCTAATACAAGATTATATACTAAATGTCACAACTACTAGCACATCGGTAAATAATGCCACCTTCTCTACACATACAAACATTGTAACTGCCTCCAGGCTTGTCCATACCTATCGTCCAGTATACCATCAGGGATGCTCATTTTTAGTTACATTCCTGTTCCAGTGAGGTCCCCACCACACATAGGTGTGTGCACCCAAAGCTCAAACACACTTGCATGTGTGTGTATGCATATATATATATATATATATATATATATATATATATATATATAAAGCAGTAGGGCAATGGATAGTGTTAGTAGAACCGATATTGGTGTAGTTTATTTTTATTTATTTTTTACAATTTTATTTTAATAAAAAAAAAATATATATATATATATATATATATATATATATATATATATTTTAGCTTCTTTGGAAAACTCGGCTGCTATGGAAAGCTCCTAGTACTCTAGTTCCAGTGGGGTGATGCTTTATCCTTGGATCTCTGTGTTTCAAGGGCTACCCTGGCCTTGACCTTACTAAGAGGAATGTTCTCTAGGAGAATAATCATAAGTCGCTGTTTATTCTGTGAATGGTTTTCCTTAGGTAGTGATTCTCAGCTGAATCTATTGATTAATAGAGACGATGCTGTGAAGAGTCCATGTTTGTGTCGCTTTCATAATCTATTTTGTATTATTCTACAGTATATTATGTTCTTTGCCATTCTGTACCCGCTTTGCGTTATTGTTTCTAACTTTGCACCTGTTTAGTAAACTTCAAGTTACAGTTACTCTCTTTCTGATAATTTGGCTGATTGCCTATTCAAGGTTTTAGAAAATATCGCTTAATGGCCAGATAGCGCACACACGACTGGCTTATGGTGCATGTCTGTATAATGACAATAGGAGTGTGTGCTGTCTGAGAAGTAGGTTGTGTGACGAAACACAGTCTTCTGTACTGAGGGACACTTTACAGTGGGCTTCTCTGCTAAGAAGTCTCTCACTCACTCAGTTCTCTTTAGAAGAGGTCAGGCGAAGTGTTAAAAGGGGCGTATAAGACATCACACAGCCTGAGTGCAGTGCTGTCCATCAGCCAATGATGTGGGAGGTTTGCAGAGTAAACCTCAGCTGGCAGACATTTAAATGAGAGACAGCTCGGCGCTGTAGCAATTTGTAGCCTGGATCTGAAGGATTTCCTCCATCCTCTTGAATGGACAGCTCATATAGGACACTATTCCTGTGAGGCAGGACCAGCCAGGCACTTCACACAGGTAAGGCTATCAGGACTGAGACCTCCATCCAGCCTTCACAATTGTACAGTCCATCCAAATAAATCCATAGTATATTCTTTCTCCCAAGATTATTATTATAATACAGGATTTATATAGAGCAAACGGTTTGTGCAGAACACTTTAAAAAGTGTTGCTAAAAAACACAGGTTTGGGGATTTGTCTTTGGAAATATATTGTCCCAGGTTTCAACTCTAATCCTTGCATTCCTCAATGTTATATTCAGTTCTTGTCACACAGTTTTATTTATTAGGTTGAAATTGTGTAGAATATCATCAGTATATTGTTTTATAGCATTTATCTACATGCAAGGAATTACAGTCCAGTAATTAATTGGCACTAGTGTAATTCACATTAATACAATCAATGCTCAGCAGCAGGATGTCTGTGGATTTTTTTTTTTTTAACATGCTTGAAAAAGTATTTATACATTTAACATTATATATATTTAGGGAGCATGTATCAAACTCACAATCTGTTTATCTGCTACATGATGTGTGCATAGAATTCTGAAGATGCAAAGGAAAATAATATTTTTAGTGTACCTGCAATCTAATTGTACCACAGCAAAGTGTATTGTATATGGCAGTACGTTTACTTAAATATTAAATAAAGCAATTAATTTACTGAATTTACTGATAACATTTGCTACACCTGTAAACGACTGTGGTCATTTACAGGTCTAGTAAATGTTTTACAAATCAAGGCTCATAATTTTATTTTGTAACGTTGCTAAAATGTTTATTAATTGATTCGATTGTATTATATTGTCGCTTTCTAAATTTTATTCCCATTAAAGAACAAAAAAATGAAAGCAGCATACCATTCACTAGGTCTAGGATATGGTAGCACAATATTACACATTCGGAATTTTTGTTCAGCCTTGTTGGTGTAGCACTCACAAACTGTTATAATAATGTACCTATACGAGGTAAGGCTGGCCATACATTATACAATTTTCTTCAACAACGTTCCTTTAGATTTACCAAAACCATATAATATGAGGTCAGCCCTTATCATTTTCAATTTGTATGTAATCAGACAGTCCTTTGCACTAAAGGTAAATCTAAAGGAAATTGAATAATAAAATTGTATTATGTATGGTCAGCTTTCCAATTGTATTCGTTTTCACTTTCTAGTTATACATGTACATGTTTTTTGCACCACCTATACTGTTCAATAACTTACAGAATCGTGCATTTTTTTTTTCTATGTGTGCGTCAATTTTTTTGGTCAATAATGTCATTTAGGAAATTTTTCACAAAAACAAAACAAAAAAAATACATAATTTGTTTTGCGTTACATGCACAAGGCCAGCATGATTTTATGAGTCTGATAATAATTTTGGTCCTCTATATTATTAATACTATTATTTTTTTTTTGTTGCTCCGACTGTATTGCTTAATATCACACACTATCAGTATACAAAGAAATTATTAAGTGATTACAATAGAATTTCTTCCGTCACTTATGCCACATGACAATGTATGTGGGGTATTATTTTTGTTTATACAAGACAAATAGTGACTTCAAGCAACCATGCTTTGTACATAATTTGCTCATTTGAAAATAAACCAGAACATGTAGATAATTAATAAAAGTGTTTAGATGAAGCAGATCAAGTTCCTAGTTTCTGCAGTTTGGTTACGTAAACGTGGTTTATTATAAATGACAGCACAGATGCTAAGTGGTTAGGCACTTAGCCTTGGGTTGATCGAGTCTTGAATCACGCATTAATTTCACATACTATATGCACCATTTTTCCGAAAAACAAATTTTTTGGTTGTCTCTCACACTCCCAACCCAAATTGTCCTTAGAGTGTCTTTTAAATGCTTTCATCCAATATTCACACAACTTTCAACCATGAGTCACACATTTTCCAAATTAAATCCAAACATTGAGTTATTTATGTTAATTTCTTTTGCTCGAAAAGAAATATCACTTTTCTAGGAATGGTTTTAGTGACCATGCTGTTTCTAAAGATATAGTCATGTGGATTATCTTTTTCTTTTACAACCAATAGTTTCATTACCAAAAGATATTTATGAATAATAGACAAGAGCATACAGCATGAGCTTTGGAGCCTTGGATGTAGTGATATTTCATTAAAACAGAATACATATGGGCTTATATCAGTATAAAAATAATCATTACAGGCAGAAATATGTGGTAATCATACACAATATCATGAAACCTGGGGGGCTAGGTGCTGGTAAACCAATAGTTTATGAGCTACAATGCTCAATAATGTTGTTCATGGCAAATGTTCAGCGGGTCTCCAGCTTTCAAATACCTGTAAACATTTTAGGAGTCTGTTATTGTGGATTTGAACACAGATTATCCAATCTATATATCATCAATAACTTTGTTTATCTAGAGAAATAATCGTTTTGGTAAATCATATATTTATAAGATATTTATTGGAACCCAGGTTCTGCCCTACAGACCCTCACCCTCAAGTAGGGCTACAACTGTTGATATATTTTTTTAACTATTATGACTATTACATTTTGATCAGTGAAAGGTTGCATTTTCTTAAGGGTTTTGATTTTTTTTTTATAAATGATTATTTAATTATTTGCTTAACATTTTTGTGTGAAACAATATTAGAAATAATTATTGCATCAACCGTTGTAATACAAAACTTTTCCAGGATGCATTTCTAGCCCCTACTCAAAGTTGTTCACCTGTATATATTTACAAGGTGGAAAAGGATCAGGACTTCCGACTTACATCTTCTTTCATTTTTTTTTTTGTTCTCAGTCTGTGGCCGATTTATAAAAGTCTTATTTGATGGACCATCAGATTTTATTGGGTAAAAACTTTTTAACAAATAAAATAACTGCATGAGCAGTAAAATGGCAAATTATGGTAAAAGAAAGGTCATGGACCTTGCCAGAGGTAATAGCGTTGTCCCCGTAAATTAAAGGGAATATATTTGGGGACTACAAACAGCAACAGAATACAACAGTAAGCCAACAGCATCCAAAACAGCCGTAAAAGCAAATAAATATTAGAGTTTTTAAAAAAAAAACTAAAAGGGAGATTAAAACATGATTATAAAAAACACATGACGACCATTTAGTTTTTTCCCTAATATCGAATGCACATCCAGGCTCTGAGTTCATGGGGAGGTGTAGGGTAGGGTAGGTTCAAAACAAGATCACTAAATTAATAAAAGTGAGTGAGGTCCTACAATAAAAGATTACAATAACATGGATTGTATTGTTTGGGCAAAAATACCCTGAAGATCATCAAGTTTACATATGTAAATACATTTAAGGTCAATAGCAGCATTTGGATTTTTTAAATTTATTTGCTTATTCCATGTCCCGTACTAAGCATAAAGGGCATCAACTAATCTCATGAGGAAAATCAATTTTATCATCCGTTTTGGGAGGGTTTATGATAGGAGCTGCAGAATGCCTTACCAGATAAGGTAGCAATGGCAAAACTAGTGACGAAATTTGGAAAAAGGCTGCATGATTAAAATGATCAAAGTATATTGTTCTATAGAAATATTCCTTTACAGGGGAAAGATTTGATTGTTTCTGTGGGGTCGCGAAGAACAGTTTTTTCCTGTAATTATTAATTAAAAATTTTCTTTAGCAACGTGACCTAGCCTTGTGCAGAATGACCTTACACAGTGTGTACACTATCTCAATTCTAATAACTTGTTAAAACCTTCTGCTACCATGGAGACATAATATGTAGCCAAGCTGAGAGGGTCTTGAGGCTAGTGTTTGACCATCTAAAGCTTGTATTGGTTTCCAGGGCTAAAGTTATTTACATAAATTAGCACACTACAGAAACTTTGAAAAGTCAGATGCAATATATTATTTTATTAGAACGTGGCTTTTCATATTATTGTAACGGGCGCTGCAGATAAGATAGTCAAATGTTTAAAAATGGAATGTGGTCTTATGTTGGATCCACTAGTAGGATTATTAGATAATTACGGTATTGCTATGCATGGGAACTTTAAGACATTAATTTCTCATGTTATTCAGTTACTGTATGTACAGTATGTCATAATGACCAGGATCCCATGTTGTGCTACATTCTTTAGGTCACATTTTTACTTTTAATTATGGTGTCATTCTGGAATAAGTAGAAAATAATTGTACAGAATTGATGTTGGTATTCTTATCATAGTTTGCTTTTAAAATGTTAGTATTGATTTCCTTTGTCTGGTTTCTTGCTGGGTACTGGTGCCACAGTCAGAGAAGAAACTCACCAACTCCCTACACTTACTGAAGCAGTTTAGATAACAATATTGTGGAAAATGCAATAATGCAGCCATGCCAGTCAGTGGGAAAAGCTGGTTAGGTGCACAATTGGGATATTGGGGTTGATTTACTGAATAGGCTAATCTATTTGCAAGAACAATAATCCCGTGAATGTGGTGAATATTCACTTTTCAGAAAATACTCAGTCATGTGCAAGAAAAAAAAATACTGTATTTTGGCTTGCACATGATTGGATGATGGAAGTCATCAGAGCTTCATCACATTCACTAAACTAAGGGAGAATTCTCAAAAGTAAGACTATTACTTTTGGCTCTGAGGAAGAGGGTTCACCCTCGCAACTCATAAGCCGTAGCTGTAATCTATGTCGCCTGCGCTCTCCGGCTGTTTGGTTCAAGTAGGAGACGTTTCGGAGGCATCTATCCCTTTGAAGAGTGATGTTTATGCTTGTTTTTTACTTGGTTTGTGAGTATTCATGACTTTTTATGCGATTTTAATTAAACCTAGCCATTGGTAATACACTAGGTCGGTGCGCACTTTTTTCCCTTTTACATTTAAGTTTTAAGAATACCAAATATTCTGAGGAGGGCAGCAAGATCCCTGGTCATTCCCTATTCCAACTGAAGACTCTGGTTGTTCACTAAGTGATCAAGCTCCCAAGCGCAGGAGACTGTTTGTGATACTGCCAATCACCTGTTTACCTTGTTCTAAGCTGACCACATAAAGCACAGAAGCTGACCCGTGTTAGCATGGTCAGTTTTCAAACATTGGCTGGCTAATCAGATGTACTGAATACTGTGCAGAAACACAGCATGCCTGTATTGGATACTGTGTTCAGCCAGCGCTCCCCCCCATCACAGCCTGCCTCTTGAACATACCATGGAATGGTCTGAACAGTCTATGGAATACAGGCACACAAATGAACCAAAAAATAAAAGACAGGCTTTAACTTACCTGCTCAGTGCAATTGAATTGCACAGAGCGCCCCAAACCTCCTATTGACACAGACAGCGGGACTTGGCCCACCCCCCAGCTCCCTCATCACTGGCTTTGATTGACAGCAATAGAACTTGATGGCTCTCGCTGCCTCAGCAAAGCCATTGAGAGCAGACAGCGAGAGTAGAGAAGAGCTGCCGATGTGCACAGGGTAGATCGAATGAGGGCTCAGTTAAGTAAAAGGGGATGGGGTGAGGGGGGATATGTATGCCCTAACATTTTTTACTCTATTGCAAGGAATGCATTATTAAGATAAACCATGCTTAGGCTTTAGAACCACTTTAACTAAAAAGGGGAAACACCTCTTCTGATCTCTAGAAGATCAATCAGTCGCCAGTATAAATAAATAATGTAAAGGTCCCGCACGCATATGTAAACTGCGATCGCACCACACATATGAGGTGTTGCTGCGACCATCAGATCAAGAGCAAAATGCTAGTTCTAGACCTCCAGTGTAACTTTAAACTGGCAACCTGTAAAGGCTTTTAAAGCTTCAGTGGATTTGGAAAGCAAAGGGAATGGTTAAACCCTGTCTATATATCTTTTGCTATCTGTGTACTGTTGGGAAGATTTCCTTCCCAACAGTACACTTCACTTCCTGTCTCTGAGACCCAACAGAAAGTGAGAGGAAATATTAACAAAGTGAGGAAATTCTCCCTTTATCCAGATGTCACCAGAAAAGGTGTCCCCAATGGAAGATTTCTCTTCACCCCGTTCTGGTCACAACTGTGAAATTTTAGATTTAACAATTACTTTCTAACTTGGCGAGAGGGCAAATCTCCCCATAAACAGCAATACATTTCTGACAGAGGCACAAATCCTTCTCTACTCTATCCAAAAAATAATAATAAAAATGCCTTTAGATACACTTTAGGCAGCGAAAATAAAAGAATTAAATAGCATTGGTATTTCCAACTTTTTTTTAATTCAATCAAACATTCCGATTTTTAGGGAAATGGAAAAAAATTTGTTTTGCACTTCTCCTAAATCTTTGTAATTAAATTCATCCTGTTGGAAACCATCTCAAGGTCTGCATGTTATGAATGTTTGCAGTTTTGATTGGAATCAGCAGTCCTGAAAATAGATACAACATTCACTTGTACCATGGTGATTATGCTCTCTTGTTTTCATTTAGAATCTGAAGGATGAAATGGGAGATAATTATGAGTTCTAGATTGCAATAATGAGTAATAGACATTGTGGGCATAAATCGCTGAGTGCTCCAAATATCACCTACACATTTTTATGTGTTCTTTTTAATACTACTACTACGTCTACTTACACCTACGTACCCTGTCATTATACCAGCTATAACGTAAAACTCTAGCCAAAAATAGCCATACCTGCAATTATCTCCAGTGATTTGGTTAACTGGTTGCCTACTTGTACAGCTTTTTTTTTGTACATTCCATTTCTTCTGAACAGGGACTTCAAGAGGCCAACAGCAAGCTAATTCCAGCTAGTTACACTGCTTGTATTAAGAACATTTATTAATAATATTGAGATGCATACGTTTGTGTATTTTATATCAACTTATAATCCACATTTAAAGAAGACACTAGAAATGGCAGCACGTACCTTGAGATCTCTGTTATCGGAGTACCCCAGAAATCCCAATACCTGGGAGCTCCAGATCCCAGACTGATTTATCATGCAAACACTAACTTCAGAAAAAAGAGTCAAGCTGACCTTTCTATCTCATAAATATGGACCAGTAGGTATCCACCATACTGTAGGTATGGATCAGTAGCTAGGAAAAGCAGGATAAATGGGGCACAAATGCGAAGGTACCAGGAACACTGTATATCATAAAACGTAATCTGATCTCAAGCTAGGTACATAGATGACCGAAATCAATATAGAGCTGAACTGAAAGATACAACATTTTTAAATAAATGACATTAACACATCTCATACCTAGTGGAATATAATAATCCAAAGTTATGAAGTCAGCTGGACTAACTGCAAAACAATTAAAAAATCAGCTTACAAAGCATATGCACATTATTGAAACTGGTAAAATGCCATACTGTTTTATTGAAAGTAGAAGTAAAATATCTGCATTTATATGTGAATCTATGTATACGTTAGCTGCCGCCCCTATGCCTAGCTACTCGGCACAACAGATATAGGTATATAACAAGGGAAGGGTTTACAAACTCTAAACCAAAATGATAAAAATAAATAGTGATGAAAAATAATCATATGAATCACCAAGATCTTACCCATCCAAGTACTAACCAGGCCCAGCCCTGCTTAGCTTCCAAAATCAGACGAGATGAGGGACATTCAGGGTGGTGTGGTCATAGGCCTTTTCTCCAATGTTTGTTGTTAACAGCAATATGTGTAATCAAAATGCTTTACATAAACTGTGATATCGTGGTAAAAAAACAACATAAATCAACAAAGTGCTTAAATCCAGGAATTATTATAGAGGCATACACAGCAGAAAATACACTATGACAGAACGAAAAGAGTTCCACAAGCCATGATGAGAAAATAGGATGAGCTCCTTAGGTCATCACCATCAAAAACGTATAAAGTCTCCCAGGTGACATTGATCACACACAAGGCTTAACAAATAATGCAACCCTCCATATGAGTCACATGCGCATAGTGAAATTCCCCCAGGGAAAGGGTGCTCTCTTCAGCCTCCACAGAGACAGTCACCATATACATCCACAACCTGCAGGGAACTGCTGCACCACTGGGAATGAACTCAGCCGGATCGATGCACATATGATAAAAGAGACACTCATAAAAAGGAATATATTAAATCTAAGCACAAATGTCTAGAAGTAACACAGCATATCACATGGTAGAGCAACATGGATGGCTGCTGTTCCTTCGCACATGCTCAGTAGCATGTATCTGGGTGGACACTAACATTTTTGTCACAAATTACATCATCTGGGTGCCCTGCTTCTGTTTGTAAGTGGTCGTGCTGCTTATTGTTCACAGAGGTATTTAAAGCTCAACTCCATCTTTTGATATACTTTACATTCAGTTCAATTGGGTCAGATTGGCCCAAACAAACTATATCCCTCACTGAAATGTGAGGCTGCTAGATGTGCCGTATAAACTGTATGCAGCTTTGGCTACATACAGCATAATGCACCATTTTTCGGGTTTGAGCCAAGATTTCCAGTCTCATACCTGGAACAGAGTAGAGTATAACAGGCGGACAGCCATTCTGAGTAGGCAACGTTTTCTATCAATACAAGCTTCCTCTGATTGGCTAAATCATAGGTGGGCTGATGATGTCACAACCTCTTCCAATTAGAGCAAGCTTTGTATTGAAGCTATGTAAAGTATGTCAAAACATAGAGTTAAGCTTTAAGCACATCACTTCCTGTCTCTGGGTTGTTGGGTTGAAAATCACAGTAGGCAGAGGTTGAGAGAGTGAGAAAGTTGTTGTCCATAGCTTCTGGTTGTATATCTAGAAAATTTGGCTCATGTATAAGGGCATGCTGTTGCCAACATCCCAAAATCAGATAAAAATGATGAATACCTCTAGTAAGGTGGGATTTTCTGGGCAACCATAAATCGTAATGACAACTAGGTCATAAAAATATATAAATTGATTACAAAATATCAAAAAAATATATATAT
This sequence comes from Rana kukunoris, assembly GCA_029574335.1. NCBI lineage: Eukaryota > Metazoa > Chordata > Amphibia > Anura > Ranidae > Rana > Rana kukunoris. The sequence goes on from CM056059.1 coordinate 60,397,300, forward strand.
AAAATTCACAGTAGCGTAATGATATACAGATCAAGTTAGAAATAATAGTACTGCTAAAGATCATCATATACCCCAGGACAAGGCTAAGGGTATGGATGGTCGTTTCCGACGCGTTTCAAATGTTACTTCTACATCCTTCTTCAGGGAAAGTAAGCAGTAAGATTTTTTCTGAAAAAATGAAAAAGTACATAATACAAAAAAGTTTCATAGTCAGGCATAGACATTGCAGTATGTGGACATGATAAAAGGACACACAGGGGCTCACTGCTCCAAAGGAAAGACTCACCTTCTCCCAGATCAGGAGCACCTGGGTAATCCCTGGGGGGGCTATAGGTGCACCAAGACCAAGGGGGGCCAGACCGGGTGACGCTTCCCAATGCTCATGAGACTTCTCCAAAACAAGGGGGGGCTCCAAAACCATGGGGGGTGGAATGATATTGAAAAACCACCATTTGGGTCAGCAGCCAAAGAAAGCCAACGGAGATCCCAACTGAGGGGAAATATATATAAAAAAATCACTAAGTGCTCATTTGTCAAGCAAAGTAAAGCAGGACAAATTTAGAACCTTAGGTATACTCACCACTCCTAAAGACCCAATTCTATCAACAGAAGAGCCGATATTACAGTGGGGAGTCCAGGATCAAATGTAGCCAGATACCAAAATAGCCTCCCACTCCAACAGGAGATGGGAGGAAAATGAATGCTGAGACTACCCCCCTGACTTCCTTTAATACTCACCTGGAGGGTAATCATTGGCCCCAGATGTAAGTCCGCCTCCCCTTCAATAAAGCCATTGTCCTCAAAGATGGATGCTTAACGCTAATCCTAGTGAGTTGGACGAGGTGTATCAGGTGCGCCATTGCACATTCCCCATTGTGTCGCCATGGGGATCAGACGCTGGAATGATGCGCCGGACAATGACGCCAGCACCCCACGCCCCACTTGACTGGAGCGCGGCGAATCAGGTGCGCCGCGCGTCACATCCGGCGCGCCGCACAACATCGACGTCAGCATCCCAGCGCGTCACATGACTTCCGCGCAACCAATCAGAGCGCCGCCAGTCATGTGACATAAACAATGCAAAGTCAGCATCTGGTATCATCCCTCAAGCGCGTAATTAATGACGCGACCATAGGTCGCTACATCATACCTCCTTCGAAGGAGCACGTTGGTGTCTGCACAAAAGGGACAGAATATCGATCAAAACCTCCGCCACCCAGAACTGGTTGTATATCTATACCATATGTATCTAAAGATTGATGACAGAAAGCTAGGTTTATGCTACTGTATGTTTGTTGTCACCTCCCTGTATATGAGTAGGTGAACCTGTTTATTGCAATAGCGTTTATATACAGCTCTTGTTATTTTAGTTAACCCTGTTCCTTCTGATCTGGGATTCTATAGGTAGTTTTTGGCTTAGAGCTCAATAACCAGGATAGCCTATAGCCAGGTTAGGCATGATAGCCACTTCTGGTAATTAGAGGTCTGGTTACATGACAGATTAGAAACTACTAGGGACTAAGTTGCAGAGTTCCTGTGCCATACAACAATATCTGCCTTTGAGAACGGCATTTCAGGTTCATTAGAAAATGGTTGGAGGATCCCCCAATCACTGCAGAACTTGTCTTCAGGTCTCTGACACAAAGACAGATGCCTTGATCAGGGGCCCCTGCAACTTAACTTTGCTGCAACATTCATCTGGAGGTATCTTTATTATTAACTATGTATACCAGGGCTGAGCTACTAGCCAGGACTTACTTGCCACCAGTTGCCCCACCCAATCCCTACCTTGCACCGCCCCTAAATAAACCCTTATAAATCTCATGAAATGACACTTATATGTTTTGTGCAGAATTAGGTTACAAAAATAAATATTAACAACAACTTTATCAGTGCCCATCAATGCAGCCTCATCAGTGCCCACCATTGCAGCCTCACCTTTGCCCACCATTGTAGCCGCACCTGTTCCCATTGTTGCAGCCTCACCTGTGTCCATCATTGCATCTTGACCTGTGCAGAGGAAGGGTAGCCAGATAATCACAGGGGAAGAGAGAGTGGAGGAAGAGGCGAGTTGACCGCATCACAGAGCCCGCTGTAACATCTTACATTAGAATTGCCTCCGCTCGCGTTGACACACACAGCCTCGTCTCCTGACCCGATGTCTGTGACAGACAGAACACATCCCAGCATTGGACCGGCGTTCTGTCACAGGCATCAGGTCAGGAGGCAGGGCTGTGTGAGACCGTGAGTGGAGGCAATTCTAATGTAAGCTGTTACAGCGGGCTATCCCTGCTCTGTGATGATCCGGGCAGCTCTCCTCTTTCTCCACATTCTATTCCCCCAGGGCAATCACTAGGAGAACAGCTCCCATTCAACCCCGCCTGCTGGCAGTGCTCCCCCCGCCCCAAGGCAAGTGGAAATTACGAGGGCTGTACCAGGGTATACTGTATGTGCATAATTACACCAGGACTCTTTTTGTACTCCCCCCCCCCGCTGATAATACCTGTTTGTACATTGGATGTATGTGCTATTATTAATTTTTTATTATATAAAGCTTGTATTTCCATACTGGTTGTGCATCTATACATTTATCGTTAATGTTATATGCTGGCTTTAGTAGTTCTGCTGTTCTCAATTACTTTGATTACTGGTTAATTTCCCAGGAAGGGAATCCTCTATGTTCATAGCAGCCCTGTTGTGGTTGGAGGCACTGCCAACTTTATTCTCAAACCCAAACTTTCACTTTGAAAAAGTTCTAGTTCTCTTATTTACTTTACAGGTTTTGCACAATATCATCATACTGTATATTCTAATATGTTTTTTAATTAGGCAATTCATCCTTTCAGTTGGTTGAGATATGTAAATGGATTTGTTTTAGAACAGTATAACAGTTAACAGATTGCTACTGTCACTATTGTAAGTTAAGCTAAGGGGGATGTGAAAGATACTGCATGGTTATGATGAAATTCTACTGGACAAAATTCATTGAGGGGAGATCAGAGCTAATAACACCAGACACCAAGGCCAAACAACGATAGTGATTTTTTTCTCTATTGGGGTAGAAAAAAAACAAAGTGGACTGTCGAGGTTGTTTTTTTTCTAAAATTTTTGTCTGAGGGTCGATCTCTTTTTATACCAAGCATGTTTAAATTCACTTTTCATTGACTGACTCATCTACTATAAGTCTGTTTCAAGTATCCACTACTCTTTTTAGTAAAATCACTTAAAGCGGAGTTCCACCCAAAAATGGAACTTCCGCTTTTTGGAATCCCCCCTCCCTCCGGTGTCACATTTGGCATCTTTTCAGGGGGAAGGAAGGGAGCGGATACCTGTGTAATACAGGTATTTGCTCCCACTTCTGGGCATAGATCACTGCGGTGATCTATGCCACATCCAGCGCCTACTCCGTCCCCTCCGCTGTCTTCTGGGAGACACACAGGTCCCAGAAGACAGCAGGGACCAGTGGGGTCATGCATGTGTAGTAGTAGGAGTAGCAGTAGGGAACCATGCAGTGAAGCCACAAGGCTTCACTGCCTGATTCACTTACCCAAGATGGTAGCGGCAGAACCCGAGAGATTGGCTTCGGGTACCAACAATGCGGGTGGCCAGAACAGGTACGTTTTCCAATATTAAAAGTCAGCAGCTGCAGTATTTGTAGCTGTTGACTTTTAATTTTTTTTTTTCAGCGGAACTCCGCTTTATGTTACTTTTGAACTTCCTTCCTGCTAATTTGAGGTCATGTTCTTAAGCTCCATTTGTTATTAAAAATACTGCCCTCCTGATCCTTATTTGCACCCTAATGTATGAAATATTCAGTCGTGTCATCTCTTTTCCCTTCTTTCCTTAAGGTTGGATATATGTTCCTCCAGTGTCTCCTTATATGTTTTATTACTCAGACCTTGCAAGTTGCAACCTTTGTCTCTGGATTCACTCTGTCTCATCAGTATTATGTTTAATCCTATATATATATATTTTTTATAGAAATAAGGTACAAGCCACGTTGTATCAACTATACAAATATTAAATTCTTAAGATAATTGTATTTTCCATAAAATTTCCACATAGAGGTTTGAGAACATAGGGTCACAAATACACAATGGATTACCAAATAATAGAAGAACGGTATACTGAAGGAGAAGAAAGAAAGATTGAGAAAGAAGAAAGGTGATAAGAAAAGAGAGATGAGGGAATAGGATAAAAGGAAGGGGGAGGTAGTAAAAAAGGAAACCAAGCTCCACCCCCAAGATTCCTATACCGTTAGAGGAAGAATGACCAGTTAACGTTAAAAAAATGCCACAAGTATAAAGCAAAGTCTGAAGATTAACTGAAATTAGACCATACTGACCACGTGATTTTATTTCATCAATATTATTTTTCCTAGTGAGACCTCCCGAGCTGGACATAGTGTTCTAATTCAGGTCAAACTAAAGCTCTTTAGAGTGAAACCAGGACTTCCTTTCTCCTGTTGGTCATCACTCAGTGCTGCACCTTCAGAATTGTGTTTGCTTTTGCTAATGTCTAGCCACACTGTTTGCTGATTTTGCCCCAAATCAGTTTCTTCTGTTGTTCTGGCCCACACTGTACCCCCAATATCATACTCTGGGAGGATTTCTTCCACTAGGCACATTTTTTTTGCAGTTAAAAGCATTGAACAATTTACAATGAATGCTAAATCATGTTCTAAATTACAAACACCTCCAGAAATATCATTGCCACTACAGTGCATTCTTGTAGGATTTTGAGCACCTAACTTTGCTGGGAGGCAGAATTGAGGTACAGTGATGACACTGGCACCTCAAGGAAGTGAACAGAAGCCAAGTCTGACATATGTTTATTTTTTTTATTATTTACGAAGATATACGTCAGCAATATGGCACGGCTGGGCACAAGGGCGTACATTTACGTCCCCTTTGAGATCACAGCCATGGGTTGCGAGCGCACCGCTGGCATGCTCGTGACCTGGTTCTCTTCTCCGTGACCGTCCCTGCAGGAACAGCAGACCCAATGGCCACATTGGGTCACAGAAAGGAAGAAGGGGGAGAGGTAAGTGTAAACAAACCTATCCCCGTACTTCCTAGTGAGCCTGTCACTGATCGTCTGTTCCTTGTCATAGGGAATGATGATCAGCGACGTCACACGCCCAGCCATGCCCCCCCCCCACAGTAAGAATCACTCCCTTAGGGCACACTTAGCCCCTACAGCGCCCCCTCCTGGTTCACCCCTTCACTGCCAATGTCATTTTTACAGTAACCAGTGCATTTTTATAGCACTGTTCGATGTAAAAACGACAATGGTTCCAAAATAGTGCCAAAAGTGTCCGATGTTTCCGCCATGTCGCAGTCACGATAAAAATCGCTGCGCACCACCATAACTAAAAAATATTAATAAAAATGCAATAAAAATATCCCCTATTTGGTAGACGCTATACATTTTGCGCAAACCAATCAATAGACGCTTATTGCGATTTTTTTTTTTTTTTACCAAAAATATGTAGAAGAATACGTATCGTCCTAAACTGAGGAAAAAAAATGTTTTTTTATATCTTTTTTGCGGATATTATAGCAAAAAGTTAAAAATATTGTTTTTTTTCAAAATCGTCGCTCTATTTTTGTTTATAGCGCAAAAAATAAAAACCGCAAAGGTGATCAAATACCACCAAAAGCAAGCTCTATTTGTGGAAAAAAAGGAGGCCAATTTTGTTTGGGAGCCACGTTGTACGACCGCGCATTTATCAGTTAAAGCGACGCAGTGCCGAATTGCAAAAAGTGGCCTGGTCCTTCAGCTGCATAATGGTCCAGGGCTTAAGTGGTTAAGTTACAAAGAAAAGATACAACAAAGTTAGAAAATAATCCAGACAAGCAACTAACTTAGGCTTGTTTACTTTAGAAGTGGCGCCTACTAGGTGATTTAATTAACTTGTATAAATATATAAGAATCTCCACAGACCAGTTCATCATCTGCATAATTCATCTATAATGTTTTTTCGGTTAATATCCATTGTGTTGGTAATTCTCTGTAATGTGAATGCTTTTGCAGGGATGTGCTATTATGTTCTTCGTCTATAAAAGCAAAGTAAAATGTATCTATAGGTGCTATATGGGCCTTGCCTAATAAAAGTGATTTTGCTGTTTGAAAAGTATGCATTGTTTGGGGGTACAGATGATCACAGGAGTTAACCTAAAGGCACCAATATTAGGTTAAAATCCTGTTGGCTGTGTTGGCATTTTTTTACTCATTCCACATGTTTACTCATGACTGGAGTAGCTGTGCATGTCAACCAATCACCTTCTAACTTTCATTTTTAAAGCAACTAAATAAGCTGAAGCTGATTGGTGGATTGATTATTATGTACAGCTGCTCCAGATTTTATTGACTCCATCTAGTGCCATAGCTGTAGAATATAATTAGGTGTGTGTGCGTCAAGGATAAGAATTATGTTTTGTTTGCAGACTTGTTTTAAAAAGGAAATGCCTGTTCTATATTTGATAAGTATTCTAGGTTAGAATATTTATAGAACTGCTTGTATTTTTTTTTGGATTTATACTGCTGTCCTAGTACTGAGGTCTTGTTTGTTATGTTTCTTTGGTGTTGTCTGATTGCCAGGCTTTCACTAAGTGATTTATGTGTACATGTTCATTGAAAAATTCAAATAAAAATTTATTTCCAACAAAAAAAAAGGAAAAAAGAGGAAATGGCATATAATGATCTGGCCATAAAATGCTTAGATTGTCATCACTAATCCTTACCTTTTTGTGACTAAGTGACTTATTAATAATAAAGCCACTGGCAAACACACAATTAGCATATTCAGAACAAGGTATTAGAAAAACAAAAAAATAGATATTTTGCATTAAATTGTAAGCCAAAAAGTGGACCCCTATTTTAGACCTCCCTAGTGCAGCAAAACATAGGGATCAGGACACCTGCAGGTCATTATCCATTTATGAGCACTATTTTGGCTGCATCAATAATTAACCTGTATATTACATAGTATGTGAGGTTGAAAAAAGAAACAAGTCCATTAAGTCCAACCTATGTGTGTGAATATATGTCAGTATTACATTGTATATCCCTATATGTTGTGGTCGTTCATGTGATTATCTAATAGTTTTTTGAAACTATCGATGCTCCCCACTGAAACTACCACCCGTGGAAGGGAATTCCACATCCTAACGGCTCTTACAGTAAAGAACCCTCTATGTCAGGGGTGTCAAACTGGCGGCCCTCCAGCTGTTCCGAAACTACAAGTCCCATCATGCCTCTGCCTGCGGGAGTCATGTTTGTAACTGTTAGCCTTGCAATGCCTCATGGGACTTGTAGTTTTGCCACAGCTGGAGGGCCACCAGTTTGACACCCCTGCTCTATGTAGTTTAAGGTTAAACCTATTTTCTTCTAATTTGAACGAGTGGCCACGTGTCTTATTAAACTCTGTTTTGTTGAAAAGTTTTATCCCTATTGTGGGTTCACCATTACAGTATTTGTAAATTGAAATCATATGCCCTCTCAAGTGTCTCTTTTCCAGAGGGAATAAGTTCAGTGCTCGTATCCTTTCTTCAGAACTAATGTCCTTTAGTCTCTATTAGTTTTGTTGCCCTTCTCTGTACTCGCTCTATTTCCAGCACATCCTTCCTGCCCAGAACTGGACAGCATACTTCAGGTACGGCTGGACCAGAATCTTGTAGAGTGGGAGCATTATCACATTATCTCTCAAATTAATCCCCTTTTGAATGCATGCCAATATTCTGTTTTCTTTGTTTTCAGCAGCTTGGCATTGCATGTAATTGCTGAGCCTATCATCTACTAGAACCCTCAGGTCCCTTTCCATCCTTCTCCCCCCTGTGAGTAGATTGCATTCATATTTTTGCCACCCAAATGCATTATTTTACATTTTTACACAATAAACCTAATTTGCCATGTAGTTGCCCACCCCATTAGTTATTTCAGATCCAGCTGGGAAGTTATTGCCCTGCTCAGCTTAGTATTGTGTGCAAATACAGAGATTGAACAGAGATTGAACCCCATCCTCCAGGTACTTTATGAACAAATTAAATAGGATTGGTCCCAGCACAGAACCCTGGGGGACCCCACTTTCCACCCCTGACCATCCCAGGTACTCCCCACTTATCACTACTCTCTGAACTCAACCTTGTCGACAGTTTTCAATCCATGTATTCACCCTACTGTCCATGCCAACGGACCTTACTTTGCACAGTAAACGTTTATGGGGAACTGTACCAAATGCTTTAGAAAAATCCAAATACACCACGTCTACGGCCTCCCTTTATCTAGATCAGTGATTCTCAACCTGGGAGTCGGGACCCCCTTGGGGGTCAAATAAAGATTTGCCAGGGGTAACCAAGACCTGGGCTGTTCCTGGAGCCTGCAGCCGCCCACTCAGCCTCTTCACAGCCGCCCATTCAGTTCACGGCATAGCTGAGGGGCAGGGACCAGAGGTCAGCTGACTGGTGAGGAATGTGAAGTGGGAGGGGCTGGAGAAGACCCTATCTGCTGATTTCAGCATAGGTGTCACTGCTACAAGAAACCACAAAGTCGCAGACACAATGAGTAACACTACCTGTGATTAGAGTTGCCTTTAATAGTCCCCACTACAGTTCTCAGATCAGTAGATGACCTTCATCAAGAGCACCTAAGTTGGCTGATCAGTACTCCCCCAGAACTGCCACTCAATCCACCCACCCACAGCACTGCCACTTATCCCAACTCCCTTCAGCACTGCCACTTATCCCATACTCCCCACCAGGGAGTAAGATAAGGAATAAAAATAAAGAATACATGGAAGGGAGAGGAAAAGAGGGAGAGGAACAAAGAAAAAAGGAGAGAAAGAATAAGAGAAAGAACAAGAAAGACGTCTAGAGAGGGATGGGGATAACAAACAAGAAATTAGGATAGAGAGAGATAAAAGGGAAAGAAAGGAGAACAAAGAGAGTGTTACATCCTAAAATACTGTATGAGTGGGACTTAGGGATCACTAAATGTCTGTGGGTTTGTGGGCGCAAATTACTGGTCTTACCTTGCGTGCCGATAACCCACGATACGAAAATAATTTTACCACTAGGGGTACCCACAACTTGGGAAATTTTATTAAGGGGTGGCGGCACTAGACAGGTTGAGAACCACTGATCTAGATGGTAGCTCACCTTCTCATAGAAGGTTAATAGATTGATTTGGCAAGAACGATTCTTCATGAATCCATGCGGATTACTGCCACTGATACCGTTTTCATTACTAAAATCTTGTCCCTTACCATCCCCTCCAAGAGTTCACATACTATTGCTGTTAGGCTAACTGGTCTGTAATTCCCAGGTATGTATTTTGGCCCTTTTTTTTAAATGGTGCTACATTGGCTTTTCTCCAATAAGCTGGTACCCTTCCAGTCAGTAGACTGTCTGTAAAAGTTAGGAACAATGGTCTGGCAATTACTTTGATAAGTTTGATAAGAACCCCCGGGTGCAAGCCATGTGGTCCCTGTGACTTATTAATTAAAAATGTTCAAGTCTATTTCTAATTCTGTCCACTGTTAGCCATGCGAGTGCTTCCTGTGACGTGTCATGAGGATAAACACTGCAGTTTTGGTTACTGAAGCCCCCCAATTCTTTTGTGAAGACTGAGGAGAAGAATAAATTCACCATCCTTTGTAACCAAATTCCCCCATTCTTTAAGGGGTCAATATGGTCTGTCCTCACTCTTTTACTGTTTATAGACTTAAGGGATTACTTGGAATTTTTTTTGCTCTCCTTCGCCATGTGTCTTTCGTGTTCTATCTTAGCTGCCCTAATTGCACCCTTTTATTTTTTGTTGCATTCTTTGTAAAGTTTGAGGGCCTTCTTTGTAAAGTTTTGTATTTTTTTGAGGGCCTTCTCCGTTGCTTTTATATTCTGACTTCTATTCACTCTTATAAATGTATTTCCCAATGGAAAGCACTGGCTAATGCCCTTATTCAATATGCTCTTAAAGCAAACCCATATCTCCTCCATGTTCTTTGTTCCTAAGACTTTATCCTAATTAATATCTTCCAGCAAGGTTCGTAGTTTAGGGAAGTTGGCTATTTTGAAATTCAGTGTCTTTATTTTCCCCTTATGTTTCTCATTTGTGTGATTTATACTGAAGCTTATTGACCTGTGATCGCTGTTTCCTAAATTGCCCTGTATTTCTACATCCATGATTAGATCTGTATTATTGGTAATCAGTAGGTCTAATAATGCTTGGTTTCTAGTTGGCACGTCTACCATCTGACCCATGAAATTGTCCTGCAAGATATTTAGGAACTATCAAGCCTTATGCCGCGTACACATGGTCGTTTTTTGCGATGAAAAAAAACGTTGTTTTTTAAAACGTCATTTAAATTGATCGTGTGTGGGCAAAACTTCGTTTTTTGTCTTCCAAAAAACGACCAAAAAAAAATTCCAACATGCTTGAATTTCTTGTGTCGTTTTTCAAAACGTCGTTTTTTGTTTCACAAAAAGTCACAGTGTGTAGCAAAAACGTCGTTTAAAATTACGTTTTTCAATCTGCGCATGCCCAGAAGCTAGTTATGAAGCGAGCTTCAATGGAAAAGAGTGGTGAACGTAACCTCACTTTTTTTGAAAAAAACGATGGTGTGTATGCAACATCGTCTTTGAAAAGTGACATTTCAAAAACATAGTTTTTTACTTCACAGAAAACGTCGTTTTTTTTCATCACAAAAAATTATCGTGTGTACGCGGCATCAGGCTGCGTACACACGTGCAAATGAATCTGTTCAAATTTGTCTGACAGACCGATTTGAACAGATTTGTCTGCTGGGCTGTTTTGGTTTAATCGCTGTACACTCGATCAAACCAAAATCCCCGCCGGCAGACAGTGCGGTGACGTGGCGTTGACGTTGACGCCGCCACATCACCGCACCAGGAAGTAAAACACTTCCGCGCATGCGTCAAATCTATTCAACGCATGTGCAGGCAGATATGTCGGATGGACGGATTCCCAGCAGACAGATTTTAAAGCATGCTTTAAAATCTGTCTGCTGAAAAAATCTGTCTGTCCGCCCATACACACGATCGAATCTGTCTGCTGAAACGGTCTGTCAGACCGTTTCCAGCAGATAGATTTGATAGTGTGAACGCGGCCTTAGACAAACGCTTGATTCCTTCCGCCCAGTCTACGTCTGGATAATTAAAATCCCCCATTATGATGACACTTCCCATCCTTGCCACTAAACCAAATTGTGATAGGAAGTCCATTTCTCCTTTCTTCCTCAGGTTAGGAGGCTTATAGCATACTCCCAGTATTACTTTCCCCTTAGTTTCTTCCCTTTGCAGCTCTACCCATAAGGATTCCACCTCCTCCCTTGCTCCCTTAGTGATATTATCTCTCACATTCACTTGTACATTATTCTTGATATACAGGCATACCCATCCCCCTTTTTACGCTCTCTATGCCTGAAATTCCCACAAAATCTAAATCCTCCTCGTACAACAGTATTTCCAATTATCCCATCTTGTCCGATAGGCTTCTAGCATTGGTGAACATGCCATGTAGTTTAGACCAGTTGCATACTGTCTTCTTATTGGGTGTTCCGAGGTTGCCAGTAGGACTTGTTACTATATTTACCTTGGGTTTATGTGCTTTAGTCAACCTACCACTAATACCACCAATACTACACTCTGGAATATGTTCCGGGTTGACTATATCTACCTCGAAACACTCCCCCCATCACTTAGTTTAAAAGTCACTCTAACTATTCAGCCATCTTCTTTTCCAGCAGATCTGCACCCTCCTCATTTAATTGCAGTCTGTCCCTTCTATAAAGCTGGTGACCGACTGTGAATTCAGCCCAGTTCTCCTGGAAAACAAACCCCTCCTTACTACACCAGCTCCTCAGCCACTTATTTACTTCCCTAATCTCCCTCTGCCTTTCCGGTGTGGCTCGAAGTACCGGTAGTATTTCTGAGAATACTACCTTGGAGGCCCTTTTTCTCAATTTAGCTCCTAAGTCCCTAAAATTGTTCTTTAGGACACTCCATCTTCCTCTGACTTTGTCATTGGTGCCAACATGCACCATGACAGCGGGTCTTCCCCAACCCCTCTCCAGCCTTCTTTTTTATGATTATAGATTTATTTGAAGTAGAATGCAAACTTTTTATTTTGGAGAGAGAATGAGTCTAGTTTTTCTTGCTGTCCTGTGCCCATGTTGGGCATATTTTCTTTTATTTCCCAAGACATACACAAGAGACTGTTTCTCATGGTGAATAATGACGTATCTCTACCATGATGCTGGTGCTTGTTCTTAATGTGCCTAGTTGAAGTCATACACAAAATGAATGCCAAATTAACTTCCAAGTACAGAGAGTCCCAGCACAGATGTAACGATTATTCATTCCACCTTCTATCCTAGCGACAAGTAGTCACTGGCACAGGAAATAAGGGTAAAGCTTTTGGATAATGAGTCTAACATTTCCCCACTCTATTCAAATCTAAGACCTTTTTCACACGGGGGCGGTTTGCAGGCACTATTGCGCTAAAAATAGCGTCTGCAAACTGACCTTAAACAGCGGCTGCTGTTTCGCCAGTGTGGAAAAAAGTCCTGCTAACCGCATCTTTGGAGCAGTGAAGGAGCGGAGTGTATACCACTCCTCCATCGCTCCTGCCCATTGAAAGCAATGGGACACCGTGGCTATACCGCTGGAAAAGCGCCTCTGCAGAGGCGCTTTGCAGTGGTTTTTAACCCTTTTTTGGCCGCTAGCGGGGGTAAAACCACCCCGCTAGCGGCCAAATAGCGGTGCTTTACCGCCACTGCACCTCCCACCCCAGTGTGAAAGGGGTCTTAGATAAAACATTTGACTGAAGGTCTTTTTTATGCAATACATGCAGTCCCCAAGTTGCAAACATCCGACTTACATATGACTCCACTTACATATGACTCCTTTTTCATGGGAAAAGCTTGTCTCCATTGAAGCTTTACAGAACGTGAGGTGAAATCATCTGAACAGGGGCACAGAATGCAACATTTTTTCATCTGGATTTACAAGCCCAACTCCAGACAAAAAAATTTACTTTATTTTCGATAGAATTAGGAAGGATTCAAATGTCTGTCAGGTTTTTATTGCTGCCTGCCTCCTGCCTGTTATCCCAGTGTGAAAATGTTCCTGTACTTTGAGGGCCATGGTGAACAGAAGAAGTGAAGAGGAAACTAGCAATTTTAGTACAACTTAAATGTCACTTTTAATCTAGAAATTAAAAAATTCACACCCAAGTGTACAATATTTTTAAAAATCCCTTTTTTGTGGAATTTCTTTTTCTTGTCATATACATTACTAGTAAAAATGTATAGTAGTATGAAAGGGAGTACAGCGCACAGGTGTATATTGTTCCCTCACATGAGAAATAGGACAAAAGGCATTACCGGTATATCTAGAAATTGCATTACAAAAGTCAGGGCCTCCATGTTTAACACCCAAACTTAGAGACTGGAAGTAGGGTGCAGCAGGACCCATGTCCTATTCCTCAGTCCCAGAGAACCTGCATCTTGGTGGGTTAAGAGTAAAAAGGAAATTAATGAAGTAGGAGATCAGACTGAGGTGTGGAAGATGCATAACTTGGTGAAAGGCGAAAAGGTCTGTATCCAAATGATACATGAGGAAAGTAAGAAAAGAAAATAGGGAATTTACAATAACTAGGTAATTAAGTTAACATATAACAGAACAATAAAGAAAAAAGAGATGAGTCTGCAATCTCTTATGCATTGTTTGGGTTTAAAACATTGGAGGGTACACTTATTGGTATTGATACCATTATACCATGGTATACCATGGTACCATTATATCTCAGCAAAAGGTTGTTTGGTGTTTAGAGGGCTGTGGTCATAGGAACCAAGGAGTCACAAACTAAGGCAAGCCCAAATCTTAAAAAAATATATCATATTATCTTTCATAATGATGTTTTGAACCCCATGGTCTTAACAACGAAGTAGATGTCAATTGTTTTATTGACAACTCTTGATGTAACCCAGATGAAATCACTTCCTAGGACGCCCATGCATAATTATGTCAACATGCAATTTTATTGCTATCGTGACCCAGGTATATGCACATATACTTTTTTGTTTTCTATTTTAGTCAATTGCCAGCTGTATAGATATTGTACATAATTTCCTTATTTTGGTTTACATGGTTACTTTTAACCATGTGTCAGTACATACTGGTGTACATACTGGTGTCGACCACTGTATCCTATGTGGTGTGGTTAACTTTCAGTCGGTTAAATTTGTGACCCTCTTCAGATTGCAATGACGAGACCGTTTGTACATTTATTCATCATTAGCACGTAACGATACGCATTTTTAATTATTTATTTTCATATTATTTTTATAGAAATTACCTATTCAGGTACATTTATTGTTTTTACATAGTGGTTGTGAGTCAGTTCTCTCAAGCGGTATAGCCTCTCCACTTCTAAACTAACCATTTTTACCCATCTTGATTTGGAGTTCCGCACAAAATACAACATTAAATGGCTTCCCTTTTTTGTGATAGAAGGACAGTCTTCATGACGGTTTGTCCGTATCTATCAAGTCAATGCAGGTATTTTATGGGTCCCCGCCTTGTATATTGGCTAGCGTAAGGAACGACCGTTTTGGTCTGTGTTCATTTAATTCCTTGCACGGCTGCTACCTTCGTGTATAAGCGGCGAGGAGTTCTAAACACTTTTCCCTCACTATATCCCTTTTCCAAAATGGCGATGATGGGGCCGCCTTTTGACTGACTCCGCCCACTGTGGGTACTATTGCGTGACGTGGGGCGTCGTCCTTATCCCGTGATCAAGTCTTTGTGAAGACGAATTGTTGGGAGGAGACGTTCCCACGTCACCGCATCTATACGGAAGGACGCACGCGTACCACCAAGCCGGCCGGCACTTTGTGTTAAGCTCTACTCATTTGCATCTGTTGTAAGTGCAACTTTATCTTTTTCTTATAATAAATACCATCGGGTTTTATACTATGCGAGTTCTTATGTCGTTACATGGTATCATCATAATACTGTCATCTGCTGATGTCCTTACGGCTGCTGATCCACGATCCCTTCCTTTAAGTGTTTACATCTACACTGCGGGGTCCATTTCTGGTAAGGGTCAGTGTGTATAATGGTGGTGGTTTCACACTATGCAAGTCTCTCTGTTTCTGTTTTGTTTTTGGTGCTGAGACTCTACATTTTCAAATCTGTGAAAGCCCATGTGTGATCGACATTCCGGACATTGATGCACCTGTACCAACTTGAGACTTTTTCTCCCTGTTTACTCATACGTCATAAGTGTGGAGAGGGTACATCCATTCTCATCTGAAGAATGTACTGCACAAATCCATCTTAGTACATCATAGACTATGAGTCGGCTTCTCTGTGACTATTAGGTGGACTTTATATTTTGATATATATTTTTCCAATTTATTTTGACAATTTTTCTGTGGCTTCATTAGTCCAACACTATTCACTGAACTTCCCTTAGGTTTGTGTGTTTTTTTTCACCTGATCACAGCTGCTCAGCATCAGCAGGTCTTTTCGTGATCATTAGGTGGATTTTACATACAAGTTTACACTTGTGTGTTATATCATTAATTTTTTCTTGTGGGTTTTTATGATTTGCAATTTATTTTGCTTATAATAATCACATCACGTACTGTGCCCTTTATTGGTCATAGACATACGATTAGCGCGATTCCAACCTCATTTTATATCTTTCATCACTGCATCTACTCCAATCAAGTAGTGTAGGACATGGAGCTTACCTCCAGAAATGTAGACTTAGTCCTTTTGTGGGAGTACATCGTTTTGAATGGATTTAATAGCAGAGGGATTATAGTGGAACAAAAGTTGCATTGGGTCAGGCCTAATTGAAAAGAGAAAGCGAGAGAGAGATTGTTTTCCGACAGTGGGGAGAATACAAGAATCAGTGTTGCAGGGTATAGCCCACAGCACTGAATGAACAGAGAAAATCTGACATGGCGGTTGTACAGAAGTCTATCGGATGCACAACCACAGTGCCCATACATGGATCGAAATTTGACCAGTCTCTGCTGAACCGGCTGAATTTCTATCAATCTATGGCTAGCTTTACTTTCATTTGAAATGACGATCCAACAAAATATTTAAAATCTGGCTTTCATTATTTTCAAGTCAGATTGGTTTAGCTATATTGTCTACATGAAGACAATTAAATAATCCCCCAAAAAAAAAAACATGGAAGCAACAGGAAGAAAGCCTTCAGACATGAGAATCAGCATGTTTTTTGTCATCTTAAGTACGTCTCTATTTTGATGGACAGAAACAAATACTTGAACTTCCAGTAACAGAGTTAATGTAAGGATAATTACCAACGAAGACCGTGTGTAGAAAAATATACAATGAGGAAGCAAGTAGTCTTATATAACATAAATATTTACAAAACCATTTTGATCATTCTTTATTGTACTTCTACCAGCAATCTGAAGAGTCTGGGTTTTATTTTTTACAGACCGCTAAAATAAGAACTGTGTATTTTTTACAGAAATCACATTAATTCATTCTCCGACTGTCAATTTTAGGTCAGACTTAAAGTGTAATTATGGGCAAAAATAAAAGGTTTGTCAAAAGCATCGTCTATCTCTAAGGACAGGATCTGTATCTCATTTCTTAGCTATTAAAGGCCAAGAATTGAATTGTTGATTGACATATTTTTAATTTAAACATTTGCTTGAACTGATTACCTGAATCACTCCTTCGTACTTTATTCTAGGGTAGAACTTTGACCTCGGATCCAAAATAAAATGTGGTATTGCACTTTATGATGTGTGCATTTACAGTTTTCTTTTAGTCTACTGCAATATCCCCCAAAAAACTCTTTAGCTTTGTCAGTGAAGTTCATTTATGGCATCTTCCTGTGATGGGATGGCAACAATGCTGCAATGCTCATGAATTTGGAGCGGCAACTTTTTCAGCACATGGCCACACCTAGTCCTGCCCACTGCTTTCTGGATTGGCAGCACTGATCTCTGTTGCAGAGACCCTCCAACTGTGAGCTCCAGGGGAGGGGGAGCATGTAAAGCACAAATGAGGAGTTGTCTCAATTAGGGGAAGCAAGTATATGTTTTTTACTTTATCAGGTTTGAGTATCACACAGTAAATGGATTTGAGACTTATTTAGACTTTCATATGGGACCCTGAAGATGTACTTTAGGATAACCATACATAGGTCAAGATTGCTGCTCGATACAAATTTTAACAGTTAACCTGATCATAATACTTGATCCTTTCCCTTTGCTATCTCTTTCTCGAACCATACATAGTTAGTCTGGTTAAAAAAAGACACAACCCCATCTAGTTTAACCAATAAATAGGGAAACAAATAAAATATACAATCCTATATACACAATCCTGTACCCATAGTTGATCCAGAGGAAGGCAAAAAACACCAGCGAAGCATAATTCAGTTTGCTCCAGCAGGGGAAAAAGATTCCTTCCTGATTTCGTAAGAGGCAATCGGCCGTTCCCTGCATCAACTTTACCTATAAATGTTAGTATCCAGTTCAGAGTTCTTCTAGAGTCCATGCTTAAAGTTTATGGTCAGTGGTTATACATGTGATTAGTGTATGTTCTTATTTGCTCTTGTCAATTGGAATTGTGCATGCAATGTACATTACTAATTATGTACATGTATGTAATGTTATAACAACTACAGCTAAGAGCTCATAATACAACTACTGATGTAATTATGTACGTGCCCACTGACTTTCAATGTACCCCTTCAGCCGTCAGTGATCTTTTATTCTGTGCTACATAGACCTGGTCCCTGAATTGTATACACAATGTTGTGTTTCTGTGTAGTTGGCAAACATTTAATTAAGTTCTTCTTTAACCAATTACGCCCCAGAAGAATTTACCCACTTCCTGACTGGCCCATTTTTTGAGATACAGCACTGCGTCACTTTAAATGACAATTGCGACATTGTACCCAAACAAAATTTACGTCCTTCTTTTCCCACCACAAGTAGAGCTTTCTTTTGGTGGTATTTAATCACCTCTGCGGTTAAAAAATGTTGTGCTATAAACAAAAAAATCATACATTTTGAAAAAAAAAAAAAATATTTTTTGCTATAGTAAATATCCCCAAAAATGCTTTGAAAAATCAAATTTCTTCATCAGTTTTGGTCAATATATATTCTTCTACATATTTTTGGTAATAAAAATCTCAAGCATATATTGATTGGTTTACGCAAAAGTTATTGGGCCAGATTCAGGTAGAGTTAGGCTGGCGGATCAATGGATCCGCCAGCCTAACTGTCACTTTAAGCCGGCGTTTTTGTTTTCTGTAACCAGAAAACAAGAAACGCCGGGTTGGAGTTCCGATGCGATCGGCGCAATTGAATTTCGCCATCGCATCGTTACTTCAACTTAAAAATGGCGCCGGGGGCGTTCCCGCCGATTTACGCTCAAAAAATATGTTAATGAGCGGGAATCGGCAATTCACGATCTTTTTCGGGCGCGACGCAGTGACTTTACGACGTTTCCGGAAGCGATACGCGACGTAAAGATAAAGCAGCCCCCTAGTGGAGTATCCTATGTTAAGTATAGGCGTCGTCATCGCGTCGGAAAAAAAATATATCGCGTCGTTTGCGTAAAACTTTCATGAATGGGGATGTGACGTCATTGACGTTCACTGACAGAATTTGGAGCATGCGCACTGGGATGCATTGACACTCGACGCATGCGCAGTACGTTCGCCGCGGGATCGGCCTTAGTTTTAATAACACACGCCCCGTACCCGCCCAATTTGAATTCCGCCGGCTCATTTGCGATGCGCTGCCGCAACTTTAGGAGCAAGTGCTTCATGAATAACAGCACTTGCTCCTAAAATTTCGGCAGAGTAACGTAAATGAGAAGCGTTACTCCAGAGCAAAGATGCTCTGATCTACCTGAATCTGGCCCATAGTGTCTACGAACTATGGGAAAGATTTGTGGCATTTTTATTACTATTATTTTTGTTTTTACCAGTAATGGTGGTGATCTGCGATTTTTATCGGGACTGCATTGTGGCGGACAGATCAGACATTTTCCAAACATTTTTGGGACCATTGACATTTATACACTGGTCAGTGCTATAAAAATGCACTGATTGCTGTGTAACTGTCACTTACAGGGAAGGGGTTAACACTAGGGGGCGATCAAGGGGTTAACTGTGTTCCCTCAGTGTGTGTTCTAAGTGTAGGGGGATAGGACTGACTAGAGGAGAAGACAGATCGTTGATAGCAAGTAGGAACACACTATCTGTCACACCTCTCCTCACAGAACAGGGATTTGTGTGTTTACACACACACACACGTCCTGGCTCTCATGTTCATGACCGCTGGCCACGCTGGTTCCCCTGCAGTGCAGCGACGCACGTGTGCCTGGTATCCCTGCTTAAAGGGCTGACGTGAACAGCCTCAGATGATACACAGAGATGAAAAATCTCAGTACATAAGTTTTACATGTATAGCTGCTGTCTTCAGCTTTATTTATTCTTTAGAAAGTGCACATCGTGTTAGAGATTTTCTCTTCCTGTTCAGCACTGGGAGTGGATTCTTGGCAAAATTACCCTCTTTTGAAAATTCCAAAGTTGGGAGGGATCCTTCTGAGGACTGACATTAAAATGGAGCTCCACCCAAAAGGGAAAGCTCTGCTTGTTTGCAGCCTCCCCCTCTCCACTGCCACATTTTTTACCCACTTCTGGGTAAGCAATTTACATTTTCAGCCCCATCTTCTTTTTCCCCCTGCCTTCAGGGACAAACAGAGGTCCCAGAAGATGGCGGGACCATTCAGAAAGCGCTGTGAGACTTGCGCATGCGCAGTAGGAAACAGCCTGTTTCCCTTACTACAGATGCTGGTGCCTGCATCCGAAGCCGATTGACAAATTGTCTTGGGGTGCCGACCAGATCCCTGGACAGGTAAGTGTCCTTATATTAAAACTCAGCAGCTGCAGTATTTGTAGCTGCCGACTTTTAATTTTTATTATTTTAGAGACTTTAGGGTGATGTTAGACCCTAACTTTCAGCAGTCTGTTTAATCACTCCCAAATTATTCAGCTTCTTTGTCTTTAATACTAACCCTTGCTCCAGTTTGCCATGACCACTGCCACCAGTGGCGGTTCGTCCATAGAGGGCGCTGGAGCGCCGTCCCCTCTGGCTCTCACTGCCACTGAGTCTAATAACATAGATTCATGCATTGCAAGAATCTATGTTATTATCACCGCTGCCGCTGTTATTCAGATGGTCGGCGCTCATGTCCGGCCATCTGAATAACGCCAGCTGGTTGGCTGTACGGAAATGTCTATCAGAGCCAAAAGCTCTGATAGGCATTCCCAATACAGCCCTCGGGTCCCGGAAGCTTATTCTCGGAGCGCACAGACTGTACGCCCCTTGGATAAGATGACAGGCGTCTCAGCCAATCAGGTTGGCCGGTTCTGGCTACCGGTAACCTGATTGGCTGAGACGCCTGTCAGTCATCGAGGGCGGGAGAAGACATCAATTTACAGGGCACAGTGGGGGCAATTGGCACAGCGGCGACCATGGGCACAGTGGTGACAATGGATGGCACAGTGGCTGGTTTAATGGCATGGAACAGTGGTGACAATGGATGGCACAGTGGCTGGTTTAATGGCATGGAACAGTGGTGACAATGGATGGCACAGTGGCTGGTTTAATGGCATGGAACAGTGGTGACAATGGATGGCACAGTGGCTGGTTTAATGCCATGGAACAGTGGTGACAATGGATGGCACAGTGGCTGGTTTAATGCCATGGAACAGTGGTGACAATTGATGGCACAGTGGCTAGTTTAATGGCATGGAACAGTGGTGACAATTGATGGCACAGTGGCTGGTTTAATGGCATGGCAAAGTGGTGCGAATTGATGGAATAGTGGCTGCATTTGATGGCATGGCACAGTGGTGCAAATTAATGGCACAGTGGCTGCGTTTGATAGCATGGCACAATGGCTGCGTTTGGGCACAGTGAGACTGCAATTTTTTTTTTCCTTTGCTCCCCCAAAAATTTTGAGCACCAGCCGCCACTTACTGCCACATGTTTTTTGTTTTAGGGTGCCTTCTTTCTCTTTCAGCATCCTATGGATTTGCCCTTGCATACAGCGACTAGAGTCGTGTCTCTCTGCTCTGTGTGTTTTAATATAAACACACAGCAATGTCGCCTGGGATGACCAGGCACTTCCCTGCTAATTCTTCCTCCAAGACTGGAGACTGCATTGTCCACTGTTAATTTTTTGTGAAGACCAGACGTTCAGGAAAGCAGAACAGGAGCCTTCAGCTTTGGGAGTTGTAAACTACAAGTGCTGGAATAAGAATGTTAAAGAGGGGGTATGCTCCAGCATACTGTACATATCTGAAGTATGCTGGATGTAATGGTACATAGATGTTTTTTAGGGTGAACCTCCGCTTTAACAAATAGTTTATTTTATTGTGCTGAATATGTTAAGCTAAAAATGCTGAGGGTTTAGTACTACTATAAATTGGGCTCACTGGTGCTGATAACACCACAGGGTATGATACAAGCAAAGACGGGGACAAATGAGCCCATAAGGGCATTTCCACTTGCAGGCACAAGTGCATTTTGAGTTTGTGATGGACACAGACACATTGACCTAATGGTATGAGAACATGCACTTATAAGAAACAACAGTGATGACTGTTAGGAGTTGTTGAGGGGTAACACAATGTTTTATTCATCTCACACATGGTCTCTTGCAATGGGATCATTGCAATCAGTCAGTAACTCCTTCCTCATTAAAAATACAGTTTAGTAGACAATAAATGACATTAAAAAATGCAATCAAGAATTTTGTGTCTCATTAACAAAATGCATGCCATTTTATGGTGCCGTTTAAAGTGACATGGCACAGTTCTGTGCCAGTGGGTTTTATTTGGAAAATCTGGTCATCTTATAAATATTTCAATATGACATTTTTATTTGGGAATGACATATTAAAATGATCTAATGAATGTGGAATTGTTTATTTGCTAGTATCAGATTATTTTGGGTTTGGAGTCTACATCATTGTGCAGACTTGAGAATTTCTATTGTTATAGTATTAGTTTCCTCATACCTCTCTAGACCTGCATTATTCACCTGATAGAAATGTTAACATAAACACAGTCATTTTTGCAACACTATACGTATAAAAGAGGATGAGGACACCATCTGTTGTGCACAATGGACCCAGAGCACCTCTTTGTTGTCCTTTTAGTTTGAACCCTTTAAACAGAGTCCAAGCTCACCACCACCACTGATCATAAGTAATGCTTAGAAGAATGCATCAGAAAAATAATATTCTGTGAACTGGAGCCCAAAACTGCATATTCCAGAGATCTTACTAATGATTTGTACAGGGGTAAAAGTATCTCTCTCTCTCTCTGGAGTCCATACCTCTCTTAATACAAGAAAGGACTTTGCTCACTTTGGAAACATGCATGCCATTATTGAGCTTATAATCTACCAGAACACTTCTCCACCATTGATTTCCCCAGTTGTACTCCCCCTAGTATGTATGTTGCTTGCATATTCTTAGCCCCCAAGTGTATACCTTTAAATTTAAGTTATCATTTGTGTCAACTGGAGGAAAAGTGGCCCAAGGGCTGGATAAAGACAAAGGGCCACATCTGGCCCCAGGCCACAGTTTGGAGACCACTGCTCTATGGGAACTCTTAGTACATGAACACACAAGAGACAATATTTAGCCATTACACTGTTATTATCTAAATTCTTAGTGCTGGAATGTGACCTTGTCCCATGAATTAAATTAGCCCACAGATGTTGGATTGTGCACCTCAACACACAAAGCTGAATGAACTTTCTTCTTGAGGGTGCTGAATTCTGATTGTTGTTATAGTAAATATCAGATAGAGAATTATCAAAGTAGGCTAATATTTTTCAAAAATCATGTTTGTAAATTGTGGTTTGCACATACAGTTGTGTCTATACGTTTACATACCCTGGCAGAATTTATGATTTCTTGGCTATTTTTCAGAGTGTACGTTTAATAAAGCGTGATAAGCCGAGATCATGATGATCACGGCTTATCACAGAGCATTGCCGGTTAAGGAGCAGAGAACATGTTCTTCACTTCTCATCACAGCACATGGCTGTTTTGTCACAAACGGCCAGTTTAATAAACCGAGATCTGAAGATTTCACAGCTCTTCCACTGAAATATCTCCCTTCCAGATTCACCAGCTCAGAGGTGGAGAATCTGGGAGAGAAGCTGGTGTGATAAGAGGCTTATTTCTTCCTAATATCAGCAACAGTGGGTTAACCACTTTAGCCCCAGACCATATTGCTGTCCAAAGACCAGAGCACTTTTTGTGATTCGGCACTGCGTCGCTTTAACTGACAATTGCGCGGTCGTGCGACGTGGCTCCCAAACAAAATTGGCGTCCTTTTTTTCTCACAAATAGAGCTTTCTTTTGGTGGTATTTGATCAGCTCTGCGGTTTTTATTTTTTGCGCTATAAACAAAAATAGAGCGACTATTTTGAAAAAAATGCAATATTTTTTACATTTTGCTATAATAAATATCCACAAAAAAAGATATAAAAAAACATTTTTTTTTCCTCAGTTTACGTATTCTTCTACATATTTTTCGTTAAAAAAAAATTGCAATTAGCGTTTATTAATTTGTTTGCGCAAAATTTATAGCGTTTACAAAAAAGGGGGTCGTTTTATGGCATTTTTATTATTATTTTTTTTACTAGTAATGTCGGCGATCAGCGTTTTTTTTCGGTACTGCGATATTATGGCGGACACATCGGACACGTTTGACACATTTTTGGGACCATTGGCATTTTTATAGTGATCAATGCTATAAAATGCATTGTATTACTATAAAAATTCCATTGGCAGTGAAGGGGTTAACACTAGGGGGCAGGGAAGGGGTTAAGTGTGTTCCTGGTGTGTTCTAACTGTATGGGGGGGGTGGCCTCACTAGGGGAAATCACTAATCTTCTGTTCATACATTGTATGAACAGAAGATCAGCGTTTCCCCCGCTGACAGGAACGAGAGGTATGTGTTTACACACATATCTCCCGTTCCCCGCTCTGTAACGAGCAATCGCGGGTGCCCGGCGGCGATCGTACCCGCCGGGCACGCGCGCGGGACTCGGGTGACGCGCGCGCCCTACAAGCTGCTAAAGGGAGGACGCAGAGCTACGTGCTCCCGCATAGCAGTGCCACCGTCCCGCAGTAATATGACGGCGGGCGGTCGGCAAGTAGTTAAAAATGAATATTAACAACATAAAATATTAATATATATACACACACACGTGTATATAGATACGGTATATATGTGTGTGTATATATATATATATATATATATATATATATATAATATATACACACACACACATATATATACAGTATTTATATACACATGTATGTATATATATATATATATATTGTGACAGGAAGTCAGGTAAATCTGTGGGTGTTGTCACAGATGGGAGATACATTTCTGCCTTGTTTAGAAAATTCACCAATTACTATTAGGTGTCCGCTGCAGAAATAGCCAGAAAGGTTTAAGGACCTTGGATAGCTTTAGCTGTTCAGAATGAGGCAATTAAGGCCTCTAGAAGTTATCCAGAGGATGACTACTGATTGCTGCATCCTGAGGCTTTTTGAGTAAAGATGAGCAGTGAGCTGAGAAAGAGTTCGGAAGGTGAGGTGGTGTTGATTTTTCTGTGTGATAAAAAATCAAAAATACTATTGTTTTTCTGCTGAGTGACCAGCAGTGTCTGCCCAGCAGTAGGCTGTCCCAGACTCCATAGGTAGGTTCCTGGGTTGTGAAGGTAGACGCCCCAAGTGGCCAGGGTTTATTTTATGTTTTGTTTATGCTGTTTTTGATGCATGCACTTGTATCCAGCAATATGGAAGAATAAACCATAATCTTTGTTTTCAACGATCCTCGGCTGCCTCTCTGTATAGTTCAGTGGGTAGTGAACCCATCCAGGGGGTCACACACACCCGCTACCGAGCTAACCCCTCACAATATGTATACACACACACATATATACACAAACACATGAATATATATATTCATGTGTTTGTTTATATATACATATACACTGTATATATATATATATAAATACTGTAGATATGTGTATATATATATATATATATATATATATATATATATATATATACACACACACACAGATTATATATATATATATATTGTGTGTGTGTGTGTATATATATATATATATATATATATATATATATATATATATACACACACACACACACACACCCATGTGTGTATATATACAGGATATATATATATATATATATATATATATATATATATATATATATATATAGTTATCACATGTCTAAAAACCTGTAATTACATGTTCTTTTAAACTTTAGTTTCACTTTTTGAACTCGGCTGCACTGTAATCTCACAACATCTCACGAGATTACAGGCAGCCCACCCACTTTTACACAGATCTCGGCCGTTTTCAGAGAACTGAAGTTCTCAGTTTATTGAACCAGTTGCAGAGGAGATATTTTTCCTCTGAGAACTGAACTGAGAAAAAACTTCACAGTTTATTAAACGGACACCATGGTTAGTGTTTGGCTGAAACCATGATCAATGAACTGTGTTTACACTTTTTAAATCATAATCGCAACAGAAACTACCCAAATGACCCTGATCAAAAGTTTACATACCCCAGTTATTAATACCTGTATTGCCCCCTTTTAACATCAATGACAGCTTAAAGTCTTTTGTGGTATTTGTGGATGAGGCTCTTTATCTTCTCAGATGGTAAAGTTGCCCATTCCTCTTGGCAAAAAGCCTCCAGTTCCTGTAAATTCTTGGGCTGTCTTACATGAACTTCACGTTTGAGATCTCCCCAGAGGGGCTCAATGATATTGAGGTCAGGAGACTAAGATGGCCACTCCAGAACCTTCACTTTATTCTGCTGTAGCCAATGACAGGTCGACTTGGCCTTGTGTTTTGGATCATTGTCATTTTGGAATGTCCAAGTACATCCCATGCGCAGCTTCCTGGATGATGAATGCAAATGTTACTCTGGTATTTTTTGATAACATACTACATTCACCTTGCCATCAATTTTGACCAAATTTCCTGTCCCTTTGTATCTCACACATTCCCAAAACATCAGTGATCCACCTCCGTGGTTTACAGTAGGAATGGAGTACCTTTCATCATAGGCCTTGTTGACTCCTCTCCAAATGTAGTGTTTATGGTTGTGGCCAAAAAGCTCAATTTTGGTCTCATCACTCCAAATGAATTTGTGCCAGAAGGTTTGAGGCTGCTGTTTGGCATATTGTAAGTGGGATACTTTGTGGCATTTGCAAAGTATGGCTTTCTCCTGCGACTCGACCATGCAGCCCATATTTCTTCAAGTGCCTCCTTATTGTGCATCTTAAAATAGCCACACCACATGTTTTCAGAGAGTCCTGCATTTAACCTGAAGTTATTTGTGCATTTTTCTTTGTATCCTGAGCAATTTTCCTGGCAGTTGTGGCTGATATTTTAGTTGGTCTACCTGACTGTGGTTTGGTTTCAACAGAACCCCTGATTTTCACTTTTTGATAGAATTTGAACACTGTTGATTGGCGTCCTCGATTCCTTGTATATATTTTCATATCCCTTTCCTGTTTTATATAGTTTAACAACCTTTTCCCGCAGATCCTTTGACAATTCTTTTGATTTCCCCATGACTCAGAATCCATAAACATCAGTGCAGCACTAGATGAAAGATGCAAGGGTCTGTCAGGAGTCCAGAAACTCATTGATCTTTTATACACACACACACACACACTAATTACAAGCAAACAGATCACAGGTGAGGATGGTTACCTTTAATAGCCATTTAAACCCCTTTGTGTCAACTTGCGTGCATGTTATCAGGCAAAAATCACCAGGGTATGTAAACTTTTGATCAGGGTGCTTTGGGTAGTTTCTGTTGTCATTCTGATTTAAAAAGAGAAAGCACAGTTGATTAATAAATGGCTTCAGCCAAACACTAACCATGAGTAAAAGAAAAGCGTTATCATTCATATTGTCTGAAAAATAGCCAAGAAATTCTGGTATGTAAACTTATGAGTATAGCTGTATATACAACTGTGGACAAAATGTGTTAGTTCTTTTTCACCAAAAAAATATAATTTTAAATTAAATTACTTGAAACTGACAGAAGTATGTAGCAACCATCATTGCTTATTTATACCTATTTAATAAAAATCAAACTTTGTTTTTTATTCAACAGAATATTTTAAATAAAACAAAAAAAAAATGGCATGGAGGAAAATGATCAGACCCTTAACCCAAAATTTTGTTGCACAATTTAAGAAAAAAATACAAATGATTTCTGTAGATCTCTGTGAGACCTTTGTACCTGCCAACAGGTAGTTTGGGCCACTTATCTTGAGCAAACTGTTTTAGCTATCTCATAATTATACTGGTCAGAATGTTTCTCTCCAGATTTTGTTGATATGCGTGAGATTTTTTTTAGTTCCCTGCACAGATTTCAAGGCACCCTGTGCCAGATGCAGAGATGCGGCACCAAACCATAGTAGGTATTGTGATGGCCTTCAAAGGAGGTAATGGCTCACATCTCTGGATTTTCTGATCATTTTCACCGCTTGCCTGTTTTTATATATTTTTCAAATATGGACTTTGTTTGAATTGTCCAGATTTCAGCATTTTTACATTTTATATGATTATTATATTTACTTGCAATGCTTCTTTAGGGTGTAATGGTAAATATGCCACCCGTGTCCTGTTAATGTGGGCTTATTTAATAGACCAGCTACAGCATGAACAGCTGTATCTGCATAAAGGATCAGTCAGGATTCTGAAATACATAGACAGTTACTTGCTGCATGTGGCTCTAAACCTCAAGAGTAATACATAACACTATTATAGACTTAGCCTAATTGTATAAATGGATCCAAAGAAACCTTTTATATTCTTTCCTGTGGTCTTTAAGCATTTAAATTGGTCTTTTAGTTGTTAGATCCAGGACACCAATTAAAATTATTTACACGCTTATACAGATGTCTTGTTAATCTTCATAAAATGATTTCAAATGTAGCAGACATATGTTAGAGATGTTAGGTGGATAAGGGGGCTATTTCACAATCCTAATTTTCTCATCTGTATGATCAAGAAGTCTTTCATGGTACTTTATGTGCCTAATGGAGATGTTTAGTAACAGCTATTCCTTTGTTCTTCTTTCATATCATCTATTCCTGTCTAAGGATTACTTTTACTTCGATGTCTTAATTAATAAAATGAAGAAACAAAATTGTTAATCCAAATGGTTGCACAAATCCACTTTGTACGGTACTGCCCTCCTTTTCTATTTATATCAGGAAAAATAGTCCTGCTGTGATGAAGAAGGGCTGATGACCTCACCTCTGTTTTAATGTAAATTGTTAGACAGGGTCAATTTGTTTTTTAATTATTTTTTATGTTTTTTGCAGGAACATTTTTGTCTGATCTCACTATAAACACTTCTCATGTCACACACACACACATATATATATATATATATATATATATATATATATATATATATATATAAATATAGTTACATAGTAGGTGAGGTTGAAAAAAAAAGACTAAAAGACACAAAAAGTCCAATTTATGTTAATGTGTGATCAATGGCTCTTCTGATTTCTTCCATGGAGGTTTATGTGTATCACAAGATGATCCTCAACATACAACACATTAGGTGCCTGATAGCTGAAAGGGACACAGTGGCTTATAGTTAGGGATGAGCCATCGGTTCGAGTCGAACGCAAGATCAACTTGAACATCGGGTGATTGTTCTAAAACTAACTGAACATATGGGCCATTCACAAAAAATGTGAGCGCCGCAGAATGCCCCATAATGCACTGCGAGTTCATAGTGCATTGCTGTATGATGATTGAACAAAGCATGCACCTGACCTGCATGTTTTGGTCAATCACAGCGTGCTCTGCAGAGAGAGACATATTTGGCCAAAGACAGAGTGCTGTTTACATAGTGTGTGGATGGAGATGGATTGCACTATATTAGGCAGGCAGGTTAGTTAGTTGCAGTGCATTTAATATATATATATATATATATATATATATATATATACATACACACACAGTCTAGTATATATATATATATATATATATATATACGCACACTCTGCATTCAGTGTAGCCTATATATTCAGTGTATACTCTATATTTAGTCAATGCAGGCAGTGTAGTTTATATAACAGTGGATTTGAAGTGGTTAAGAGGAACCCTGCGGCAAAATAAAAAAAATAAAAAATGGCGTGGGGGTCTCCCCACAAAATCCATATAAGGCCCTTCAGGTCTGGTATGAATTTTAAGGGAAACCCTGCGCCAAAATGTGAGCATAATGAAACCTGGCAAGCCTCCGAAAAAGGAGGGGGGGTGGGAGAGTTCCCCCTTCTCCTGAACCGTACCAGAACCACATGTCCTCAACATGGGGAGGATGCTTTGGGGTCCCCTCAAAGTACCTTGTCCCCATGTTGATGGGGACAAGGGCCTCATCCCCACAACCCTTGCCCGGTGGTTGTGAAGGTCTGCAGGTGGGGGGCTTATTGGAATCTGTAAGTCCCCTTTAACAAGGGGAGCCACAGATCCCAGCCCCCCCATGTCAAAAACTGTGTCGTTTTTACTTTTTTGGTGAATGGGTACCATGTACCCGATACCCATTCACGTAGGGAGGGCCGGAATCTTCCAGATAATCCCCCCACCCTCCGACCCCACAACCACCAGGCAAGGGCCCCAAAGCACCCTCCCATGTTGAGGGCATGTGGCCTGGTACAGTTTAGAAGGGGGGTGCCGTCATTCCTCCGCTTTTTCCTGTGGCCTGCCAAGTTGCATGCTCGGATAAGGGTCTGGAATGGATATTGGGGGGGCCCCATGCCATTTTTTTTCATTTTGGTTCAGGGTTCCCCTTGAAATCCATACTAGACCTAAAGGGCCTGGTATGGATTTTGGAGGGGAACTCCCCGACATTAAAAAAAATACCAGACCCGTAGGGAGACCACACTGTTTTTTCCCCAATGATTTTTTATGTATATTGCCGGGATTCGGGATACAGCTGCAAGCAATTTTAAATTAAATGTTTTCCGTTAGAAATTTCATTTTGCTGCGGTATTGTTATAAACATGGTAAAGATGGTAATGTTCATTTAATGCAGGGTTTCTCAACTGGGGTTCCTCCAAAGCTTGCTAGGTGTTCCTTGAGCAATGAGCAATTCCTGCCTCTCAGCTAAGTTACCATTGACACCAGTGATCTTTTTATTACCTGTAAGGGGGCAATTCTTCCCAATGACCACAAGGGCAAGGGCCATTTTTCCCCACTGACCACCACGCTGGTGTATCATGATATGTAGATATAGTCATTTCTAGCAAGGGATTCCTTGCGATCAGAAGTTTCTTTTTAAGGGTTCCTGTGTTGAAAAGGTTAAGAAAGACTGATTACATTTTTTAAGGGACGCCAACAGTTTCCTAAAATTAATTGTGCTAGTTAACATAGCAGACCCAGAGGGGATATTCACAAATATCTTTGTAGAAAGTACCATTCCTGTGCAGAATTTAAGAATACCTTAACTACTTGCCGACCAGCCGCCGTCATACTGTGGCAGAGCCGGGGTGCCGATGCTCTTGGCTGGCAGTCACGATGACCGCCGATCACGAGCGATTGTGGGCACGAGAGCCAAACAGGGACGAGTGTGTGTGTGTAAACACACACATCCCAGTTCTGTGAGGAGAGGAGAGAGAGATTGCGAGTTCCTACGAGCTGGGAACCACGATCTCTCATCTCCTATAGTCAGTCCTATCCCCCACAGTTAGAACACACACCCAGGGAACACAGTTAACACCTTGATCACCCCCTAGTGTTAACCCCTTCCCTGCCAGTAAAATTGTTACAGTAATTAGTGCATTTTCATAGCACTGATCGCTGTATAAATGCCAATGGGCCCAAAAATGTGTCCGATATGTCTGCCATAATGTTGCATAAAAATCGATCAACAATTGAAAAAATGTCATAAATCTATTCACTGTTTTTGTAGATGCTATAACTTTTGCACATACCAATCAATATACATTTCTTGCGATTTTCATTACCAAAAATATGTAAAAATACATAATCGGCCTAAACTGAGAAAAGAAATACCTTTTTTAAAAAAAACAAGGGGCCATTACAAAAATTACCTTTTTTTAATAAACAACTTGGGCTATTACAAAGTATAAAATATATTTTTTTCCCCCAAAATTTTGCTCTTTTTATGTTCATAGCATAAAAAATTAAAACAGTAGAGATTGGTGGGGAAAAAAATAACATCAATTTTGTTTGGGTGCCACGTCGCAGGACTGCCCAATTGTCAGTTAAAGCGACGCAGTGCCATATCGCAAAAATGGCCTGGTCATTGAGCAGCCAATTCTTCCAGGGCTGAAGTGGTTAAATAATAGTAAACTTTGCTTGTTGCTACTGTTCTATGTTATCAACCATTTTAAAGCAACACTAAAGTCAGAATTTTTTTTTTCCCTAAAATAACAAACATGTTATACTGACCTCCACTGTGCAGCTCGTTTTGCACAGAGTGGCCCGGAAAGCTGTCTTCTGGGGTCTCTCGGCGGCTGTCTCGGCTCATCCTGGCAAAAGCTTTCTACCTTCATGCGAGGGCGCTCGCATGGTGGAAAGCTTTTGCGAGCGCGCTCCCGCGATACAGCGGCGGCCATAGCCGCCGACTGTATCACTTGGCCCCGCCCCGGGCGTGCCGCATCATCCGCTGTGATTGACAGCAGCGCCAGCCAATGGCTGCGCTGCTATCAATCCGCCCAGCCTAGCCAATCAACCGCCAGGCTGGGAACCAAAGAGGATGACGTGGATGCGCCCGGGAATTTCGAACGGTCAGGTAAGTAAAACGGGGGCTCGGGGGGCGGTGCTGTCAGATGTTTTTTTACCTTAATGCATAGGATGCATTAAGCTAAAAAAACTTTTACCTTTACAACCCCTTTAAGTTTAAAGCAGTAATAAACCCTCAAATTAAAAGCCATTTTTAAATTACATATATAATCCCTTTATGAAATTCATAAAATTTCAAACCATCTGTATTGAAAACCTTTAACTTACCTTTATATGTTTTAGAAACCATGGTTCAGGTGCAGTGCTCCCTAAACTTCAGTTCAGGTAGTGTGCACACTCGCTCTCATTCATGGTCGCTGGTGGGGCTACATGTCCCCATTTGTGTGCATTGCTGATGCACACATATGATGATGAATTGCAGATCATTTATGTAGGTCCCTCTGCTCTCATGAGAAAAATAAGAAATGGCTGCACATCCAAAGTTTCCAAAAAGTGCCTTTTATTGCAGACGGTCAAAATACAATAGGGACAGCATGTGTTGGTCACGTTTTACCTGACTAACACCTGTTGTCCCTGGTGTATTTTGACCGTCTGCAATAAAAGGCACTTTTTGGAAACTTTGGATGTGCAGCCATTTCTTATTTTTCCCAAGTTTTTACAGAGGCGGGCCGTGGGGAGGCACTCCTACTTGGTTCCAATCAAGGTATTGCATACACTTGGAGCAGCGGATTCCTTTTCTTTTGATTTACCCTCTGCCCTCATGCCAATCAAAGCCAAGTGAGCAGGTCACATGTCCTTTTCAGGAAGTCATTGTGTTGCCTGTACATTTCTACTTACAGAGTGACTTGACATCGATTTGCATTCCATGGGGAAGAATGCATATTGCCGTTGCTGCATAGGGGCCCCTGCCAGTGATTGGAGACACTGCAAAGGAGGTTCAGGTTATAAAATGTATAGAATCAATTGTGACATGTACACATTACATGTAACACGTAACAGTAGTGTTGTATTAATTGGTAGCCATCATATCATCATACTTTCTTTTTGTCATATCATACTTTACCATCATTTTGTATTACAAATGCTTTTTACAATTATGAAACAGTCAACATGATCACTAACCTCAAACTAACTCCACTTTTGTTGATAATACAAACTACTTTGGGTGATCAATGTATATTGCAGGGATTTAAAGTGGATGTAATCTATAAGGATATACATGCCTCCTGCATATATCTTTACCTGTCAAATGTCTCCCTTCTGTCTGTTATAAGAACTGAAAAACTGCAGATTCTGTGAGTAGGTCTGTTGTCTGGAGCTCGTTGGGTGGAGTCATGATGTCAGTAGACTCCCCACCCACCTCTACACTCCTTGTCAACATGCATTTTCTCCTGTGTATTGCTTACACTAAATTCTGCTATGATCACTAACATCCAGTCAAAATACACAAAAGTACCCACATGACTTCAAAAAAGGAGTGGGGGTGGGAATTAAAAAATAATGCCCGTCTCAGACTAGTGCATGAGACAAGGGGGAAGAACGAACAAAAATGTTCTCCTGTTTGTCCATTTATTTCACTGAAAAAAGAAGAGGATTGCTCAGAGCTGGATTAACTCTTTGTGGCAAGACTGGGCACAGATGATAGGAAATTTTATGCCATCATACTCTACATTGTGACAGCAAAAAATAAATAAAAAATGTGGGTTTACATCCACTTTAACAAAGTAGCAGATGCCTACCGTTTGTTGCTATGAAAATTTAGCCCTTTGTTACACCAGGCTGATTACATACTCACTCTGAATGGGAGGGTCTGTTTCATTAATATTCAGTTGATGCAATTTCTGGGTTCTAATGAGGAAAGCTGCAGTGTCTGCACCCTTCGTTTGCTAAACAGTAGCATGTTTGTCTGCAGGTCTGTACAAGATTTTGCGCACGTTCCCAACATGCAGGAATGCAAACCAAGTCTTAAGCCCCGTACACACGTACGAGAACCTCGACGAGCGGAACACATCGTTCCGCCCGTCGAGGTTCTCGCCCGGCCAAAATCGGCGACCCGCCCGTCGGGAATGGCAACCAGCCATTCATCCCGACGGGCCGTCGAGCAAATAGAGAGCCTGCTCTCTATTCGCTCGACGGGATTCCCGACGGGCGGAGCGAGCCAGGAGCGTACACACGGCCGAGGTTCTCGCTGGAATGCAGCTCCCAGCGAGGTTCTCGCTGGTTTCTAGCGAGAACCTCGGTCGTGTGTACGCCGCCTTAGACTAGGGGTGCCCGGACTGGAAAATGGTTGAGAAATTCTGACTCATCTTAGACTTGTAGGAAAATCAGTGAGCCAATTACACACGCAGGAAATTACATTTTTGGATAAAATCTGTGTACAGAAGGCCTCCAGGTTGCCATATTGCATTGGATTTTGCCAAAAAATTGCAGTCCTGCAGATTGAAAAGTCATTTAAAAAAAAAAACATTACAACATGGCTTGTGTAGCAATTGCATATGCTATTTTTTTCCACAAACATACATTATAGTACTGTAGTTTATATGTTTTTTTGCTTTGTTAAGTAAAATAACACCTTTTCATGTTTCTCCTAGGATGAACCGCTTGGTTTATACATTAGGACCAATGTTCCTTCTCTTTGGACTCCTATTACCCAATACTGAAGGGAATAAAAAGGTTCGTGGATCCCAAGGGGCCATCCCTCCACCAGACAAAGGGCAGGCAAATGACTCTGAACAAAGTCAGACACATCCAGGCAACCGAAATGGAGGAAAAGGTAAAGGACAAGCTTTAGTGGCTGAGGAAGTGCTGGAGTCCAGTCAGGAAGCTCTGCATGTTACTGAGAGAAAGTATCTGAAGAGGGACTGGTGCAAGACACAGCCACTCAAGCAAACGATTCATGAGGAGGGATGTATCAAACGTACCATCCTCAACAGATTCTGCTATGGGCAATGCAATTCCTTTTACATCCCTAGGCACATTCGCCGGGAGGAGGGATCCTTTCAATCCTGCTCTTTCTGTAAGCCTAAAAAATTTACCAGTATGGTGGTCACACTTAACTGCCCGGAATTACAACCACCCATAAAGAAGAAAAGAATTACACGTGTCAAGCAGTGTCGTTGTATCTCCATAGATCTGGACTAGATATGACCTGGTTCTTCCAATGCTTGGGACATCACTGACTTTAAAAAATAAATTCTAGTGGCCTGTATATGTGGAGAACATGTCATGTTTATCAAACTATGGACATCTGTTAAGACAGCTGGCCTCAGTGCTACTTAAACCTGTTCCTCTTCCATGTAAAATATCCACCTTTTTACAGACTATGAACTAAATGCTCCTTTAATGCACAAGATGCTTACTTATTTGGAGTATTACAAGCCCCTTAGTGCAAATTGTCATGTATACATTGTGTATATATTATTTATTCACACTTAAATGTTTGTGATACACCTAAGAGGGCCACAGTACCTGGACTGTTTCCATCTGCCAAAGTTCGTTTCTGAATGATCTGTATGGATAAATCGGTGATGCTTTTAAAATGACACCATATATTGAGGCATAATTACATTACATGTAATAAACATTGATGAAATTGGTCATCTTTAAAGCAGCTAATATGTATATATATATATATATATAGATTTCTTTTTTTGACAATGAACAGGAACAGACAGAATTGCAAAATTCCATACTTTATATTGGATAATAACATTACTGTACTTAAAGTAGCTTTGTGAAAAAAAAAAAAAAATATGACAGCATCAACTGTCTTTTTTTACTAATGTATTCCTGTGCACATCTTTCAAACAACCCAATTTAATGATCTTAAAATAGTTAAAAGGGAATTTTACAACTGGATCATTCTGAATTGGAATGCAGCAACTATCATAAATCACCCATGCCATTAATATGGCATTATATAGCCATGTCTGCTGAGGCTGTGGGAACCACTATTGCCAGATTGATGCTAAATAGGTTCACTTACAATTTTGTTAAAAGTTAAATCTGGGTTGTAACCTAACAAATGTAATTTAAGGGCTAGAACACCCAATGAATGGGCAGCCTTGAAGCAACACGCTTGTGTTAAATGTACTACAATAGACCTCCATCTAGTCAATAGGCCCTAAAACTCTGTACACATGTTATTAACAGCCAAAAGGCATACAAATCTGTCCCCTGGATTTAACAGCAATGACACCTTTGTGCTTAAAGAAACTGATACAGTGGGAGAGTGATTAATTTTATTCTATATTGGGATAAGCATAATTTATCTCCAGAAGGATTTAATGGGTTGAGTTGGGAACTCCTGGCCTGTAGAACTGTAGACCCTGTAATAGGCTCTCATAAAAAGGATTGCAAGCAGCCAATGTACTTCTGATTGTGTTTACCTGGATTGTAGATTGTACCCCCTGACTGGCAAAGGTAAATGGCTGTCTTTACTTGCCAGCCTGACCACTCAACAAGTCCAGATATCTGCAGTGTCAACCAAAGCTCTAGTAACTCTTACAATGTCTGAGTCAGAGCGATATCTGAAGCGTTCCTACTGCTGAGCATTGCACGGCAAAACATTTACAGTACAACCTATAAAGTTAATCTGTTTTATGTGCTGTAATCGGAAAGTATTAGAATATGGTACTTGTAATATTACATACTACTGTGTGTACCATAACCAGAGACAGTTAAATGATCTACCAGTGTAGGCCAGATTTAGGCATCCCCTAAAGGAGATGAAGTTGTTTTATTGGCCTCTTCTCAAGCTCCCCACTCGGACCGGCCAGATGTTGTGTTCCCTTTGATCTGAACAACACGTCAGGGCTCAGACAATAAGATTGTTTTACAATTTATTGTGCCTTTGATTCTTGCACACTGATGAGTTTTAAATTTGTTACCCAACGCGCTGGCCGCACGAGGAGGGACCACAGAGGGAAAAGAAGCCTGGGGGCAACAGGCAAAGGTGTCTCTGATTTAAAACTCTGACTTGAATGACAAATCAAAAGCAAGACTGAATAGGATTTCACATGATGGCTGCTTTTCCCAACTACAAAACATATTTAAAGCTAGACATACAAGGGCAAGTGAACTATTTAAATAACTAACATGACATTTACTGAATATGGTTGCCTGCCTTTAAACCACACAGCTGACGCACAAGATAGATTTGTGAATGAAATCACCAAAAAGTGGTTTTAAAACCCCAAATTATTTTTATTTTCTGTATTACTGCCTTTGTTCCAAATGAAAGATTGTCCTGGTCCTTGATCAGAGCAATTGCTCATGAATGTAGGTTAACTGAGGCATCTTAGGATGGCTCTGTTAAATGCCACTGTACAGAGCCAATCCAATTGGCTGTAGCTGTCCCCTGCCGCCTCTAAGATTGGAAAACTGAATGATCACATGACTGCTGATCACTCAGTTCTCGATCTTCAGTGAGCGTGGTGCATGAGCGTGACTGTCAGCTCACTGGAGTGCTAGGCTGGGGATGGGAGCTCAGGCTTTTAGCAGCGCACTGACAGGCTGAGCCAGCTGCAGGTCAATAATGTTGGGATCCCTGCAGAGCCTGGACCAGCTCTGTGATTTCATCTGCATCTAGATTACAGGAGATTAAAATTAAGTGCACTTCTGTGACCCACAGAAGTATAATAAAAAGGTTTTACCATACTTCTCCTTTAACCCTTTCACACCCTCCTATCCTACACTACTGATCTCCAGTCTCTTTATGTGACCTATATAAAACTCTTATCCTGCACATCTGTACAAGCAACCCCTTCATTTGTATTCCTCCACTGTATGTGACCTGATTAAAAAAGTAAAGTTTAACAGCTTAGGGCTGTTTTTAAAAACGATTCTCTACCCCCCCTCCAAATTCTTAATCAATATACCAAGGTAAAGGGTATACATAAACAAAGAAAGGAGGGAGACAACACAGAATCATACAAATGCTTCCTGATAGGAGCGTTAAGAAGGCAGGTATTACAACATTAAAGCTGCTAGATATACAATACAAAGAACATTTCATGGCTGTACTTGTATAAGAGGGTGTAAACGACCACTGCATACAGCATTGTGCCTTTAGCCCCCTGTACACAAGACAAATTCAGAAAAAAATAAGGGAGGGGGGAAAAAAAAAGAGATGCCTAGTCCTTTCTCCTCTCTCTTTCTAAGGGTTGACCTTAGGTCATCTGCAGTTGTGATTTGTAATCGGAGGAATACTCAAATTCATGCCAGTTGAACAACTTTTTTCCAAGAATTTGTCAAGTAGACCCCTCTATGTCATGATCAGGTCCCCCGATTGATTTTCAAAGCTTTAGACAAGCAAACTGTGATCGAGGGAGCTTGGTGCAGTTTCCCGAAAATGTTTAATACAGCTTTTTGCTGCAATCGCTAGTAGGAAAATGGAGTGTCTGTAAGTCTTGCTTGGGAATGTGTGATGCTGCAACAGGAAAAAAAAGGCACGGTCCTGTGGGATACTTTTTTCTATTCTTAATGAATAAAACACTCACCTCATTTTGTACTGAATGACAAAAATGCTTACACGTTTGCAAACAGACATGTTACAGACTTTTTCCTAGTTCAGACCAACTTTGCTTTGACAGCACTTTCACACAAAGTAAAATCAGTAGGAGGTTTTAAGAGTTATATTATATACAGTAGCCCAGAATAGCTTGCAAAACAGTGTAGTGAAGAATAAAAAGGATAAGCTATATAAAAATTCAAACAAACATACTATCTACCAAATACCGTGTTTTGTTAGTCTTCCTTTATTAGACATGTTTTAGAGTCAAACATTTAGCATAACCATGGCAAAACTTTGCCCATTGTAGTATTTTTAACCCTGCTGACTTTGGGATGCTTGAGCTTGGCAGTTAAAATATCTTACAGCTTTGCCAACTGAGGGATTTTGCAATATTTGAACCGTCTGAGGCCCAATCACTGCATAACTCCCCTCCCAAGCCTTAGAAGTCTTCCTACTTCTGTGACGAAGCAGTATATTAAGGGGAGGAAATTTAGAACCTCATAAAAACAAACAGCATGAAGCGGCAGACACACGAGAACAGGTTTTTATTAAAAGTGATGCTCAGCATATTTACATCTGTGTGCCATAAATACTGTGCTTTTTCCAAGTTAAAAATATAAGTGTTACAATAACCAAACATTTACAAAGAAACATGGGCCCCGCGCTACACGAGTGACTTCATTAATTTACACATTGCATGTCTTTTTCAAATTGCAGATACATAGTAGCCAATCAAATTATTTTTTTCAATATTTTCCATGTCACATAAATCTTGGTGGACCAATATTTCTTTGTTCTCTAGCTATTACAATTTACCTGATCTTTCATCGAATCCAGATGTGCCATTTCCATTTCTTGTTCCAGTATGACAAATCTAGCCTAGCATGTTACAATGCACTGGTGTGAGAATTAGGCCTCATTCACACAGGCATACACCCAGGTGAGGGCAGTGTCGCTGCATCCCCATGCAGGCAGTCCCATTCATGTCAACTGGGATGCAGTGACTGCATGGACACAGATGCTGCTCCCAATTTGACCTCTGTGTGGGTGTATGGCCTAAAACGCAGACAGTTTGCATTCAGGACTGCACAGATGTCAAATTAGAAACAGGGGCTGTGTCCGTGCGGTCAATGCATCAAAACTTATCCTTGCAGGGGTATGCCTGTCTGAATGAAGCCTTGGGCTTTAGGAGAGAAGTAAAGGATTGTTTTTTTTTCCTTCAATCATACTAATCTGGGTGGATGCAGCATCGGTCTGTTGCTGCATCTGCCTCCCGGCGCCTCTACACTGAGAACCGAGTGATCGAACACCACCAATCACTAGGTTTAGAGAGCTCCGTGAGCAGAGAGCTGTTGACTAAGTCACAGCTCTCTGCTCTTCTCCCGCCTCACTCATTGGAGCGCTAAGCTGTGGAGGGGGCGGAGCAGCCTTCTCAGCCTCTCAGAGGCTCGCTGAAAGGCTGAGATGGGCGTCAGCCCAGGCACCTGGCAGATCCAGACTCTGTGGTCGGGATGATGTGGTGCCTGGACTGATCTGTTTGACATCAGCAGTCCGCTCTCTGCTGAAAACAGGTCACAGGAGTGCAAAACGAATTGCACTCCTGTGATCTGTAGAAGTCCAGCCAAACAAGCATTGGCTGGACTTCTCCTTTATGCTTTTAAAGCATGGGGATAATGACAGAAAATTGCCATCAGAGGAGTTATCAATTGATTTTAGTGGTACACAGATCCTTTATTTCTTCAGAACTTCAGATTAATGCTCTACAGATACATTATTAGATTATTCCCCTACAAAACCTATAGCTTAAAATTAAACTGCCTTAAAAAAATGTAATAGAAAAAGATCAGAAACTAATTTACGAATGAGGAGAGCCAATTCTTATTGCCTAGCTCCATCCAAATTGGAGGTCAGTTTTGTGTGAGCTATTTTCAGGTGAGATACCTAGCCTTTATTATATTAAAGGCACCACAATGGTACGAGTTCTCCATTGTAGTTCGTCTCTTCCCCCATCATAAGTTCATAACAAAGGAATTCCTCTGCTGCAGTGACATTTCCATATTTTTTTTTCAAACTTAAATATGTGACTGTTCTTATATAGTGATAACTGTAAAAGGAGCTGGGAATCCTAGGGGAAGAGCGTCAGAGACTGATATCACCGAGTTAGCTAGCGACCATAAAAAAAAAAAAAAAAAAGAATCACAAGTTTTTTTTTTTTTTATTGAAGGACATCATCATCATATTAAAGTAATGATTGCGTTATAAAATCTGCAGTAGTTAAATTGCCCAGCCAT
Organism: Rana kukunoris; assembly: GCA_029574335.1. Lineage (NCBI taxonomy): Eukaryota > Metazoa > Chordata > Amphibia > Anura > Ranidae > Rana > Rana kukunoris. The sequence goes on from CM056059.1 coordinate 60,438,028, forward strand.
GCCAAAACTGACCCTTAAGTCTATTAATGTATGTCATTTTATTATGCCTTGGGTGCTATTTTGCACACCATGAAGTGCCTTTTGTAGGTTGATAAATCTGAATCTAAGTGTGTAAATTCTCCAGCCTCCCAAGACCTGTTGCTCTGTTTTATCAGCAATCTTTTACACTTCATGCTCCTTCCTGTCAGAATGCAAGCCACACTATTGTCAGTGGGGGATTTTCCAATACATAAACAGTGGAAGTGACAGATTACCACGTGAACTTCACAGCAGTAAATCTTGAAGGCAGTGTCGTAGGAAGTGTAATTTCACAAATGAGGTGCTTTAGGAGTAAAGAGGAAACTGTCAAGATAGATATTGAACCTGCCATTGCTGACTTGTCTTTAGAAGTGCTGCTTTGGAGAGGTGATCCTTATTACTTCTTCACTACTTAGTCACGGGTGTGGAACAGATGTTGTCAGAGGCTCACCAGGTTGTGAAAGGATGACAACTTCAGAGCCTTCACGGTAGCTACTACATGTCGTTTAGGCACAATGTCCTTATGTACCATTTGCTTCACCAAAAAAATTAACAATATAAACAATTGTGGGCATAAACATGGAGGCGATTGTATTCCATGACTTTGCCAGAGACACGTTACTGTGGTATGCAATGGCACTGAATAGACTTCAGAAACATTAAACATTTGCTACTAGACACGTGATGGGTGACAATATACAAGGCTGCAGTAATATGGTGATATTAGCACGCCACCAATTGGGACTAAACGCACAGCTTTTTCTTCCAGATTCTTAATGCATACTAAAAGACACAGGATGACATACCAAGAATGTAATTTTGGAGAGAACGCGCTACACTGTGGGGGGAAAGAGAGAGAGCGCGAGATGGGGAGAGAGAGAGCGCAAGAAGGGGGGGAGAGAGAGAGAGCGCGAGAAGGGGGAGAGAGAGAGAGCGAGAAGGGGGGAGAGAGAGAGAGCGCGAGAGAGGGGGGAAGAGAGAGAGAGCGAGAGAGGGGGTGGGGGGAGAGAGAGAGGCGCGATGGGGGGAGAGAGCGAGATGGGGGGAGAGAGCGCGATGGGGGGGGGGAGAGCTCGATGGGGGGGAGAGCGCGATGGGGGGGAGAGCGCGATGGGGGGGGAGAGCGCGATGGGGGGGGAGAGAGCGCGATGGGGGGAGAGAGAGAGCGCGATGGGGGGGGGGGGAGAGAGCGAGCGCGATGGGGGGGGAGAGAGAGAGCGCGATGGGGGGGGGAGAGAGAGAGCGCGATGGGGGGGAGAGAGAGAGCGCGATGGGGGGAGAGAGAGAGCGCAGATGGGGGGCGAGGGAGAGAGAGAGCACGAGATGGGGGCGAGGGAGAGAGAGAGCAATGAGATGGGGGCGATGGGAGAGAGAGGAGCGCGAGATGGGGGGTAGAGAGAGCGCGAGATGGGGGGAGAGAGAGAGCGAGATGGGGGGGAGAGAGAGAGCGCGATGGGGGGGAGAGAGAGAGCGCGATGGGGGGGGAGAGAGAGAGCGCGATGGGGGGGGGAGAGAGAGAGCGCGATGGGGGGGGGAGAGAGAGCGCGAGATGGGGGCGAGAGAGAGAGCGCGATGGGGGGGAGAGAGAGAGCGCGATGGGGGGGGAGAGAGCGCGATGGGGGGGAGAGAGAGAGGCGCGATGGGGGGAGAGAGAGAGCGCGATGGGGGGGAGAGAGAGAGCGCGATGGGGGGGAGAGAGAGAGCGCGATGGGGGGGAGAGAGAGAGCGGGATGGGGGGGGAGAGAGAGCGCGATGGGGGGGAGAGAGAGAGCGCGATGGGGGGGGGAGGGAGAGAGAGAGAGCGCGGATGGGGGGAGCGGAGAGAGAGCGCGATGGGGGGAGAGAGAGAGAGTAGCGCGGATGGGGGGGAGAGGGAGAGAGCGCGAGGGGGAGCGCAGAGACGCGATGGGGGGGAGGGAGAGGGAGAGAGAGCGCGCGAGAGAGATGGGGGCGATGGGAGAGAGAGAGAGCGCGATGGGGGGGGAGATGGGGGCGACGGGGAGAGAGAGAGTTGGGGGGGAGAGAGAGAGCGCGAGATGGGGGGGAGAGAGAGAGCGCGATGGGGGGGGTGCGAGAGAGCGATCGCGATAGGGGGGGGGAGAGAGAGCGCGATGGGGGGGAGAGCGCGTCTGCAGGGGGGGGAGCGTGTAGCTGCGGGCGCGAAGTCGGGGAGAGAGAGAGCGCGAGGGGGTGGGTGGTGGTGGGAGGATGAGCGCGAGTTGGGGGGGATGAGGCAGTGGGCAGGATGGGGGGGGGAGGAGAGAGAGAGCTGCGAAGGAGAGGTGAGGAGAGAGAGCGCGATGGGGGGGAGGAGAGATAGCGCGATGGGGGGGAAGACGAGCGCGAGATGGGGGGGAGAGAGAGCGCTGGGGGGGGGGAAGACGAGAGGAGAGCTGAATGGGGGGGAGAGAGGAGAGCGCGATGGGGGGGGAGAGAGAGCGCGATGGGGGGTGGGGGGGGAGAGGAGCGGCGATTGGGGGAGGTGAGGGGGAGGAGAGGGGAGGGGGGGGAGAGCGCAGTGGGGGGGGAGAGCGCTGGGATGGGGGGATGGAGACGCGATGGGTGATGGGGCGCGTGGGTGGAGGAGGAGCGCGTGGGGGGGTGAGGGCCGATGGGGAGCCCGAGCGCGGGCATGGGGGGAGAGAGGGGTGGGGGTGGGGGGGGAGTGAGAGGGGCGGGGGGTGGGGAAAGAGAGCGCGAGGGGGGGAGAGAGAGAGCCGATGGGGAGGACGAGCGATCTAGGGGAGGGTTTGGTAGGGGGATGAAGCGCGATGGGGGGGGAGAGAGAGCTGTTTGGGGGGGGGGAGAGGGCGATCTGGGGGGGTGATTCGCCGAGCGCCTCTGGGGGGGGACGAGGAGCATTTGGGGGGGGGAGGGTGTTGGGTCGCAGCGGGGGTGGGGGGAGAGAGAGCGCCTGGGGGGGGGAGAGGCTCTGGCTTGGGAGAGAATCGTGAGCTCGAGGGGGGGGTTGAGCGCGATGGGGGGGGGGGAGTGGGGGATGGTGTGGAGGGCTCGTGGAGGGGGCGTTTCTGGAAATGGATGTTCTGGGTTGGGGGGGGGGGTGGGGGTGGGTTTGGTGCGGGGGGTGTGGGAGCCCCAGGGGTTTTCCATGGGGGCAGAGATGGGGGGGGAACCGAGGATCGAGGGGCTCATGTTCATTGTGGGAGATATGGGGGGAGGGGGGGGGAGGGGTGGAGATGCTGGGTCTAGTGCTCTTCCGAGCAGAGACTCCAACTTCAGAGATTTTGGGGGCCGGGAGAGCGTCGATAGGGGGGGAGAGAGGCGGCCTGGGGGCTCCTGGGGGGCAGAGGGATTCACGGGCGCGAGAGATGGTGGGGTACCAGAGCCCGCACTGGGGGAAGGCCGAGAGAGAGGGGGGAGCAGTGGGGGCGCGAGAGAGAGATTGGGGGGAGGAGTGGGGAGGCGCGCGCGGGCGAGGAAGTGGGGGGGGGGGAGAGGGGGGGGGAGAGGAGAGAGCGCTGGGCGGGGGTGGGGAGGGGGGGGGGGGGAGGGGGGGGTGGGAAGGGGGGGAGAGAGAGAGATGGGCGGGGGCGGGGAGAGAGATAGGCGGCTGGCTGGGGGGGAGAGGGGGGGGGGGGGGAGGGGAGAGCGCGATGGGTGGGGTGCGAGGAGAGAGCTGCGGTGGGGGGGCGAGTCGGAGCGACGCCCGAACAATGGGGGGGGGGGAGAAGCAGGAGAGAGACCCTCGGATTTGTATGCAACAGAGAAGAGAAGAGCCCGCCGCATGGGGGGCCCGAGAAGAAGCGCAGGCGATGTGGTTATCGGAGGGGGGGGGGGAGAGGATAGAGAAGCGCATGAAGTGGGGACATGAAAACAAGCCTGGGTGGGAAAGGAAGCTTTTTAGCTAAAAAAATAGGGGCAAAGGGCAGCAAATGGGGGCATATCAGAACGCGCAAAACCATGCTGGTTAGGATAGAGCGCGATGGGGGGAGGAGAGCGCGCAGAAGCATGGGGGCGCACTGGAAACAGAGAGCGCGATGGAGGGGGAAGGAGAGAGCGCTAATGGCAATCAGGGTGAGAGAGAGCGCGATGGTGAGCTTGGGGGGGAGAGAGAGCGCGATGGCCCCAGGGGGGGTGAAGGATCAGAGCGCTAGAGGGGGGCGGGGAAGAGAGCGCGATGGGGGGGGGAGAAGAGCTCGACTGGGTGGGAGAGAGGAGAGCGCCGCGATTGGGGGGGGGGGTGAGGAGGGAGTCGCGA